>JARHVA010007066.1:522500-560000 GCA_037957365.1 Torreya grandis | reverse complement strand
AATATAGGAATCATTCAACTTAACAAAATATTGAAATTAGGCAATAATAAAGAAGAATAATAAATTTTTAACATCTTCTAATCCCTCCAACAATCCAAAACATACCATAAGGGTAGAAGTGTTTCCAACAAGCATGCAACTATAAACGTATTTTAAATAATAATCAATATACAGAATTTAGGACATCATCATGAGTTCTTAAGACCTCATATGATCCCCAAATAATAATAATTGGGTAAATACATATAAAATAACAACCACGATTATAAGGGTTTAATTAAGAATGCAAAATCTCTCATTACCATATAATTATGTTAATAGGGTTTTGCCCTTTTTCTCACAAATCAAAAGTCTACGAAGCATTTGAAGTCTAAAATAAAGTGAAAATTGAAACATATTAATATAATAGACATGGGGGACCTCAATAAAATAATATTCATATAATTATCAATTCAAGCTTATTCAAGAAAACATGAATGATTAATTGTCAAATGAGAAACCGGACAATGCTTCAATTATGTGTGTGTGTGTGTGTGTGTGTGTGTGTGTGTGTCTATATATATATATATATATATATATATAAAAGATACATGGATTACTCTTAATTATTAATCCTATATGAATAACCTAAATAGGTTATTCACTAACACACACACATAGATATCAAAGGAAAATATCTCAGTCATGGGGAATTTTAATAAGACATAATAAGACAACATATAATGCCATATTTTACTATAAGAAAAGTTCTCAGTTAAGCGGAGTTAATTTTGAGAATATGTATATAGATAGAATTCATAAATTAGGCTTAGTATTTTTAATATCCTCTCAATCAATTCCAAGAGTTAACTCATGGGTCAAACCCCCACACCATTAGCATAAAGAACATGGTACAATGACCCATTAGATTCACATAAATCAACATATGATAAGGAAATATGATGTAATAATCTTTAATATAAGGTATACAAGGTGGGTGTAAAGGGGGAAACTAGGATGCAAAATATGCATATGCAAGGATTTAAGAAAAATACCCAACATGATTTACATACAGCCACATAGTGGCACTTATGGATTAAACTAAAACCAATTAATAAATAAATGAAAGTATGACATACTCTCAATATTCCAAATTTAGTTTCATGGTATTGAAAGGGGGAAGAAGGAGAATATGCCTATGATAGGCCATTAAGAGAAAAGTGGGGTTTAAAGTACAACCACATCATGGCTCTCATGGATGGAATAATTATGGCCCCTAAAAAATTAATATGGTCGACATTCAATGATGATAATCTAAAATGCATGGCATCCCTTAAAAATAGAGTCTATACAGCTCATCAAAACCTAGCCTTACAATATAAATGCATTATTTCATTATGTAAGTATTAATGGGTGTAATAAAATAGAGAAAACTATTAATCTTATGTATTTACAAGATTGAAAATGATCCAACTAATATATAAGGACTATATGCATATTCATCACAAGTTTGTAATTTATAAATAGGAAGGGATAACGTTTATATTAATTATTGTATTTCAAGGAAGGATGCCTAGATTCAAATAAGAATGGTCATACCCTATTATCTCAATAGCCAGGATCTCCCTTATACATTTATATCTCTTTCTCTGATCTCCCTTCCCCTATGCACCTTTTTTTATTTATTACCTTCCTTCTCTCGACTACTTCCTCCCCCTTCACGTCATATATATCCTCCATTCCTTCTACCCCTCTCCATTCTATATCAAATTAATCACTATGGCCAAAGTTTTCTCCTCCTCTATGTCTTCTTTCCTCTAATTCATACTCTCTTATCCTCCCTCATCCATCCCTGTACTCTAGTTCACCATGCAACTACCTTCCATCATGTCCTTGACTGTGTTTTCATTCTCCCCTTACTTTCCCTTTTTCCCCTCTCTTATCTATGCTACCAACCTATGTTACTATTATCACTCTAGAGTGCACCCTGATTTAAGATGTGCAAGGACACCTTCTCTCTAGTTGATAAAATGGGAACTTATCAAAGTGTGGGTGACTCTTTGATGAGAAGAACCTCTATAGAGGGTTGGTTCTCTTTAGATTTATCAATTATATCATATCTACTATGGTTTATTTTTGTGATGGAAAAGGGGAAAGGAAAATTGAAAAGAAATCCTATCTAATTGGGTGATGCACCTAATTTGTTTAAATACTCTAAAGTTACTAAAATCAACACACACATATGATCAATGAAATTTATTTTTTTCCTTAAGAAAAAATGTTTCATATGAAGGGTTGAAAACCTCTTTAAATGACTTGTAAAAGGGTGAGATAGAGAGAGATAGGTGAGGAAAGGACCTACAATAAAAGGGAGATAAGTCTCACTTATAAGTTGATGCAAAATCAAATAGACACTATTCTTATTTCAAAAAACATAGATTCAAAACAAAAACTCCTTTATTGATAAATGATCTAGATTACAATTTCTTCAAACGTTAGGCCTTTTTCTTTTTAAAAAAATGGCCTGATTAAGCCAATAACTATGTCACCAACCCTAAAATAACCCATACAGAGTTGAAAAGGAACAGGGGTTAGTCTTGGTTAACTTAACTCAATAATAAAACCTTTTAAAATGTTTAAAATATTTAATAAAACCTTTTCCTTTCATAAAACTTGTGTGCTTTTCCCAATCTTGCCATAGGAATTTAGTGGTGGGGCCAAGATTGCAAGGTTAGTATTTAAATAAACATTAAAATATCTAAACTCCAAATTACATGAATGAGTCCAAATTTGGTGTTAGAAGGGAGGTGGGCCCAATTTTGAGTTAAAACTTTGATCATGCTAGACTAATCTCAAAACATAAACTCCACTTAAGGTGCTTGAAACAACAAAACAATTTCCTTTACATGGAAATCAATTTAAAAACTTGGATTTAGAACTCCATTGAAATCATGATGAGTGATAAGTGTATGTAATATACATGTAACAATATAAAGGTGGTGGTGAAACTCAAATGAACTTCTTGAAAAGTCTTCCAATATCAAACTCAAACTTAGCCTTTTGAACAATTAAGCCAATTTGACTAGTTAAGCCAAAAAGCTCAATTTTACAAACCTAGACACCATAAAAATTGATAAATAAGACATGAAACCTATAAAAACAACAAATTAAACATGAAAAAATATTTCTCCATCACCAAAATTTATATTTTTATGGGAAAAACTTCACCAATTAGTCACATGCTTGACTAGGCCAATTTTGCACAAATTTCAAGCAGACTAGCCATTTTGCTTGAGATGCTAGGAGCACATAAGGTATTATTTATGAAAAAATTAATATTTTAATATGAATAAAAAGTTATATTAATCGATCTCTGATGATTATATTCTATTAAATTGCCCTATATATCATTTTACACACTTTTTTCCACAAAAACCATGATTTTTGCCCCCATCTGTATAGATCCATGTATTAATTTTATAGTTATGGATAAATATAAGATTTTAATTAATTTTTTAAAATGTTTTAGTTTAATCCATCATGATTTTATTTAAATAAAATCCATTTTTCAAAAAACTAGTTTTTAAGGTGCTTAGGAAGGTTATGAAGCAGGAATTTCAAACTGCTGATTCATGAGGTAAAAATCTCCAAATATCAAATTAATTACATTTATGTGTATCACATTTACCCCTATGACATCCCTGAAAATATTAGACTCCCATGTGAAAGATATGAAAAGTTACCATGTGAATGACATTTTCCTGTGGGAAATTGACTACATTCTAAGCTACCTACACTCTTTGTGATTATTCATAATTATCAGCCCCTAAACTGATATAAATTGTTCATTAATTATAATTAAATATGGTTTCTCAAAAAATAATATCATTCAACCCAACTCCACACGTGGTGAACAAAATGAGCATCTGAATAGGTGGCTGGGAAGGGTGCCTAGAACTATAAAAAGTGAAAAACTTTACCAAGATGAAAATTAATCATACCTTGCTTTAAAAATCTTGAAAACATAATTATGATACCTTAACCATGATATAAAAACAATCTAAAATTCATCTTTTTTGAAAAGTAAAAAATGTCTTTTTTGGCCTAAATGCCTATTTACCTATAAAACACCATGTGAGCATGGTTTGCATAAAATTTGGACTTATTACACTCTCCATATGTCTAATTATTATTTAAAAACATCATATAATGCTTATAAATCTATCATTTGGCACTAGAAGCTTATAAGGCACTCCTGGATGAAGCATGCTCCAATGGTGATCTTCAATAAATAGGTTGAGGTTTGAGACAAAATAGTGAATATGTGCACTTTTCTAATGGATATTAATTTTTTTAAGATAGTTACCCAACTCATGATTATATTTTTTAAAAACATTTAGCTCTTAAATCCACCTGTAGCTTCCAAAATCTTCAATTTTATCCAAATTTTGACCTCCATGCATTGACTATCTGCATTTTTTACTGAGTTTTGGAATTTTGAAGGTTAATTTCATTAATTTTGAGGATATAAATGTCAAAATAATCTTCATTTAGTTCAATATTACATTTATTAGTCTATAAACAACCTCTACCCCTATTTTAAAACATAATTATACCTCCAAACAAGGTATTTAAGCATAACAATGACTATGTTTTAACTACTATAGATCAACATTGATGAAGTTTGATCAATTTAGTTGAAATTTAATTTTCATTAGGTGTTTTTAAACTATTTGGAGCAAAATAAAGTTTCTACATATCCCCTTTATGGGAAATTATTAGTTTCAGGCCTGTTAGGCTTTGAACTAAGTACAATCTATACAATGGCCTGCGTACTATGATTTTGACTATATAGGTGATTAATTAGGGTGTTTTG
The DNA here is from genome assembly GCA_037957365.1 of Torreya grandis. Taxonomy (NCBI): domain Eukaryota; kingdom Viridiplantae; phylum Streptophyta; class Pinopsida; order Cupressales; family Taxaceae; genus Torreya; species Torreya grandis. The sequence continues at coordinate 555,145 of JARHVA010007066.1, read as the reverse complement.
GATTCATATAAGGCTTTATTATCTTGTGTTATACCACAATAAAACTCCTATAATTATTTTCACCTTTTTATGATCACTTTCAACTCTCTATACTACCCAAAGCTACATTTTACCTCCTCAAGCTTGTGGGTAGGCCTATAGAGTAATTTGGGTCCTTTGTAGTATTTTGATACAAATCATTTTTATTAATTCCTTAAGATATAGTCTTCTTGAATGAAGATACCCACCATTTTGTCATCTAAATAACTTGGTATGCTTAGTGCCTCAAACAACCTACTAAGCTTCTTAGAGAAATCAAACCCTCATAGATTGACTATAGCTTACCTTTCAAAAGTGACTGTAGGTTCCAGTCTACCTTGAAATATTTCCCCTCCACCTACTACACTTCATCATACCCTATCCTTTCCTTGAAAACCAATCCCTTTACCAAGTGATGATTTGATTGAGTGGAGTAACTAATAGTTTTCATGCTTGGTTGTAGATAACTAAGTCACTAAGGGCATTGGGGATTTGAATAGGGTAAAAAGAGGTATAAACCCTCTTTCCACATCAAAATATTTAAAAACAAATTCAAAAGACAAAATATCTTCTCATGCAATACTCCAAATCCCTTATGCCTTGACTATGAAATTAGTCCTCCATCTTGACTGTTGGCACATGCTTAATTATGAGTTATAGGTGACTAAACTATAGGTGAATATTATAGTCCTTGAACCCCCAAGTAAATTATGATTAAAATTATAAGTCTTGATGCACCCCTTATGCCAATGTATTTTCAAAATATCATTGTGCTTTCTAAAACTCTGAGAACCTTGGCATGAAACTACTTTACCATAACACAGTCCACTCCATTTACTAAAGGCATGTCTATACAATGGTTGTAGGTGAGATTGAAAAATTTTAAATCCTTATTTAAACTTGGAATACAACTTTTTCCTTGTTTTATTCATTAATATATCTCCCTTAATGATCATTTCAATACCTTTGTCAACTCAAATTGGCCTTCTAGAAACTCCAAAACAATTCTTCTTTCCAGTAGGTCTCCCAATAGGGTACAATCCTATAGGATGCTCTTTTAGGATGTAGGGATGTAGGTTATAATTTAATCCAATAGCCTCATTGAGTATTAATATACATATACTTTTCTTTTTCAATGAAAGGTAATCCACATCAATGTCCCTTTTAAACTTCAAAACCCTACTGCCTTGGAAAATATCAATCATTCTTGGTTGTGGCTTTAGGATAACCTGCCCTTATACAAACTATAATAGGGTTTTTTAGGTGTCTTATAACCTTCTCTCCACTCATGGTATTCATAACACATTAAAGTGTTTTGTGAAATTGAAGGTGATGTCACCTTATCAATCTATAATCCCTAAGTTTCCATTAACAAAATCACCTCTTTGGCCATATGATGAATTTTAGTGATGGTTGTAGCTTGTGCTCAGTTTAGGCTAACTATAGGTTCTCATTATATCCTTATTTATCCTTTTAAAGGGTCCTTTTACCTTTAAAACACCATGAAATTAACAAAAATCTTGAACACAACTTATGCTTTTCCAATCTAAATTGGCTTTTCTGAACCTCTAGGGCCATTCTCATACTATCAGGTTTCCTTAAGGGCATTGGCCAGTATAATATCCTTTTAGGTCCTATAAGACATCATATTGGTTATATGTCTAAGTATCAATCCTTTAGAGACTCCCCATATTCATTGGAAACATATAATCCACAACCTCACTCCACTCATGGTCTGGATCATGAAACAAACCTTCAAAACTTTTTTTCTCTCTCAACACTTGACTATATAATATGGAGATTGTCTTTGTATGTACCGAGAACAAGGTTTTTTGAATGTTTGGATAGCTTGACAAAACACAAAGTGTCAATGATAGACAAAAGTCCATATTCAATTCAAGTGATCTCCAAAACTTAACCATCTTACTTTAGGGTCTTAAACCTTGGAAACCTCCCTTACACTTGTCACCTCTCATTGGTTCTAGCCCACTATTTAAGGGTGGTTATAAGTGACTTTTATTTGAGTGTAGACCTTATTCAACTCCATATATTTTACCTATTGAAACATTAATAAGATTGGGGTTTTTGATTCCATTCATGCCTCTATGGTGACCATAAAAACCTCTTTGAGTCAAAAAGAAAGTTCATCTTGGTATCAAATAAGCCCTTTTGGAATGGCATAGACCTTTTAGTGTATTTTTAAGGGCTATAGATGATTATCATGATAGTTATGAATCTAATCATCCTAAGACACTTAACCTTCATAAGTGGAAAAATAGTTTAGATATACCTTTCCATGACTATACATGATCATGCCAAAACCCTATCAAACACCTTTTTTTAAAAATCATTTCTCTCCTTAAAGCATGACTGTGCATATGGCCTATGTACATAAATGATTGAAAATAACCCTAATAAGGCTCTAAAACATGTTTAACCTTTGATGATATATATTAATATATAAGATAGGGTATTATGTATTATCCATTTATCCATTCTAACTTCTTGATTTATGTCTTCTGTACATACCCATGTACTTGACTGATATATGTTTGATATAGGTTTTCATCTGATAAGAATACTAATATTCAAGGTTCAAAGTTGCATTAAAACCACCATCATGAAGGCTCATTCCCCATTTATGGATTGCTTGATCTTATTTACCTTGAATAGGGTCTATCCCTAACTCATAAATTCTCATAGAACTTTATGATCACACTTGATTGTGTAACTTTGCTATATATGTTCATATCCATGTGATTTTATGCTTCAATGGCCTATATATTCCTTTTTATAATGCTTGATGATTCAAATATTCCTTGGCTCCCTTAACAAATCTCCTTTGAATTAGGATAGGTATGAGGGATGAGTGAGGTGAGAAGACATGAATAATTATGGATAAAACATGATGAAGGATGGAAAGAAGCTAAAAACATAGTGATAATGGTTGTGGTAGACAATGTTATGGGGGTGAAAGGGATGGTGGTGGGAAAGGAAATGAAGAAGCATGCCAAGATCATGGTAAAGAGTAAAAAGAAAACATGGGCACTTAAACATCAAAACACATGAGTTTGGAGGCTACTATATGAGTGAAAGAGACTAAAATTGAGTCATGGTGTTCTAAAAAAACCTCAAAATATGCAAGAATTCCTTAAGAAATACTAAAATAGCTTCCTTAAGACACTAAAAAGCATGGAGATGACTTCCTTATCCATGAAACCTAAACAAATCTGATTTTAAATCATGATAAACATGATATATACCCTGAAAAACACAAATTATTGATAATTTGATACTACCTTCTTCCTTTTGGACTATACAACTCTTCCTTGAAGCTCATACTACTCATTTAGACTCATTGAGTTTGTGACCTATGTTTGACCTTGAATTAGATTAATAAAACCTAAATGATGGAAAGGAAGGATAGATAAATTCATTAATATTATGGAATAACTTGAATTTTTATATAACTCTATCCAGGTGTAGAAAAATTGAAGAAAAACAATTGCCTTTCTAGTTGCTAAGTAGCATAATTTTCCCTGACTTCAACTAAATTGTTCTTGAGACTTAAGAATATAATTGAAGAATATATTAAAATATAAATAATCCCTATTGGTCTATTTTATTCACCCCAAATTTTAGATTTGTAACTTCCTCTAGCAGAATGTACTAGTAGAAAACCTACAGGCATGTCACCCTGTGCCAATAAGTACAAAAGAAAAAAGAAACTAGTTTAGGGAATTAATGGCCATAAAACACCATGAAAATAATATGAAATCTTTAATATTTCCTAAAAAATATCTCTCCTACCTTGGATTGTACGTATTCCATATGGATTCTATACTTCTCTTGCAAAATAAGTGAAAAAGAGTCATTTTACCCCTTTAAAAGCTAATTTATCCCTCTCCACCACTTGGAATATAATTTTGGAGAATTATTTCATCACTTACATGAATATTTTAATATTTTTAACCTTTTACATGGCAAAATTGGCATGTGGAAGTCCAATTTAGGCTTTTTTTGGCTTTTTAACATACCAAATGAACCTTTTTAAATTTGAAACTTAGGACAGGATATTTTCATGTTTTTAAAGATAATTAAAGTTATTTTGGCATGATTTAATGACTTTTTAATCACTTTTTATGATTTTAACCCCATTTTTGGTATTTTCTGACCCAAATTTGTACTTTTAGACTATAATTGACCATTCCAAGGAAAGTTCCATAAAATAGGGGTAGTAATTTAGTCTTGAAAGGCCAAATTACTAAATTTTTTGGAGACTTTCAGGGGTTGACTAGCCTGTTGGTAAAAATAACTCTAAACTCTTGAAAAGATAAGCGAAAACAAATATTAAAACTAGAAAAGCTATAGACCAATACTCAATAAGAGTAATTGACTCAACAACAACAACATGCACACATGTGCACTTAGAGGAAAGGACAACACAACTAAAAGATAAACAACTACTACTAAAATCATGTGTAGAAAATCACTTAGAATTATGAAACTATGACAATGTACAAAGGAGTGACTCTCCTAATAGTAGTATTTAATAAAAATCCCATTCATAGGAATGGGAAGTTATTTTCCACTCAATCTGGATAATTGAAAAGCATTTTTCTTCTTACAATTATTTATAATATAAGGTCCAATCCAAATGCTATCAAATTTGGAGTGCTTACTTGGCTTTGCACACTCTTCATCCCATTTAAGAACTATTTCTCCTTATTGAAATTTTTTGATGAAGCTCTCTTGTCAAATGTCTTCTTGACTTGTTACTAATTTGACCACATATTATGCATAGCATTATCTCTTATCTCCTCTAATTCTCTTAATTCATTCATTCTTACCTCCATTGCATCACTTTCTAGAAGCTATAACTAGTGTGAAAACTCTAAATCTAGAAGCTCCAATAAGATAGGTAGCCTTTCTTCTCTTCCACAAAATAGGAGATAAGGTGAATGACCAATGGCTTTCTTAGGGGTGATCCTATAAGTGCATAAAGTAGTCTTCAACTTTGTATGCCAAGATCTTTGATTATACTCCATTGTTCTTTTGATGATTCAAATTAGGTTCTTTTTAATAGACTCAGCTAGTCCATTACCATGTGGATAGTAATTGGATGAAGATGTTAAATAAATACTATGTTCAAGATCCCATTCACATACCTTTATACTACTAAATACCAAATCATTATCTGATATGATAGTAGAAGGTGCTCCAAAATGAGTGACTAGGTTCTCATAGAACTCAAGCACATAGTTCTCATTTGCCTCTTTCAAAGGCACTAATTCCACCCACTTGGTGAAATAATATATAGAAATTAAAACCCACTTATTACCAGAACTATATGGAGGATGAATCATTCCAGTGAAGTCTAAACCCCATTGCATGAAAGGTTGCTCAACTTGAATTAGCTTTAGTGGCATAATAGCTAGTCTCTACTTTCCTACAAACATTGCATACTTTGTACATTTCTTAACCCATGAATGTGCATCTATAAATAAATTAGGCTAAAAATAACTATATCTAATGGTTTTTTTTAGCTATAGTCATGGCTACAAAATGACCTCCAAAAGGACTATCATGAAATTGCTCAAAAAGCTTGTCAAATTGACTAGTTTCAACACACCTTAAAGCATACCTCCAATATCTTTTATGAAAATTACTCCATCAATAAGAATGTATGGTACTAATTTTATCTTGAAGTTTCTTTTTTATGATACATTCAAACCCCTTAAACATTCTCCAATTTGAAGAAATCTAGCAATATTATGTGTCCAGCTTGTAGGAGGTGTATTTTTAGCTTCTTGTTGAGTGTCCTAAATTGTCAAAATTATTTATTTTTATTATTTTGTCTTCTTCAAGATTTTCAAATAATCCCTTTCCTTGGAATATATTTGTAAATTTCAATTCAATTGCATATTCCATGCATTTAGTGACCCATCTAGCTCTCGTTTTGTTCAAGTCTCTATTGAGACTGAAGTCCTTCATACTTGGATGAGCAACTATTAGTATAATCTTGTTATTTGAAACCAAATGTCTACATTTTTTTAAACCTCTTATAATATAAAGAACATGATTTTATACAAAATAATATCTCTCTTCATAACCTTCTAAATATTGACTAAAAAAATCAATGGGTTGTTTTAAACCTTCATCATTCTATTGCATAAGCATGGTTGAAATAGTATTGGAAGTAGAGAAATCATACAAGAAGAAATCGTTACTAAAATATAGATTGATAAAATAAGGAGCTTGGCTGATTTCCTCTTTGATAGCTTCAAAAATCTTTTACCTTCTTTACTCCAAGTGAACTCTTGATGTTTTTTAAGCATTTGAGTAAGTGGCTTTACTAGTTCTATAAAACTAGGAAGGAATCTTCTGATAAAGTTAATCTTACCCAAGAAACTCTAAAATCATTTCTCATGTTTAGGTAATGATAGAGCAAGGATTAACTCTATTCTTTTTGGATCAATGGAAAGACCAGCTTTGGACATCACATGCGCAAGAAGTCTCCCCTAATGCATTGAAAAAATACATTTCTTTGGATTCAAAGAAACTCTAAATACTCTACATCTATCAAAAAAAATCTTCAAATGTGTAAGATGATCATTAAAATATTTTGAAAATACTATAATGTCATCAAGATAGACTAAAACCATTTCACTCAAAAAATAATGAAAATCAACATCTATTGCTCTTTGAAAAGTAGCTCCAGCATTGGAGAGTCTGAAAGGCATCTTATTATAAGCAAAAGTACCTCATTTTGTGGTGAAATCTATCTTATACTGATCTTGATCTTTCACCAGTATTTGATTGTATCCTAAGTACCCATCCAGTAAATAAAACCTCTGTGAACCTGAAACTCTCTGCAAGATTTGATCCATGGAAGGAAGTGGATAGTGATCTTTTATTGATACTCTATTCAAATCTCTAAAATAAAAAAGTCTTATCTCTCCATTCTTCTTTCTTACTAGAACAAGATTTGATACCCATTTTGAATGCTTAATAGTAAAAATAATCCCCGATTCAATCAATTTTGTAAGTTCCTTCCTCATGAGAATCTCAACCTTGGGGTTGATTGGTCTTTTCTTTTATCTTACCAGTTTTGCATCTTATTCTAATTAAATAGTATGCTATGCTAATCTAGGGTCAAAAAATTTCAAATCATGGTATTCCCAAGAAAAAATATCCATGAAATCTTGACATAATGAAATAAAATCTACTCTCTCAGAATCAATATTCACTTTTCCCAACTTGAGTTGCTTACCTTCAACTATGCTAATTGTCTCATAATGTTCCTTTTTGGAAGGCATACTCACTTTGTCTTTCCTTAGATAATCATATTCATTGAAAATGTTCTCTAAAGTCACCAAAACTTTAGGCATCTTATTTTATTTTAATTTCACAATTTGATTTCCATATTTATCCTACATTTTATCAGGATTTCTTTGGCAAAACTCTACGTCATTCTATAGAAAATATGCTATTTGTTTGTCAAAATAAAAAAAATTCCAACTTACATCATTATTTATAAATGAATTCTTGCATACCACCTTGATTTATGTCTTATTTTTATTGTCCTTAATCCAATCTAAAATATCATATTGTGCTCTTATGGCAACAAGTCTATCTACATGCTAATTTGCTCCTCTGGGAATAGAGTGAATGTCAAATGCAAGGAAATCTTCCATAAGATACCAAAATCTATGTTTTTAAGCCTAAAAAATAGTATTATTTGCTTCACTTAAACCTATAACTTTCTAGACTACCAGTTCACTATCACCTTTTACCTGCAAGAGCTTAATATCCCTCTTTCTAGCCCATTGAAGACCATAAATAATAGCTTCATAATCTCTAGTATTGAAAGTGCAACTGAATTGAAATCTAATATCAGAATAATAAATTTTATATTGTGGTGAAACCAAAATTACACCAGCCCTAATTCCATTCTTTGTTCTTGATCCATCAAAGACTAGATTATAAAATCCTTCTTGATCATGTAGTGAGCTAGTGAGACTAAGAAATAAGTCACCATCTTCGTGCATACAATAAACTCCAAAACCAACATCTTAAATAATTTTATAGGGGTCACATCCATGATTATCATAATCCCACTCATCCAGGAGAATATATAAAATTCCTTAAAGAGGTTTAGAAGGCTCTTGATCAATGGTGTTATCATCTTCTTTTGAAATACTACAATTTACATTTGACATATTTGGCATATATGGATCAAGATGAAATTTGGAAATAGGCTCTGATATAATAGTTACTTTGGTTCCATATATAGTTTTTAAAACCATGTATGACCAATCTGAAGAAAGTTAACCTCCTATTTTGGTAGTGAAGTCTCTGGAGATCAACAACAACATCCTATAAAATGGTGAAATTTGGACAAGCAACAAGTATAATTTTTAGATATTTTAACACACCTACAGTATTGGTAGGAGACCCATATAATTATAAGACACCTTTCTCATGGGGTTCATACCACAATCCTAAATTATTGGCTATTGATTTGGACATGATAGAAGTACTAGCCCCATTATCAATTATATAATTATGGACTAGACAATCTCCAATGATCATAGAAAGATAAAATGGAGGAGGTTTAGTCACCTTATGAGGTTGAGACTCAAAATCTAAATTAGAATTAGTTAAGACAAAACTTACTCTTTATTTTTTAGGTGTCTTCTAAGAGATATTGAGCTTTAAAATCTCTTCTTGTAAGTACTCCTTTTGTCCTAGGATTAATAGAGTATCCCACATTGAAATTGATACTGTAGTCTTCTTTATATGATCCATAATACTGAGTGGAGAAGTGGCTACCTTTGATTGTAATTTAGGATCATAAGGAGATCCCAAATTTTGTGTAAATTAAGGAATATAAGGCCATTTCACATTCTTTTCTTTTGGATCATGAACTTTTTGATTTGAAATTTTCTGAGGTAGTTCATGTATAGAATTCTTTTGTTGTGGTTGAGAAGAAGAAATAACTGCCATTTCAAAACATGAACCTCTCCAATTGATTTTTTCTTAGATCTAGTATGGGCTACAACTAAATTATCAACATTAAGTAAATCTTGACTTTGGTTTATAGCCAAGTGCTCAAAATAATTCTCACCTTCCTAGAAACTAACAAATGTAGTTTCAATAGGTGCCTTACCACTACCTTCTCCTTGTTGATTTGGCACTTTTTATTTAGTGAATGAAGGAATGTCTCCATAGGGTAGAGAGGCTTCCTTATTTTAAGAAGGTGGCTAGTTTTCAAATGAAGGAATAACTAAACATTGTTGCATGAAATATTAATGATAAATCTCACTAGTTAGAGCCATTTCCATGTTATTTGATTGATCCCATTGATTGTTCCTTTGTCCTTCTTGAGCATAATTTCTTTGAGTTTGAGAAATATCTCTTGAATTACTTTGAGAATTTGGATTATACTTCTTTGATTGAGAATTCTACCCTTGACCTTGTTGATTAGATTTATAGGATGACCTATTAGGATAATAATTATGATTAGTATTCTGATATGGCATGTATAGTGGAGCTTATTGCCTCTCAATTGTAACCAAATTGTTAGTTAAAGCCTTAAGAAAACTCTCTATATTCCCCAATCTATCAGTTTGATCACATTCTATTTGATGGAACTTTGATGACTCTATAATTGGAGCAATAGTTGGAGTAGGAGGATGGATCTCTGGAAAAAGAGGCATTAGAGGCCTTGGAGATAACTTGCCTTCTTATATAAGGCAATTTTTAACCTTGATTAATAATTCAAAAGCTTTAGGTAAGGTATTAACACCCATGGATTGGATCATTATAGCGACATCTAAATTAAGAGCTTTCAAATAGTATATAAAAGCATAGTTGGGTGTAGGCTTCATCACTACTAGAATTCTATCCCAAGTCTTCTAGAATCTATAATTAAAATCCACCATGAAATCATGATTGATTATCTTAATAACTGTAAGCTACTCCACAAGTGAAATATGATCACTTTTATCTTCAAAATTTTTGCACATAATTTCTCTAAATTCGTCCCAATTGGTCATTGATGCAAGAGTCAAACCTCTATACCACTGAAGTGCCTTCCCTTTGAAAGAAATTGCCAACAACCTCATTACCACATTTTCTTATGTCACATGATGCACTAAACAAAGATTAGAAATATCTAAAATATGTTCTATAGGAGTTATTGGATTTTATCTTATAAAATATGGAAAAGCCTTCAAAGTTGAAACTTGAATATCATCCCATTGATTGAGATTCAGAGGGCTTACACCATTGAATGCAACAAAATCCTATCTTCTAGGAACAACCATTTGAGGAATATGGTTTTAAAAAATATTTGGCTAAACAATGTTGGCTTGAGTAGGAGTATTTTATGCAATAAGGAGGGAAATAGAAGGTGTAGAACTTGGATTTGATTGAGAAGTTTTCTTCTTCTTCGGCTAGTAAGATAGTTGAGAGAAATTTGTTTCTTTCCCTTTTTTAGATGATCTTGTGATAAATATTGGTGGCATGAAAATTATACAGATCTAAAAATTAAAATCTAGAAATGAATATAATTCTCAGATACATAGATAATAATTCAAAAATGTGAATAAATGGTCCCACCGGGCTTGCTAGAAACTTTTATCACTCTATAGTGCACCCTACTTGAAGATGTGCATGCACACCTTCTCTCCAATTGATACAATGGGAACTTATTAGAGTATGGGTGAATATTTGATGATAATAACCTCTAGAGAGGTTTGGTTCCCTTTATATTTATCAATCATATCATATCCAATATGATTTATTTTTGTGATAGAAAAGGGGAAGGGAAAATTGAAAAGAAATCCTATTTAATTGGGTGATGCACCTGAGTTGTTTAAATCCTTTGAAGATAATGAAATAAATACACATATATGATAAATGAAATTTAAATTTCTATCCTTAAGCAAAAATGTTTCAGATGAAGGGTTAAAAACCTATTCAAATGACCTGTAAATGGGTGAAATAGAGAGAGATAGGTGAGGAAAGGACCTACAAAAAAGGTGATAAATCTCACTTATACACTAATGTATAATCAAATAAACACTATTATCCTTTCAAAAAATTTATATTTAGAACAAAAACTCCTTATTTGATAAATGATCTATCTTATAATTTCTTCAAACTTTAGGTCTTTTTCTTTTTTTAAAAATGGCTTGATTAAGCCAATAAATATGTCACCAACCCTAAAATAGCCCATGTAGAGTTGAAAAGGAATAAGGGTTAGTATTGTTTGACTCAAATCAAGAGTAAAAATTTTTAAAATGTTTAAAATATTTAATAAAACCTTTTCCTTTCAAAAAACTTTCATGCTTTTCCCAATCTTGGTGTAGGAATTTAGTGGTGGGGCTAGGTTTGAAAGGTTAGTATTTAAATAAACATTAAAATCTCTAAACTCTAAATTGAATGCATGAGTACAAATTTTATGCTAGAAGGAATGTGGTCCCAATTTTTATTATAAACTTTCATCATGCATGATGTTACACCAATCTCCAAACATAAACTCGACTTAAGGTGCTTGAAATAACAAAACAATTTGCTTTGCATGGAAATAAATGCCAAAACATAGATTTAGAACTCTATTTAAATCTTCATGAGTCAGAATTGTATTGTAATATACATTTAATATCATCAAGGTGGTGGTGAAACTCAAATGAAATCCATGCATAGTCTTCCAATATCAAACTCAAACTTAGCCTCTTGAACAATTAAGCCAATTTGACTAGTTAAGCCAAAAAGGTCAATTTTTCAAACCCGAACACCATAAAACCCACACAATAAGACATGAAACCTGAAACAACACAAATTACACTTGAAAAAATATATCTCTATCACCAAAATTAATATTTTGATGGGAAAAACTTCACCAATTAGTCACATGCTTGGCTAGATCGATTTTGCACAAATTTCCAACACAGTGGCTAGTTTGCCTAAGCTATTAGGGGAACCTATAGGATGAATTATGACCAAATTAATATTTTAAGATGAATAAAAATTTATAATATTTGATCTTCAATTATTAGATTCTATTAAATTCCCCTATATTTCATTTTACACACTTTTTTCCACAAAAAACATGATTTCTTCCCCCATCTATATAGCTCCAAGTATTAAATTTAAATTTATGAAATAACATCAGAGTTTATTTGATATTTGAAAATTTTTTAGGTTGATCCATGTTTATTTTATTGAAATAAAATCCATTTTTCTCAAAACTAGTTTTTAAAGTGCTTAGTAAGGTTCTGAAGATGGAACTTCAAACTGATGATTCATGAGGTAAAAAATCCAATTATTAAAATGATTCCATTAATGTGTATAAAATTTACCCCTCTGACATCCCTAAAAATATTAGATTCCCATGTGAAAGATATGAAAATCTACCATGTGAATAAAGTTTGCCTATGGGAAATTGACTACATTTTGAGCTACCTACGCTCTTAATGATTGTTCATAAATATCATAACATAAACTAATATAAATTATTAATTAATTATAATTAAATATGGATCATAAAAACATACTAGGATAATTCATCCCAACTCCACACGTGGTGAAGAAAATGAGCATCTGAATAGGTGGCTTGGAAGGGTGCCTAGAATTGCAAAAAGTGAAAAACTTCACCAAGATGAAAATTAATCCTCCCTTGATTCAAAAATACTAAAAAAATAATTATGGTACCTGCACCATTCTATTAAAATACTCTAAAATTCATTTTTCTTGAAAAGTCAAAAATGCCATTTTTGGCCTAAGTGCCTATTTGCCTATAAAACACTATGTGAGCATGGTTTGCATAAAAATTGGATTTATTAAACTATATAAAGGTATTATTATGATTTAAAAACATCATAACATGCTTATTAATCTTTTATTTTTCACTATAAGCTTTTGAGGCACTTCAAGATGAAGCATGCTCCAATGGTGATCTTCAACACATAGGTTGAGGTCTGAGATAAAATAGAAAATGTGTGCACTTGTAAAATTGCTATTTAATTTTTTATTATTTTTCCCCACCTCATTATGACCTTTTTTACAAAATTTTATCTCCTAAATCCACATGTAACTTCCAAAATATTCAATTTTTTCCAAACTTTGACCTTCATACATTGATTATCTACATTTTTGACTGAGTTTTGGAGATTTTAAGGTTAATTTCATGGATTTTGAGGCTATAAAGGTCAAAATAATCTTAATTGAGTTTAATATTCAATTTAGGAGTTTAGAAACATCCTTTACCCTTGTTTATAAATACAATTATATCTCCAAAGAAGATATGTAGGCATAATAATGACTGTGTTTTAACTACTGTAGATTGGCATTGATTAAGTGTGAGAAATTTAGTGTCAATTTAATCTTTAGTAGGTGTATTTATACTATTTAGATCAAAATAAGTCTTTTACATATCCCCTTTATGGCAAATGACTAGTTTCAAGCTTATTAGGTTTTAATCTAAGTACAATTTGTACAATGGCTTATGTATTGTGCTTTTGACTATATTGGTGATTAATTATGGTGTTTGAGGTTCATATAAATCTTTGTTATCTTGTTTTATACCATAATAAAACTCCTATAATTATTTTCACCTCTTTATGATCACCTTTAACTCTCCATACTAACCAAAGCTACATTATGCCTTCTCAAGCTTGTGGGCAGGCTTGTAGAGTGATTTGGGGCCTTTGTAGTCTTTTAGCTGATTAATTTTGATTCCTTAATTAAGATATAGTTTTATTTACTGAATATACCCACCATTTTGGTATCTAAACAGCTTGTTATGCTTAGTGCTTCAAACATGTTACTAGGCTTCTTGGAGCAATCTAATCCTCATAGATTGACTATAACTTACCTTTCAAAATTGATTGTAGGTTCCATTTTTCCTTGAAACCTTTCCCCTCCACCTAATACACTTCATCATACCCTATCCTTTCCTTGAAAACCAATCCCCTTTCCAAGTGATGATTTGATTGAGTTGAGTAACTAGTAGTTTTCATGCTTGATTGTAGATGACTGAGTCACTGAGTGTATTGGGGCTTTGAATAGGATAACAAGAGTTATAAACCCTATTTCCACATTAGAATATTTTTAAAAACTTCAAAATAGAAAATATCTCCTCATTTAATGCTTCAAATCCCTTATGCCTTGACTGTGATATTAGTCTTCCATCTTGACTATTGGCATATGCTTATTTGTGAGTTATAGGTGAATATTATAGTCCTTTAACCCCTGAATGAATGATATTGAAATTAGAGGTATTGATGAAACATTCTGCCTATGTATTGTCAAAATATCACTATGTTTTCTAAAACTCTAAGAACCTTAGCATGACACTACTTTAGCATAACATAATCCACTCCATTTACTAAAGGCATGTCCATACAATGGCTAGAGGTGAGCTTGTAGAATTGTAAATCATTATTTAAACATGGAATGCCCCTTTTCCATTATTTTCTTCATGAATATCTCTCCCTCAATGAGAACTTCAATACCTTTGTCAACTCAAATTGGCCTTTTAGAAATTCCAAAACCATTCTTATTTCCATTAGGTCTCCCCATAGATTACAGGCCTATAGGATGCACTTTTAGGATGTAGGGTTATATGTGAGAATTTACTCGAATAGCCTCATTGAGTATCAATATACCTAGATTTTTATTTTTCCATGAATGTTAATCCAAATCAATGCCCCTTTCAAACTTCAAAACCCTACTGCCTTGGAAAATATCAAACATTCTTGGTTATGGCTTTAAGATAACCTGCCCCTGTCCAGACTATAATAGGTTTTTTTAGGTGGCTTATAACCTTCTCTCCACTCATGGTAGTAATAAAACATCAAAGTGTTTTGTGAATATGAATGTGATGTCACATTATAAATCTATAATCCCTAAGTTTCCATTAACAATATCACCTATTTGTCCATAAGATGACTTTTAGTGATGGCTGTAGCTTGTGCTCATTTTGGACTAATTATAGGTTCTCATTCTATCCTTCTTTAGCCTTTGAAAAGGTCATTTTAATTTCAAAAAACCAATAAATTAACAAAAATCTCAAACACCACTTATGTTTTTCCAATCAAAATTGGCTTTTTTGAACCTCTAGGGCCATATTCATACTATCAGGTTTTTTTAAGGGGTACATGCCTATATAATGCCCTTTTAGGTCCTGTAGGACATCATATTTGTTATATGTTTGAGTATCAAGCCTTTAGAGACTCCCCTTATGCATTATAAATATATAATCCAAAACCTCACTCCACTCATGGTATGGATCATGAAACAAACCTTCAAAACCTTCCTCCTCTCTCAACACATAACTGTATAATATGGAGATTTTCATTTTACAAACTAAGAATAAGGTATTGTGAATGTTTGGATAGCTTGAAAAAACACAAAGTTTCAATGATAGGCAAAAGTCCCTATTCAATTCAAGTGATCTAAAAAAATTAACCATCTTTCTTGAAGGTCTTAAACCTTAGAAACCTTCCTTATGCTTGTGACCTCTTATTGGCTATAGCCCACTATTTGAGGGTGGCTATAGGTGACTTTTCTTTGATTTTAGGCCTTATTCAACTCCATATCTTTTACCTATTTAAAACTTCATAAGATTGGGGTCTTTGATTCTATTCATGCTTCTATGGTGACCAAACAAACCTCTTTGAGTCCTAAACAAAGTTAATCTTGATATCAAATAATCCCTTTTAGAGTGGCATATGTATGTAAGTGTATGTTTAAGGGTTGTAGATGAGTATCATGAGAGTTATAACTTTAAGCATCATAAGACACCTAGCCTTCATAAATGGAAAAATATTTTAGATCTACCTTTCCATGACTTACATGATCATGCAAAAACCCTTATCAAACACCTTTTGAAAACATCCATTGCTCTATATATGGTTGTACATATGGCCTATATATAAAAATGACTAAAAATAGACCTAACAAGGCTTTAAAACATGCTTCAACTTTGATAACATCTATTCATATATAAGATAGGGTCTTATGTATTCTCCCTTTAGCCATTCTAACTTCTTGATTGATGTCTTTTGTGCATACCCATGTACTTGACATATATATATTTGATATTGGTTTTCATGTGATAAGAATACTAAGACTCAAGGTTCAAAGTTGCCTTAGAACCACCTTCATAAAGTCTCACTCCCCATTTATGGATTTCTTGATCCTATTTACCTTGAATAGGGTCTATCCTTAAGTCATAAATCCTCATAGTAGTTTATGATCACACTTGATTGTGTAACCTTGCTATAGATGTTCATATCTATGTGATTTGATGTTTCAATGGCCTATATCTTCCTTTTGATCATGTTTGATGATTAAAATAGCCCTTGGCCCCCTTAAAAAATCTCCTTAGAATTAGGATAGGTATGAGGGGTGAGTGAAGTGATAATACATGAATAATAATGGATAAAACATGGTGAAGGATGGAAATAATCTAAAAACATAGTGATAATGGTTGTTGTAGATAGTGTTATGGGGATGAAAGGGATGGTGGTGGGAAAGGAGGTGAAAAAACATGCCAATACCATGGTAAAGAGTCACAAGAAAACATGGGAATTGAAACATCACAAAACATGAGTTTGGATGCCAGTATAGGAGTGAAGGAGACTGAAATTGAGTCATGGTTTTCTCAAAAAACCCCAAAATATGCAATACTTAAGAAATACTAAACTAGCTTCCTTGAGACTCTAGAAGGCATGAAGATGGCTTACTTAGCCATGAAACTTGTATAATTCTGATTTGAAATCATGATAAACATAATATATACCATGAAAAACACAAATTATTGACAATTTGATACTGCTCTCTTCTTCTTGGACTGTACAACTCTTCCTTAAAGCTCATACTGCTCATTTGGACTAGCTAAGTTTGTGACCTCTATTTGACCTTTAAATGGATTAATAACACCTAAAGGAGATAATGAAAGGATATATAAAGTCCTAAATATTCTTTAGCAATTTCAATTTTTATGTATCTCTGTCCAAGTGAAGAGAAATTGAAGAAAAACAACTACCTTTTTGGTTGCTAAGCAACAAAATCTTCCCTAACTTCAACATAATGGTTCTTGATCCTAGATAATACAATTTAAAAACCAATTAAACCATCATAAATGCCTTTGAATCTAATTTATTCACCCCAAATTTTATAGGTGTACCTTCATCCAATAGAAATTACCAATAGAAAACCTATAGGCATGTCACCCATGCCAATAAGTAGGAAAGCAAAAAGAATCTATTTTAGGGCCTAAATGGACATGAAATTCCATGAAACTATTTTGGAAGCTTGAATATGTCCTAAAAAATATCTCCCCTACCCTATATTTTACAAATTCCATATGGATTCCATACTTCTCTTGAAAAATAGGTGAAAAAGAGTCCTTTTGCCCCTTTAAAAGCTAATTTATCCCTCTCCACCACTTGGAATAGAATTTTGGAGAAGTATTTCATGTATTACACACATATTTTAATACTTATGACCTTTTACTTGGAAAAATTGGCACGTGGGAGTCTAATTTGGGCTTTTTTTAGCTTTTTAACATACCTAATGGACATTTTTAAAATTTGAAAGTTAGGACTGATAATATTTTTATGTTTATAAACATAATTAAAGATATTTTGGCATGATATAATTACTTTTAAAATCACTTTTGATTCTTTTAACCCCATTTTTGGCATTTTTGACCCAAATTTGCACTTTAAGACTATAATTGACCAACTACAAGGGGAAATTGACCATTCCAATGAAAGTTTTAGATAATAATGGTTGTAATTTGGTATTGATAGGCCAAATTAATAACAATTACGTCTTGTATCAGTTTATCTTCCTACCCCATATTTCCTTCCTTTACCATCATTTCCTTTTATACCATCTTCCCAATGTTATTTCCTACATTATCCATTCTCCATTCTACTTGCTTGTCCTCTTTCTACCCAATGCATTTCCCTTAGTTGTGTCCTTCACCATATATCCAATACATTCTCACCTACAATCTTCACTCTTCTCCTCTTCAACCACAATGCCAACATGGCTCCCCCACCATAACTACATACACTTGAACATTTTATATATATATATATCAACACTGAACACTAGATATTTTACTTGCACACTAGCTAATTATCGTTAGCAAATATTTAAATATATCCATACATAATGAAATTTTTTAAATTTGAAACTCAGGACTTAGTTGTTGAACATAATTAAATCTCTTTCGGCATGATTGAATGACTTTTGAACTCACTTTTGATACTTTTAACCCCATTTTTGGCATTTTTTGACCCAAATTTGCACTTTTAGAATATATATACATACATACATACACATATACATATATACATATATATATATATATGTATATATGTATGTATGTATGTATACATACACACACACACACACACACACACATATACATACATACATACATATATATATCATGTGTGTGTATATATCAATCATATATAAATACACATATACCTTGCAGTAACTATCATTTCAAAGATAGTGTGTTGCAGACAATGTCATACAGCTACAACTTCAAATGGCCATTCAGTTCATGTAAGGCTACTATGAAGGAATGGAGCTTGAGATTATCAAGAGTGTTAAAAGAGATGACAAGGTCAATAAATAAATAATATAATACATAGGATGCATGAGTTGATATAGATTATTTATTGATTAACCTTGTCATCTCTTTTAACACTCTTGATAATCTCAAGCTCCATTCCTTCATAGTAGCCTTACATGAACTGAATGACCATTTCAAGTTATGGCTGTATGACATTGTCTGCAACACACTATCTTTGAAATGATAGTTACTGCAAGGTATGTGTATTTATATATGATTGATATATGCACACACATGATATATATATAAATATATATATGTATATATATGTATGTATATATATGTATGTATGTATGTATATATATATATATGTATGTATGTATGTATGTATATATATGTATGTATATATATATATATATATATATATATATCTTGTGTGTGTATATATCAATCATATATAAATACACATATACCTTGCAGTAACTATCATTTCAAAGATAGTATGTTGCAGACAATGTCATACAGCCACAACTTCAAATGGTCATTCAGTTCATGTAAGGCTAGTATGAAGGAATGGAGCTTGAGATTATCAAGAGTGTTAAAAGAGATGACAAGGTCAATCAATAAATAATATAAGACATAGGATGCATGAGTTGATATAAAGGTAATCAAGTAAGGATTGTTGACTGAAGCAACAAAACACAACTTTACCAAGTTCAAGTCTTGAAATCTCACATGACACAATAGTCTAAAAATATGATATAAGTTAAGAATACTAGGTTACCTATAAAAATTCATCTGACTCCTTAGAACTACTCCTGCTACCCCTAAAAGCTAACACTAGCATCCATCTTAGCTTTAAATACACACACACACACACACACACACACACACACACACACACACACACACACACACACACACACACACACATACACACACACACACACACACACACACACACACACACACACACACACACACACACACACACACACACACACACACACACACACACACACACACACACATTATAGTGTGTTGCAGATAATGTCATACACCCACAACCTCAAATGGCCATTCAGTTCATGTAAGGCTACTATGAAGGCATGGATCTTGAGATTATCAAGAGTGTAAAATGAGATGACAAGCTCAATCAATAAATCATATAATACATAGGGATGCATGAGTTAAAATAGAGGTATTCAAGTTAGGAAATATTGATTAAATCAACCAAACACAACTTGACCAATTTTGAGTCCCAAACTCTCACATGACACAATAGTCTAAAAATACAATACAAGTCAAGAATACTAGGTTACCTATCAAAATTCATTTAATTGTCTAGAACCACTACTTTTACCCCTAAAATATGACACCAACATCCATCCTAGCTCATGATCCACACCTACAACCACTGAGTGGATCCATCAATAGTATTTGATCCAAAAATTGATAAGATAATAAACAATAATTAACTATAATAAAAAAACAAGTGTATCCAATAATCTATACATCACCAATGTATAATTAAAAACATGATAATTACATCAACCTGTAATCAAACATTATGACATCATAATCCAATAGCACACCACAACTAAAAAAGTGAGTGTAATAGTAATAGTACACATGCTATACCAATCATCTAAATAGTCATATAAAAGTGTGCAAGGGAAGGATCACGACATCTTCCCCCTCTTAGAGGAGCCATCCTAGTGACTATATCATCAATTAGGAGCGTAACTATCCATCAGGGCTTAATTATTTTTCTAAAAAAAAATTCCATCTACTCGATCATAATATTAATTAGAAAACCCATCAGTTTCACATAATAATGAAAAAGAGGAATCAATAATCCATTCATATAAAGTACATTAGTTATTTTAAACATAATTCATAAATATAGGCATAATAAAAGACTTATTAATTCATGTGTCATTTAACATCACTAGATGAAAATATGAAACTATCAAAGATTATGTAGTAATAATGTCCAAACATACCTCAACTCAAGGTAAAATTCCATGTTTATGATGCATAGGTCATTTATTAATAACCAATAATAGATAATTATAGCCTTTATAAAGGTTTAATAGTTCTAAATCAGCTCTAATTTAGTACCATTACCAATGGTATACCACCATTTTATCATAGTTATAAGAAAACTATAAAATTTAGTCACTCAATTAGGCATGACTTTCTAAGAAAAACAACAATACCAATTATGGAAAAGAAAATTTTCCAACTCAATAAAGGCCAACAAAGTCCATTGTTGCCTACTAGGCACATCTTTTAGAATTAAAAGCTTAAAAAGATAGGCAAATCTTAACAAATTTCTATAATATAGATCAAACCTTTGCTATAAAACCAAACACTAGCTAAACATCCCTCTTATCAGGAGGCATACCAAGAAAACTACAACTTTCATGATAGTAGTTGTAAATCATACAATCCCATCAATATTTAACTATAAAATCCAACCTAAAATGGTGTTGATACCAACACACACTATGAATTACACATAAGCAATAAATATTCATCATATAATGCTACCACAGGATAATAACCCTTTTTAAATAGTTTCTTCCCAATCAAAATAATACCATTTAGGGGATAGTGCAACATCTCACACTATCCACACTGAAAAATAAGAGAAGTCAACACAAGCCTAACATGCTACCCCAAAGGTTTATTGTATGCTCTCCAATACTTTGTGAGCTCACATGATGGTTACAAGAATCACAATTCCACCATCACACTATACTTACTTCATGACAATAAATAGAAAAGAAAAAGAAATGGGTACCTAATATAATAAAATATACCTAATTAGGACTTACAATGTTCATTTTGAACACAAGACCAACATACCATCTAGTCATTCATAAATCAATACAAAAATATATTCATACTATAATATACAACTATAGTAGGTATTACAAGGCAATACCTCAATCACAACATGTGTATATGCACATGCCAACATGTGCATACTTTTTAGCAAGTATATCCTTGATTATTTGTATACACATCCACAATGTAGGACTAGTTGGTGCTTCACAAGGTTACACAAGGAGATTCCACATAGGCTATTTCACAATAACCTCAAAGAGGTAGCCAAAGAACACTAGACCATAAGGTGACCATTATACAGGAGGGTCCCATGGCCAATATGTGGCTCTCATGGTGCACACTTTGAATGAATCAAGTGGTTGCCTCTTATAAATGGATGGAGTGGACTTTAATCCTATGAGAGACTCCACTCTCTAGCCCATACCTAGTCTATCTAGTATGGAAATAATGTCTCTTTACCCTCAACCTCATACTTGCATCAATGTTCAAAACTAGAATAGTGATGTGGAATTATAACATATCATGAGACTATACCTTGGTATCTTAACAAGAGATTCAGTCCTTAAAAAAATTACAATTCACAAGTGCTTAAATTCATAATTTATAGTTTGAAAATACTAGGTTACATATATATATATATATATATATATATATATATATATATATATGTAACCTAGTATTTTCAAACTATAAATTATGATAGCCAACTAGATAGTACAAAAAAGTCCACACAATTTACATGGATAAGCACTTCAATAACTTACAAGATTTATACAATATATAAACATAGAAATGTACATGAATGAAGGAGCAATGTAAGATATATGCACAATCAGGTATAAGTCACTATGCCACAATATTTTACACATTACAATGGTCAACACACAGGTATGTGAAACACAATGTTTCATGAATCTACATTGATCTAATTGATGTTTAAATGTTAGGAAAAATTCATCAGATACCCATCAATGGTATCACATAATCAAATCATAAACTCTTAAATTGATCATGTAAGTCAACCACACTCACCCCATCAGGCCCTCCAAGCTAACCCACACCCTTGGTCATCCTAAGACAACATACCTCAGTCTCATAAGATAGCTTGCTCATGCAAGCAATGAATGGACATCTAGGAATTATCTTAAAATTCTAAAAACAAGATTATACCAAGATTCAACTGATTGACTAAATCAAATATGTCAAGGGTCAAAGAGTGATGCTTGTGTTAACACAACATCATATTAGGAAAGGATGGTCTTAGCTAAGGATCAAGGAGAGTACCATAACACCATTATGGGAGTCATAATTCTTCATAAATAACAAGTTCAAATAGAACTTGTAATAAACATCCTCATGGATGCGAGACATATCTAATGCCTCAATATACATCCTCATAGGTGTCAAAAAGAAGTCAAGTTTGAATAGACATCTCCATGGGTGTATAACCTAGCCAAGATCAATCGACATAAACATGAAATCAACATATTCATGAATAAATCATATGTCATAGACGTTAAACCACTCCAAGATCAAAATAAGCATGCGAGGACTAGTTAGCTTCACACCTTTTTTGGAGTCATGAAGTTGTTTGCTTCCTCAAATTAACCCAAGTGAGGATAACAAATCCATGCTTGACTTAAACTAAAATGCATAAATTTTTAGCTATACAAAAATTTGCTTGGTTCTAAGGGTGCATAATAGATGAAATCAACCAACTAGGCAACAACATAAAAAACCAAAACCTCTTCAGTTTACTAAAAGGTCCAGTATGTAGGATGAGCTAATGACTCATAGGAATTGTTGTCCCAATAAAATGGCTATAACACTACCCCAGCCATGTAAAGTGACTCCTAGGCCAAGCCATAAACTATGTCTATTCACCATAACTATTCCACAATGTCATTATGAGAAGCTTATGCATAATAAACTTGTTATAATAGAAATAGAAGAGATAGGGAAGGCTTGTTATCTGTAAGTAACTCATGTTGTGGAGACATTTCCACTCCACTAAAAACCCTCCATAGTATGGACTCTAGCTAGCATACCCATGCAATTTTATAGGTTTTTAATGTCTCAAGGTAATCATTTTCATGAGTGGAGAGCTCAACTTCACTAGCTTACTGAAGAAATTTAGTCCCTTTTTGCACCCTATCATGCCCTCTTGGCTTAGGTTAAACCCTCGATCTTCCCTGGGTCATAATGTTCCAAGTATCTAAGGAAGGCTCACCCATACAAGTTGATAAAATATACTTAGACATAATTTCCCTGATTCTAAGAGTGAAGCCTATATCACCTAACTCCCATTGACTCACCCATATAAGTTAATGGCTGATAGTTAAGACTTAACCTGATGCAATCATATTTAGGAAGGGTTGACCCAAACCAAGGTTAGGGGCAATAAAAACCAACATATGAGTTAATCTATATTCCTTAGAATCATTCCTTCTTAATGATTCACAAAACATTATAGCAGTAAAAAATAATGTAACACCTTAACCTTCAGCCTGAAGGCTAAGTGTATCAAGAATTGATTTACAATTATGCTTGATTGGGACAACACAAATGTCACCAAAAAACAACTTTATCAATCCTAGAGTTCCCTAGAGTAGAAACACTGCTTTGATACTAGATTAAACAACCTTAAATTGATTTTTGAAGTTTCATATCATATTACATAATGGATGCATAATGGACACATACCTCACTTGCTAAAACAAGTGATACATGCTTAGCATACCCACGTATACATAATCAAAAAGGTTAATCTTGACCTTCTGAGTCACTAATGATCATAACTAGGCATGACATGGAAACCAAGGGAAAACATTATCCCTAATTCCAATCAGATTGAATATCCAGCATTCAAAGCACGTATGGCATCCTACTATAAGAAGAGTGCATATGAGTTAAATTAAGGTTCATGAACATACAATAGGAATATCATAACTCATATAATTATCTCAATCAATTCATAAGTATGATTTTTGTGGTCAAAGTACATGGACAAGGTGACAATCATGCCTTATTGCATCCTCCAATAGGCAATGATATAGTGGTGGCAAATCCTATAATCAAGAAATTATTATGTATGATAAAATTTTACACCATTAACCTCCTATTTTTCCGTAATGAGTTATTTAATAATTTAACTCACTTTAACAATATATAGATAAGTTACGTCAACATAGAGGAATAACATGCTTCACCTATACCCAACATATTTTATTCAAGCATGCAATGGTTCCAAATGAAATGTGTTAATGAAACATACAAGTTTCAAGGTTTACTTAAGGTTATATTCACACACCAATACATACCAACAACCATGCCTACTTATTGAGGAAACCTAACCAACATGAGGTAAGATTAATATTTATATCCATCATATAAAGATGATAACCACATATTCTTTTTTTTTCACTTCATTTATATAAGCATATAAAAAAGGGAATGTATCAAATAATGTTTCATTTACTTCATGGTACAAGGGGTTTAGGATTCCCTTCTCCATCCATAATTGTAGTAACTTGATCCAAGAAAAAATATGCATGCTTTCATAATACCACATACAGGTTAAAACCTCATATGATTCTATCTATACTCCATACATAATAGGAAACCAAATACAAGTATTTTATATATTCTTATGTTAGATAAAGAGAAATTCCAATGAGTACAAGAAGAAATGAGAATAAGCATATGTATACAAAAATAATAATTAGATAGCTCTCCTTAGCTATCATCTAATTACCAAAATACATAGAATCCATTTCCTAATAATCTCTATAACATCATCTTCATGGGGGTTCAAAATAAGGAAATATGTATGGGATTTTGATGAGATGGCATAGTAAAATCAATGCCACATGAAAGCATGCACAACATCATAAACCATAAGTTCCATAATGCAAGTAACAAGGTAATTTACTAATATAAAATTAGAATTGGAAATCCATTAACATGCAATTAGAAATTGGTAATAATTATTAATCTAAATATAATCTCAAGTATGCTCAAACATAACATAAATTTTTCCCTAAACTAACCAATAACCAAATTTACCATGGTAGTTTATATCATATGAACATATTGAAGTTCAATAAGATGGTACAATAAAACACTTTTATACTAGTCTATATCAAACCAATTTTTGTTTATAATTAAAAGAATGATTGGATATGCAATAAAATAATGAGTTTAAAATAATAACATTATGGTTAAACATTTATCACTAATAAGAATTATCTGATAAAATAATCCAAGATAAAAATCAAGTGCATCCAAAGATGGAATCTAGGACTATGTGTGAGCTCCAACATGCTACAATATAATTAGTAACATAAGTGAGAACCTATTAATTTTTAAGGGTCCCTAACCATACACAAGGTTAATATTTCAAATCCAACTATAACTCATTTGAAATCCAAGGAAAGTAGTCATAACTACAACTGTAGTCAAGCTAGATAAAACTAGCATATATTTAATCTAGTAAAGAGATAAAAACATGAGAATAACATTTCCAAATACATCATACCTATCCATGAATCATCTAAGTATGGATAAATATAAAAAATTAGGACAAGCCCTCCCAATCAACCTTATGAGCCCTCCATATGTGGCCCTCACCACCCCCAATCATCATCTAGATGAGGGTTTTAGCAAATAGGGTCAAGGAAGAGGTTCTAATCAAGTTGGGTACTAAACCAATAAACACCACAATAATATAGCACTAATACAAGGCACAATCACCACCCAGGGTATACTCCATACAAACATAATCAGTCCAGAAAGAATCACATATAACTTATAGCTACATTCATCCAATATAAGGGTTAACAAATAACTTCAGCCAAGCATAGAATTAAAGCAACTCAACCAAACATAGAAATAAGATAACTCAGCCAAACATAAGAATCAATCAACTCAACCAAACATATGAATCAGGAAACTCAACCAATTATAGGAATCATGCAACTCATCCAAATATAGAAATCAAGCAATAATAAATGAGCGTAATAAATGGTTAAAATCTTGGAATCCCTCAAACAATCCAAAATAAACCATAAGGGTAATAGTGTTTCCAACAAGCATGCAACTATAAACCAATTTTAAAATAATAATCAATATGGGGAATTTAGGAGATCATCATTAGGTCTCACAATCTCACATGGTCCCTAAATAATAAGAATCAAGTCAATACAGATAACAGAACAATAATCATTACAAGGGTTTAATTAAAAATACAAAACCCTAAATTATCATTTAATGATGTTAATAGGGGTTTACCCTTTTTCCCACAAATCAAAAATCCATGAAGCACTCAAAGTATACAATAAATCCAAAACTAAAACATATCAATAGAATACACATGGGGGACCTCACTCAATCATATTCATATAATTATCAAATGAGTAATCGGACAATGCTTCATATATATATATATATATATATATATATATATATATCCAATCATTTAATAAAATGATTCCTCTTAATTATGAAGCCTATCTTAATAATTTAAATAGGTTATTCAATAACACACACACAACTATCACAAGATAAGGTCTCAACCATGGGGCATTTCAATAGGAAACATACATACATACATACATATGTATATGTATGTATGTTATATATATATATGTACACACACATACATTCATACATACATACATACATACATACATACATACATATATATATATATATATATATATATATCCAATCATTTAATAAAATGAAAGATAAATAGATTCCTCTTAATTCTGAAGCCTATCTTAATAATTTAAATAGGTTATTCAATAACACACACACACACAACTATCACAAAAAAAGGTCTCAGCCATGGGGCATTTCAATAGGAAACAAAAAGACAACATATAACACCATATTTTACCATAATAAAATTTCTCAGCTAAGGGGAGTTAATTCATAGAATATGTATACAAATAACATTCAAAATTTAGGCTTAGTATTTTAATATCCTCTCAATCAATTCCTAGATTCAACTTGTGGTTCAAACCACCATACCATCAGCATAAATAACAGGGTGCAACAACCCATCGAATTTAAACCGATCAACATATGATAAGGAAATTTACTAAAATAATCTTTAATATAAGGTAAATACATTGGGTGTAAAGGGGACAATTGGGATGCAAAATATGTGTATGCAAGGATTTAAGAAAAATACCCAACATGATTTAGATACAACCACATAGTGGCACTCATAGATTGAACTAAAACCAATTCATAAATAAATTAAAGTATGAAATACTCTCGATATTCCTAGTTTAGCTACATGGTATTGAAAGGGGGAAGAGGGAGAATAGCCTATGATAGACAATTAAGAGAAAAGTGGGGTTTAAGGTACAACTACATCGTGGCTCTTGGGGATAAAATAACTATATCAATTAAAAAGGTAATATGAGTTGTTTTCAATGCTGACAATCTACAATGCCTAGCATTATATAAAAATAGAGTCTCTATGGCTCATCAACACTCATCCACACAATATAAATGCAATAATTCATTATTTAAGTGTTAAGGGGTGGAATAAAATAAATAAAACTATGGATCATGTGTATTTACAAGATTTAAAATGATCCAATTAATATATAAGGATTGTATGCATATTCATCATAAGTTTACAAGTTATAAATAGGAAGGGATAAAATCTATATTAATTATTGTATTTCAAGGAAGGATGCCCAGATTCAAATGGGAATGGTCTTCCCTTGTTAGAATCATAACCAACATTTCCCTTCTAAATTTTTATCTCTTTCTCTTGTCTCCCTTCCACTACACACCCTTGTTCTATTTTTTGCCTTCCTTCTCTCTGTAGTATCCTCCCCCTTCATGCCATATGTATCCTCCATTCCTTCTATCCCATCATTTTAGCTCATGTTCTTACTTATGGCCTACATTTTCTCCTCTTCCACATCTTCTTTCCTCTAACATGTCCTCTCTTGTCCTCCCTCCTCCATCCCTCTACTCCAACTCATCATGCAACTCCCTTCTATCATGTCTTTGACTACATTTTCATTTTCTCCCCACTTTCCCTTTATCTCCTCTTTTCCCTATGTTACCACCCTACATTACTTACTACAACCTTTTATCCTCCTTCCCAATACTTCCTTCTTCAACCATCATTTCCTTTTATGCCATCCTCCCAATGTTATTTACTATGCTTTCCATCTTCCATTCTACTTGCTTGTCCTCTTTCTACCCAATGTGTTTCCCTTAGCCATGTCCTTCACCATATCATATATATATATATATATATATATATATGACATACACATATAGCTTGTAGTAACTATCATTTCAAATACAATGTGATACAAATAATGTCATACACACACAACCTCATATAGTTATTGGATTCATGTAAGGCTACCCTAAAGGTATGGAGATTGAGATTATAGAGAGTGGAAAATTAGAAGACAAGGTCAATAAATATATCATATAAGACATAGGGATGCACAAGCTAAAACAAAGACAATCAAGTAAGGAATATTGATTGAAGCAACCAAACACAACAACTAAACCATGATTGAGTCCAAAACTCTCACATGACACAATAGTGTAAAAATACAATACAAGTCAAGAATACCAAGTTACCTATCATAATTCATCTAACTACTCAAAATAACTCTTGCTACCCCTAAAATCTAACACTAACATCTAGCCTAGATCATGGTCCACACCTGCAACCATCGAGTGGATCTATCAGTAGTATCTACTCCAAAAATTGATAAGATAATTGAAAAAAGAATGAATTGTAATCAAATAACAAGTGTATCCAATAAATCATACATCACCATTGTATAATAAAAAACATGATAATTACATCAACCTGTAATCAAACATCATGGCATCAGAATCCAATAGCATGTTATAACTAAGCAAGGGAGTGCATTAGTAATAATATGCATGTTATACCAATCATATAAATAGTCATGTCAAGGTACACAAGGGAAGGATCATGACAACTGATTATTACAAATTTTATGTCTATATTTTATTTATTTATGAGATAATCATATAGTATATGTACTTGGATATCATGATAGATGTGTGTGTGTGTGTGTGTGTGTGTGTGTGTGTGTGTGTGTGTGTGTGTGTGTGTGTGTGTGTGTGTGTGTGTGTGTGTGTGTGTGTGTGTTACATTTGCAACTTCTATACCTATACATTGATATCATATAATATATGTGAGCTATTAGTATTGAGTTTAGTATGAGTAGATTTAACTCAGATATGAATATTTGATTTCTTAAAATAAAAATTTGGCCAAAACAGTGTCTAGTTGAGACATTATCATTTTATTATACTCTCTTGTTTACATTTTTATGTTGATGTCATTAGAAAGAGGATTGGATTTCATGTTTATTATGACTATTGATTTTGTATTAGATGATAGTACACACATGGATTCTAGATGATTTATTGGTATATGCATGTTTATGTTTATACCTACATGAACTAGGGACACTCCCTGATTGAGAGGTGTAGGGGAGACTGTAGGTCTATGGTTTGAGGTAAATCACTTGGATGATGTTTTCCCTTTGTCATCTATTTCATCTATTTAGGAATATTATCCAATAATATTTGTGGATCATCAAGATATTTTTTGATTTTATTGTATCGATTGTACATATTTTATTATATATTAATTCTATAGTGGAAATGTTACATATTTTACATTATTATTTTGAAATATTTAACATAGTTTTGACTACGTAAAGTATATTAAATTATGATTTATATGAGTAGTAGCTACATGTCTTGTTATGGTTAATTTACTAATTTTTAGAGTTGTACATGAATCATTCAATGATATAGTATTATGAGTTATTATCTGATATGAACTATTGGGAAAATAAATGAATCATTATTAAACCAATGGGATAGGATTTTATTATATTAGATACATCTGGTAGCCTAACATTAATTTGATAAGATGTGATAAAATATTTTATAAGTATACCTACATTTTATTCTTTTTCTAATTTTAATTAAGGGTTAACCCTAATGGGTTATAACATTGTGGTATCAGAGCTTAGGCTCAAAATCTTGGACTTAATGAGTCCACTAATGTAATCTCATTTTCCTATTTTCTATAAAGGAGAATGGTGCACAGTAGACTAGCTGATGAGGGTCCTAATTCCAACCATCTAGTTGATCCTAATCATCTAATGGTTGAACAAGTTGTAAAGATTTGTCAAATTCTTATAGTTATGAATGAGATATTAGATCATATAGTGATTATGGAATAGGAAATTCATGGCCCTCAAGGGAAAACTGATCAAAAATTTCAAGAGCATCCTATTAAACATGAAGTTCCTTAGGAGCATGAACATAAAGAAGTGCCACAATATTCCAAATCTCAGTTAGTTTCAAATCTCATAAGGGACATGAAAAAGGTTAACCCACACAATTTTGATGGAATAGTGTTGGGGGATGGATCATAAGCATGGCTTATCAAGATGGAAAAGTATTTCAAGATCTAAAATTGTTTTGAGGTAACCAAGGTAGTTTTGGGAGATTATCAATTGGATGGTGAAGTAACAACCTAGTGTTTTAATAATAAATTTGAGATGAGCCTCAACTCTACCACCACTACTTGGGATCTGTTTGTGAATTTGTTTAGATGATGATGGCTACCTTAGTTATATTTTAATCAAAATATTACAAATTATTAGAATCTAAAACTAGGGGATAAATTAGTTAATGAATATTGGGACCAATTTAAGAAGCTCTTGAAGTATGTTATATAATATCATAATGATTAACACTTTTAGATCAATAAGTTCATCATGGGATTAAACTATAAAATTGGCTTTAAATTGGATGTGCATGAACCATCCACCCTGGATTAGGTTTTCGAGAAAGTGGTCAAGCAAGAGTAAATATTGAAATATCCTACCAAAGTTAGAGATAAATTCAAGAATATGTTTGGAGTTCCTATGTCACCTTTCAATAAAAATAACTAGAAATGGAATGGAAAATCCATGAACCAGTTAAAAAATTAGAATGAAAAGTTCAACAATGCATTAGGCAACAAGAAAATAGGGGAGGTTTAAAGGAATGTTTCAAAGGAAGCAACCGATATCATTGGTCGTTGTTTCAACTATGGAGGATATCATTATGTGAGGAAATTCCCTCAAGGAAAAATAGATTTCAAGATTAAGAACTCCTCTACATGACAATATGGATCCTTATAGTAAAGAATCTACATAGCTGTTGATAATAATCATGATGAGTTTCATGGTTATCTTATTGATCTTATAGGTGCTTTGTTTGGTAAACATATTTTAGTTTTAATATACACAAGAGCTATTGAGTTATTTGTCTCTTATAATTTTCAATAATTTATCTATGAAAGCTAAAATTATGGTAAATTCTTGGTTAGTTTAATATGGGAATGAATTTAAAGTCAAGTTTGATAAATTTATGGTAGAAGCTAAGATCAAACTACCTAAATTCACTATAGTAATATATTTATATGAAACACCACTAGGGTCATATGATGTTATCCTAGGGTTAAATTGGTTATCTTAGTATAAAGCTAAGGTAGATGTCTTTATTGATAAATTAGAATGTTTAGATGATATGGAGAATCAAACCTAGATTTAGGATTTAAAAGGGAGCTAAATATTAGGTATATATTTGAAATTTAGTTAAATAAATATTATTAAATGGGAGTAAAGAATTTAGTATCAAAATAAGTGAGATGGAGGAATATAAGGAACCTTCCATTAAAGAGTATCCTTTTATTCAAAAAATTTAGGATGTTTTACCTGAGGAATTATTGGGTTTACCACCTAAGAGAGAGTTTGTTTTCATAATTGAAATCATTCTAGGATTAGAACTATAGTCAAAGTCTCCATACAGGATGATGACAACTAAAATGGTTGAGTTAGAGGATTAACTAAAATAATTGTTATCAAAATGGTTGATTTGACCAATTATGTCACCATAAGGTGTACTAGTTGTGTTTGTTAATAATAAGGATATAGCCCTCTACTTGTGTATTTTTTACATGATGTTGAATAATATGATTATACAAAATAGGCATCCTCTACCTCACATTCATGATATTTTTGATCAAATTCATGGATCAAAAGTCTTATCAAATATTGATCTTTAATTA
>JARHVA010007066.1:105000-520000 GCA_037957365.1 Torreya grandis | reverse complement strand
AAATTGGTTCCTTTTACTAAATAAATCCTTTTTGTGAATCTTGTGAATTTATTGTAGGACAAACAAATTTTTTTTGTTCTTCAATCACTTCTTTATTGAGATCCATAGAGGTTAGAGTCATTTTTGTGATTTGGTTGAAAGAGAATCAAAATCTATTCATCCACAGTTTTGGTCACATAGTGGTTATAGGATGGTCTATGTAATGAGATTCCTTTTGATGTAGGATGCTTCGTGTTATATACCTATTTATGCAATACATATTTATTAAAAAATAATATTAAATTAATAGTCAACCATCATATATTTAATTCTAATACATAATTCTAACTATTCAAAAGAGTTTGAAAACATAATGATATATGGCTTATAAAAGTAGGAAACTGATATAGAAAAGTGTTCAAAAGAATGGTAATCAAGTAGGATGAGTACAATAAATGGATGAAATAACATGATATTTATGTGGCTCATAACACCCCCCATCTTAATATATTTCTCAACCTCGAGCACCATACTTTTTCATTCTTAATTCACAAAGAAATCTAAAATCCATGGGATATATTTCACCACTAGAAAGGTGAGTATATAATCCATGCCTCTATTCAAATAGTTTCCAAACTTTGGCTTATCTGGATTCATCCGCTAAGGTTTTGTTATACCAATCTAGAATATGGTACCAAAATAGGGGTGGCTAAACTTTAGGTTCAAAAATTATTATCCCCTATTACATTTAAATTGAAAGGTGAATAGGGATCCCTCTTTCTTAGTGATGGGGTGAGCTCATTCCATCATTCAATGCATGATTATCTAGAAATAGGAATAGTACAAGATCTCAATCCTAAATATAAATACTGAACCTTATCACAATTATTACCAAACTAATTTCTTACTTCATTTTTTAACATGATATTATCCCATTATGCTGAAATAACATCAAGTGCCTCTAATTCACTCCTAATTAGCAACTAAATTTAATTCTCCTTTTTATTGTATTTTGTCACTTCTCTTCCTCTTCTTTTTTCATTCAACAAATAAGATGAAAATGCCTATAATTGGACATCTCCAACACAGATATTGGGATTCCATTCTCTATCGTATGGAATAACATAATTATGTAGGTAGAACTCACATAATTGTGTTTGTTTTTCCCTGAACTTACTTTATAAATAGAAAAGAAGGAAAGAGGATCAATAAATTCATGGGGCATATCATATTAAATTCTCATAAATTTGAACTTGTGCCATCATTCTTTGAGATAAACTAAATAAAATTTTGTAGGAGGTCTGCAATAAATGACTTCTTGGGTTACACTAGCCATGTCCTCAACTATCTATTTCAGTTTGGTCATGCTCTCTTCCTTTAACATATTTTCTTCTTTGAATTTCCTATTTTGTTTCCTTAGTCCCTTTAGAGATTAAAATTGATTATTCATCCAATTCAATAGTATATAAGATATTATAAAACAAGAGTGATACCTAACCTTAGGGGTAACTTTATGTTTTTCTTGCTAATTGGCCTCTATAAAAGGTTGTGGAATGTTGGTTGTAGTATTATCTTTAGTTGAGGGTTGTATTTGATAAGCTACTATAGCAAGTGCATCTAGACATCTACTAGATTGATCTTGCAATTGCTTCTTTAGTTTCTCAATTTCTTGTAGGGATTGCTAAAGATTAGAAATTTTGATTTATGCCATAGATTTCTCAAATTGTTTAGCTTTTTCCTGCATGGGTTCCTCATGCAACTCTTGTTCTAATGCTTTTTCTACTAGTTCCTCATATGATTCTTCAAAACTATGTTAAACTTATTATTCTTCTTCATGTAATTATTTAAGACTCTGCTCAATTTGTTCTGCTTCTTCCTAATGGAATACTAGGGAACATTCTTCCCTATCTATTTAAGTCTCTAAAGATGTATATTACTAGTAGTCCATTCTTCCCTATATTTTTCATTTATTTGAATAATAGAAGGTTTATTTCTCATATTTCTCCTCAATCTATGAGATCTACAAGGAGTTGGGGTTACCTTGATCTTCTTGGAAGAAGGTGGAAGTTCCTCCTCAGACTCATCTAAATCAGGGTAGAGAATGCATTTCTTCCTCTTCATTCTAGATTCCCTCCCTCTAGAATCCCCTTATTCAGTCCCTACTATAGGTTCTTATGTTACTATAGGAGTACCTTCTTCTGCAAGCTCTTGTATAGCTCCAATAATGTTTTATGGTGTAGGTTCTTATGGTTTTGTAGGGAGGGATTCTTATGATTTTTGTTATTTAACCTCCAATTTTTCTTCAAATTCATTTCCTACTCTATCACTCTCTTTATTTCTTGGTACTTGGATAAATTCCTCCCAATTGATGTTGGGTCTAGTTCTTTGCAAATAGACTTGAACAAGTAATTGGATGAGATAATGGTAGGAGAGAGCTTTAGAATTACCTTTTTGAAAAGTCTCAAACATTTTGGTGTTCATGTGAAGTAAAAAGTTGGGAATGTTTATCTCCATTCCATGTCACAAATGATTTAATAACTTGTAGTGTAGGCCATGTATCATAAAATACTTTCCTTCATAGATGAAATATCTAGAAATAAACTTATCAACCTTAGCCCATCTTCCTAGTAGAGACAACCTTGTAGTGCCCTACTTTGAATTTTCTAGGCATTCATTTACTTTGATAAACTTTTGTCTTTTAACCTCAGTGTCATATTTGTCTTGTGATTCTTCCCCTATTCTTGGTAGTCCCAGTACTCTATTGATGGTTGTTTCCATCAACTTTACATCCATCTCATTTACCATGGCTAAGATATTATGCAATATACCAAAAAATTCCTCCACATTTCCTTCATCTAGGGCCTATATTTTATTGAAATATTGTGCCCATCCTATGGGATATAATAAGGCCAAGATTTATGGGTTGTTGGTCAAGTAGGTGATATCAAGTGGTTCATGTTTCAACAAATCATCTTCCATATCGTGTGAGTTGTAGGTATAGGTGCTTGTAGAAAGGGTTTTGGGCTATGGTGGAATGATTTGTGACTTTTTATGTGAAGGGTAAAATAATCCTTTTGAATAAATGGAAACTATCCCCTCAACTTAATCTGTCACTTGTATTTAAGGGATGAAGTCAATGTGCACAAAACACTCATGATAAGAGTAAGGGGTGGTAGTAGTAGTTGTGTCAATGGTCAAATAAATAAACAAAGGATAGGATATGGTGTTGCATTGATATCATTAAGTCCCATCACTTTTATAAATAATTAAAATGTATGACAAAAAATAAATATAGAATAATTACCATGTTACATATAGAAATACCTTTCATAAATATATAAATGATAATGTGAAGTGGTGATCATGGAATACACTCGCATTTACATGGGAGAAAATTATTGATGGAGAATGGAATGTAGGAATATATCCTATAGAAATATATGCTTCTTGTAGTAACATATGTTATCCTACAACAACAAGTTTTTATCCTACAACAATAAGTTTTTCACTTGTAGCGACAAGTTCTCCATCCTGTAGCAAGAAGGAAAATATATTTCTGATCCAAGGGAATGAATCTACAAGAAAAACAAGTGAAAACAAAACATTTTTATTTTATTAGTGCCTTTTTCTCTCTCTTTTTTCTTTTTCTTGATGAATGTTGATTAGTTAGTGACCTAGTTTCTTGATACAACATCCATCAGTAATGCTCGAAGGTTTTCATTGCTGAAATTTGTATATATATTTTTTGATTTTTTGATCCAAACTCAATTGAAATCACAAGAATATAATGGGTAGGATTTAGTTAGCTTGATCCAAACCATTATGAATGACTATTTTATTATATTTGGGGAAATTATTGTTTAATTCTTAATAATAAAAGGGTCTGAGTAAGAGAAAATTTACAAATAATATTCCAAATTAAAGCTACTAATTTGTGAAATTTATTTGTAATTATAGATTTTCTAAAAATAGTAGTGAGAGAGAGAAAATTAAACTTATCTTATTATGTGTTGATCCAACTGAGATAAGGCCTACAAATTTATGTACAGGTTTGAGACACTATTGTAAATAGGATTCTGGCTTTCATTTTTTGATTAGATAAGAGCATTGAAAGTGGATAGGAGTGGAATAAATATTTTAGTCCTTCCCTAATGTAATTATTCGAAGGATCTAATATTTATAGGTTTTGTTCAACAAATCAATGTGAGCATATGTACTAAATTTTGAAGCCTCTCTATTGACAAAACTCCTTATAGAGTCTATTTTCTATGTATATGTGTTATATGCACCTAAATAGAAACATTTTCAAATAGAAAAAGGGGTTAGTGTGTGTAAGATGCACTAGACATGCTTCACACCCTATGTGTGGGCATGTTACTTACATACCAATACTCCAATGAGGGATCAAGCCATATGTAGTTCTCCCTTTAAGAGTGATTGGTGCAATAGTGAATGAAAATGCAAGAAATGCAAAATTTAGGTGTGGTTGAGATGACTAGGGGCTGGGGTAAGTACTTGAATTTACTTGAAAGTGTATAGGCTAGCTGTATGCAGATAATAAAGAAGATTATTTGAGTGGTCTTGCTTGTATTCTTGATTACTTGAGTGATATTTTCCAACCCTTTCCAAATGATATTTGAATGGGATTTTATATCTTTCTATTGGTAATGGATTAAATTTGTTCATGGTAGGCCAACAAGGAAAAGGATGGGGAACTAGAATAAATTTACCACTGGGGTTAGAAACAAGCTTAGACAACAACACCAAAAATAGACAGGAGTAGCATTAGTGTTATTGTCCTAGTGTGGTGTTATTTTCCTAGGTAGATAAGACCTAGGGTATAGATTGGTCATGAAAAGAAGGTATTATCTCAACTAGGATCAAGTCTACAAGGCTATGCATGACTAATAATAAATGAAAATAAGCCTAAGAGGGTTATGAGAACAAGAAAGAGGGACCTATGGGTTGGGTGTCATTATCCATGCTGAAGTTACCAATTTTTTCATTTTATATGACTATATTTGCCCCCCACTTTATTCTAGTAATGTAGTAAAGTGAAATACTAGGATAAAGGAAAAATAAAAAGCATACCTAAACTTACCTACAAGGGTGAATACCATGAATCTATGTGATGTTGGGTGTGGATAAAGAGAGTATGTTGTGAAGTGTAAATCTGTAAGTGAAAACCAAAGTAGAATCAGTTATTACTATATATGTTATATCTAAAATAAGAACATACAAAGCTAGGTAAGAATGAGAGGAAGAGAAAGGAATGAATACACCTCACTAGGTACATAAACCAATACAAAACATATTGTGATGTTGAGTAGTGTTGGGTGATGCTAGATATGTACTGTAACAAGAGTAATATCATGCAAAAAGTTGATTACTCAATTCTATGGAAGTGGCTCAAGAATGCAAAGGCTAGACTTTTGGCTCCATCATTGCCCACTAAGTGAATCTAGGTGGTCATACATGTGTTTATCAATGTTTAGATTATGTGTCCAATCCCTATAAATATGTGGCTTAAGAATACAGAGGCTAGATAGTCCTTTGACTCCATCATTACTTACTGAGTGAAGTGAGATGATCCTACATGTGTTGATCAATGTTTGTACTATGTGTTCAATCCCTTTGAATAAGTGGCTAAAGAATACCAATGCCATCTATACCTTTGGATCCATCATTACCCTATGAAGTGAAGCTATAAATTGATATCAATATGGAATTTATGTCATATGAGATGGCTCTTGAATCTCATGAATATACTATGATCTAAAAGCATTGGTATGGATAGTTGAATGTATGCTGGAAACTAGGCCACTCTTGGCCATTTTGAAATATGGAGATTAGGCTTGTATGAAAGCCATTCTGAAACTAAGAATCTAGCTTATGTGGAAGCCACTTGAGAACTTAAAAAATTGAGAACTCAGAAATTAGGATTGTATGAAAGCTAAACCAAAATGATGATAACCACCTATAGGTAGAGTAAGGCATGAAACTGATGAGAATGCCTAGGTAATGTTGAAATTGAAAAGAAATAAAATAAATGTACCACACACATTGCCCCAAATCATTGGTGTCTGAAACATGGATTTTGATCTAGAAGTTATACCAACTACCCTATCTAAAAGTAGAAGTAAGATCCATCATGCCATGCATGATGCCCCCTAAATCTATTTTTTTGTGAAAATTGTACTAGAATTGTTGATTTTGGTCTGAACTATAGTTGATAAAACTATAATTGAACTTACCTTTCTACCTGGCTTTAGAAAATCTAATTTTTCTACTATTTGGATAAGAGCACTAGAAATGGATAGTAGTACCACCAGTGCTGTAGTCTAGTCTTGGTGCTATTATCAAGATAAAATTTCTATATTTTATATTTTTGATTTTCTAATCCAAAGTCAATTAAAATTATAATAATACAATGGGTATGATTTTATTCAACTTGATACAAACCATTATGAATGACTATTTTATTATTTTTGGATAAATTAGTGTTTAATTCCTAAATAACGAAAGGGTCTGAGTAAGAGAAAATTTATAAATAATATTCCAAATTAAAGATACTAATTTTTTAAATTTATATGTAATATAACTTTTCTAAAAATAGTAATGAGAGAAAATTAAACTTATCTTATTTTGTACTAATCCAACTGAGATAAGGCCTAGAAATTTGTGTGTAGGTTTGAGACACTATTTTAAATAGGATTTTGGATTTCATTTTTTTATTAGATAGGAGCACCAAAAGTGGACAGGAGTGGCACCAATGATGTAGTCCTTCCCTAATGTAATTATTATAAGGAAATAATATTTTAAGGTTTTGTTTCCTAGATCAATGTGAGCCTATGCACTAAATTTTGAAGCCTCACTATCGAGAAAAATCCTTATAGAGTTGATTTTATATGTATGTGTCTTCTATGCACTTGAATATAAACTTTGGAAAATAGGAAAAAAGGGGTTAGTGTGTGTAAGATGCACTAGACATTGTGTACATGGTGTCATCCTACCAAAAGTAAAATAAAGGTTCCTCTGGTAGTGGAGATGTTGTTTCTTCTCTAGGATAATTAGTTCTGGTAGTAAATTGCTTTAATAGAAGTGAAGAAGCTATTTTTGGTGGTGATATAATCTAAATAATACCCTAATCCTACAGTTTATCTAGTCTCTTTTGTAAAGTTGTATATGAGTTTTTATCATGACTTATGGTCTGGTGAAAAAGACAAAATGGGTGACCATCCTTCTATGATAATCTTCTAATAGTTTTTTGTCATAATATAGGTAAAGTGGTTAATCCATGATCATGTAACAACTATAAGATAATTTGTGGTTTATGTTGTATGCTACCTGCCTAAATCTAAATTCATGGACTTGTATCTATAGAGGTAACCATGTTAATTGTATGTGCTAAGTGATATATCTATGGCCATGAATGTGGAGTTTATCCTAAGAGTGTAGTGTGAGATGTTAAGAGTGATGTAGTATGTGTAATGAGAGATCTAGAGTCAGATTGGTACTCCCCTAGGCCTACTGGTATAAAAATCAACCTACACAAATAATCATCTATGAGTGTGGGTGTCATATAATCATCTGAAGAAACTTAAGAATGTATATCAACATCATGTACATATGGTAACTTATAATTTACCATAAGGGGTATTAATGATATGGGAGTCTCATCAACTGTAGTAATAGAAGACAATGGTGATGTGAGAGTGTCTATAACTAATGAAGTAATTGTCTCTATAGAATCAACTATTACTATTAAATTTTTTGTTGATGAATGCATAATTGTAATAGGTGTAGGAATTATGATTGATGGAGTAACTAAAAGGGCTAAGGCTATTATGACTGGATGCATATCTAGAATAAAAGGTATAATTATAAGTGGAGTGTGAGAAGTGCTAGTCTCTCCAACCTCATAGGTATG
The DNA here is from genome assembly GCA_037957365.1 of Torreya grandis. Classification (NCBI taxonomy): domain Eukaryota; kingdom Viridiplantae; phylum Streptophyta; class Pinopsida; order Cupressales; family Taxaceae; genus Torreya; species Torreya grandis. Next base: position 512,091 of record JARHVA010007066.1, on the reverse strand, counting down.
TATCTACTCAATAAAAATGCAATGAGGTGGTGGTTAAACTATGAGATGAGGTGTCCCATCTAGAAAAATATTTAAAGATGACACTATAGTTTGATAATATATGAATGGTTAGTTATCGACTGGATATGTGTATAGGTATCCTTCATGGATAAACTTAACACATAGATGAAGAGTAGAATGAAATGCCCCCATAGTGTGTATCTAGGGTCATCCAAGTAAAATATTATAATGAAAAGGACCTATCATGACCTAAAATTGTGTAAAGAGAGTTTTCAGTCTTATTATGATATGCAAAGTAATGTTACCCAATGTATGTCATGGTATATCATCAAACCCTATAATGTTCTTATATGATTTTTGTATGAATGTGATATATATGTACATGGTTTGTAAGAATGTAATACTATATATATTAAGTTTAGAATTAGTATCAAGTAGAACTCTCTTAACTACACTAGTTTTGACTTGAGCTTGTATAAATAGTGGTAAATTTTGATTAATAATTTTTTGAGATAGAATGTCATCATTATCAAAAGTAATATCATCTTCTATAAATTTTATAGTGTTGACCACAAATGCAGAATAAGAAGGCTCTAAATCAATGAGCATAAAAATCTATGTGAGTGTTTGATAAAGAATGTCCTTAAACACATTGGATTTTTGAAGTAGTTCTAACATAGAAATCTTGGAGTGTTTCTCAACTGATCAATATAACATATGCCTTATGTGGATCTACCTATGTGGGTGGGTTAGGCCTGGGATAAAAATGAATAGGAAGATGGTGGGGCTCCTAAATAGGAAAGGGAAGCATGGTGGCACATCAAGTAATAGCTTTAACTGCATTATCTACTATTTGTATCAAACTAGTAGTACGTATAAGAGGAGAGTGAAGATAATTGGTAGGTTGAGGTAGTGGAAGGACAAAGGGTGTCAACTAGGCTCTCTGGTGATGGGCAATGGCTTGGGAAAGGGTAAAATGGACCATGCAACATGACTCAGCATGGGATAAAGTCTCTAAGGGAAGTGATGTAAAAGATATCTTGGCATGTTGTTTTATAATGAATTCCTTAATATCATCCTATATGATAAAAAATAAACATGAAATGCAAAGAATGAAGCTTTGTACTAAAATTTGATAGACTTCATCATTCATGTACATGACAAGACTGATTATGGTCTCCCTATCAGTTGCAAGAAATGTAAGTAAAATTTGCTAATAAGTAAGATCCATTTTTGCAATTTGATTATAATGTAAGGTGATACCTTGAGAAGTAAATAGGAGCTAGTATATGCAACTAGGGTTTGAAGGATGACAATTTCAACAAATTACTATGGAAAGTGAACTTCTAAGTAAAATATGCAACTAAAAAATCAAAATTTTATTACAAAATTAGAGATTTAATAGGACCTAGTAGATGCCACTAGATTTTTGAGGAAGATTTTTTTTAATTACTATGAATTATTGAAATTTGAAGTGATTTTCATATTTTAATATGCAACTAAAAATTCAAAAAATGATTGGAAAATTACTGGGAGTTAGTTGATGCAACTAGGGTTTGAAATAAAATTATTTTAAAATTTACTATTAAATTTTAAAATTTGGGATGATATTTTGCTTAAAACATTCAAGAAAAAAATTCATAAATGTATGGGAAAAATCCGCTAGGAATTTACTCTAGGGTTTCCAGGGTTTTTATACACAATTCAAAGTAAGTCAGGTTCACCAAATATTTAATTATTTTTTAGGAAATTATTATTTAATTCCTAAATAATAAAAGGGTCTAAGTAAGAGAAAATCAATAAATAATATTCCAAATTATAGCTACTAATTTGTGAAATTTATTTGTAATTATAGATTTTCTAAAAATAATAGTGAGAGAGAAAATTAAACTTATCTTATTCTATGTTGATCCTTTTAGATAGGGCCTAAAACACTATCATAAATAGGATTTTGGCTTTCATTTTGATTAGTGTGAGCCTGTCTACCAAATTTCATATCCTCACTATCGATAAAACTCCCTGTAGAGTTAATTTTCTATGTATGTGTCTTTTATTCACTTGAATAGAAACTTTGGAAAATAGGGAAAATGTGTTAGTTTGTGTAAGATGCATTGGATGTGATTCACACCTCATGTGTGGGCATTCTGCCTACATATGAATACTTTGAGTAGGGATAAATCCATATGTATTTCTCACTTTAAGAGTGTTTGATGCAATATTAAATGAAAATGCAAGAAATGTAAAAATTGAGTGTGCTTAAGATGACTAGGGGCTGTCGTAAAGACTTGAATTGGCTTGAAAGTGTATAGGATGGTTGTATAAAGAGAATAGGAAAGATTTTTTGAGTGTTCTTACTTGATTGAGTGATATTTTCCAACCCTTTCTAAATTATCTTTGAATGGGATTTTATATGGATCTATTGGTCATGGATTGAATTTTCTCACATTAGGTTGACAATGAGAAGGATGGGGAACCAAACTAAATTGATAGTTGGGGACAAAAATGGACTTGGAAAACAACACTAAAATTAGATAGGAGTGGAATTAGTTCTATTGTCCTAGTGTGGTGTTATTATCCTAGGTAGATAGGACTTGGGGTATGGATTGGTCATGAAAAGAGGGTCTTGGCTCAATTGGGATCAAGTCTAGAAGGCTACATATGATTGGGAATCCATGAAAACAAGACTAAGAGGGCCATGAGAGTAAAAAAAGGGGACATATGGGTTGGATATCATTATCCATGCTAAAGTTACCATTTTTTTCATTATATATGACTATAATGACTTATTCTTGGATGTAAGAAGCTTTATTACTCTTGGAAAATATTAGAGAGGGGTTGATAGAAATACCCTTCAATTTTTAGACTAGGTTGATTTGCTTCATGAAGAATATATGGATGTTATTCTTTAAGAATTTGGTGAGTAAGAGTTTCCTTGGAAAATGGTTCCTTGTACAGCTTGAGCCTGTGGCTATTAACAAGTAGTCAGAAATGAATAGAGTCAATGGTCATGAGCTTTACAGCTCCATTATTAAAAACTTATTCAATCTTATAAGGCCCAAGCCATCTAGACTATAATTTTTCTTTATGATCCTTATATTTAGAGTAAAAAAGGAGTGCCCAGTCTCCTAGTTGGAAATTCTTAGTCTTGATGTTCCTGTCATGCCATCCTATATGTTGTCTTTAAACTATTTTAGTATGATGAAGTGCTTCCTTTCTTAGTTCATCAAGTGCATTCAGCTATATGATCCTATCTTATTGAGCTTGAGAAATATCTAAGCCCAAATGAAGTGTTGTTCTTAATGTCTTATGTTCAAACTCAGTGGGTAAAACAAACTTCTTACCATAAACTAGTTTATATGGAGTGAAAGTAGTTGTGGTTTTCTAGGTGATTCTATAAACCCAAACTACTTATAGAAGATGAGTTGACTAATATTTTCTATGCAAGCTAATATTCTTATTAAGGATATTTTCCAATTCTTAACTTTTCACTTCCACTTGACCATTTAACTAAGGATGGTAGGGGTAGATTTATTGTGTCTTATTTCATATTCTCTTACCAAGGTAGCTGTGAGGTCTGATGTGAATTAGGGATTTGGTATGTGACTATTTCTATTGGTACTCCATAATAGGTGAAGGATTTTTCATAGATTAAATCAACTACCTTCTCATATCAGGCATGGATTAAGGATTTAACCTCTTCCGATTTGGTGACATAATTAGTGCACACCACTATGTATTCCTTATTTTTGGATTTAGGATCAATGGGACCTACAAAATATAGTCCCCATTTGTAAAAGGGTTCTAAAACTAGTTTGGCTATAATGACATTTCATTAGAGTAAGTAGATTTTCCCATATGTTGGCATTGATCAAATATATGGGTGTACATAATGGCATCCTTATGTAAAGAAGGCCAATAATATCTATTAGTGAGTACTTTCATGGTAGTCTATTTGGTAGGAAAATCACCCTCACAAGATTCATCATGGTAGGCTCTGAGAATGTCATAAGCTTCATCTTCTTATATACATCTCCTCATAACTAGATCTAGTCTAGTGATAAAGAGTTATCTTAAAATCCAATAATAATATCTACTCTTTTGGATTAGGTGTTGTTTATCACTATGTGATAAATGCTATGATAATGACCTTATAGTAAGATATTTATCAATATCTATGAACCAAGGAGATTGAATTGTTATAGTAAATAAATGTTCTTCAAGAAAAGAATCATCAATAATAGGATTGTGTTCATCATTTTATAATTGAGATATAAAATTTTCTACTACATTATCTTTGCCAATTCCATCCATAATGATAATATAAAATTCCTATATCAATAGCAACCAATGAATTATCCTACCTATTACAACAATTTTGTTCATTAAATACCTTACTACTGCATGATTGGTGTGGATGAATACTTGGTAACTTGTAATGTAGTATTAAATTATTTTGATGGAATAGATGATGGAAAAAAATTCCTTCTCTATTATAGTGTAGTTGAGTTCAATCCCTTGAAGATTCTTTCTAATAAAATAGATTGCATAACACACATATTCATCTTTTTGGCCAAGGATAACTCTTAAAATGATGTCAAATGCATCCATATGAATGTGGAAAGGCTTCTTCTAATCAGGTCCTCTAAAAATAGGAGTTGTTATGAGAAGGTCAATAAGTTTCTAAAAGGTAGTTTGAAATCATCAGCCCATTTAAATTCAACATCTTTAGTAAGCAATCCAAATATCGGGTTACAATTTCACTAAAATATTTGATGAATCATCTATAATAACCAACATGTCCTAAAAAACTTATAACATTTTTTTACTTCATTAGTGTGGGTAGATCCTTGATAATACTTATCTTTGTTGGGTCAACTCTAATTTTACTAGGGGATATGTGATGTCCCAACATAATCCCTTTAATCATAAGCATGTAACACATTTCATTTCTTCGAGATAATTGATGGTCTTGTAGACACCTAAAAATGACCATCGATAACCTCAGCCAGGATTTTGACCACCAAAATGCACAATTTGTAATAAAAACACTAAAATTCATTAAATGAGTTGAAATTGATATATTCAAGTAATAATTTAGGCTAGGTTATCATTAAATACTGAAATGTAATTTATGGGCCTACTAACTTTAATCAAATCATTTAGAGTCAAAATGCTAATTTTGTACCTGGGTGCTCTAGATTTCTCTTTTCTATCAAATCCTTTGCATGAGACATGTGCCTTTGTTATTTGGTGTTGGAAAAATCATAAATAGGATAACAGATCCAATGCATCTGACATTGACTTCCAATTCTAATCTAGTCAAATTTTAGACTAATAACAAGACATTCTAATCAATTTGAGTAATTTGGGCATAAATTGGTTAATCATGCTTAAGAGCTAATTAAACCAAATTAGGGCCTAATCAAGAATTTCATGGAAACTTTTTGAATAATTGTTTTTATAAATGAGTATTTATTATCTACATCATCAAATGACATCATATCTTGGGAAGACATCCCTGGGTCATAAATGCATAAAATATCAAGGTTAATCCATCATATGCCTCCCATGCCTATTCAATGCCCCTCTATCCCAAATATTAATGGGGATAATTATAGAATGAATTTCATATTTGGATTTATTCATAGATACACATCTTAATATTAAGATGGATGGTCATAGTTGATCCTTAAACCATTCCAAAAATCTATAAATAGGAAGCCTTGTCTATTGAATTTTAAGCTCTCACATGTTAAATTCATAATGCTAAATTTATTCCAAAGCTTCATTCAAATTAGTGTTATAATGTCCAAATATTTGAGCCAAGCCAATCCAAGCTAAACCAAGGACACAAGGTGCTAAGGAGAGATGGATGTATCTAAGCTTTCACTGATGTATACTTCGTGAGCACAAAACCAAGCAAGCCACTACAACAAGCATTTTGGAGCATTCAAGAAGGTAAAAGAAGGTTTATTTCATATTTTAGTTGTGTTTACATTTTTTTTTGTTAACTAAGCTCACCATAGTAACTAGACCTAGACATGTTATGCTAGTGTGTGTGTGTGTGTGTGTGTGTGTGTGTGTGTGTGTGTGTGTGTGTGTGTGTGTGTGTGTGTGTGTGTGTGTGTGTGTGTGTGTGTGTGTGTGTGTGTGTGTGTGTGTGTTTGTTTGTGTTTCATTTTGGAACTAACACAATACTAACCATCCTCTCTTGAGTAAAATTTATAGTTCACATAATGCCATGCCCGATGGGACCAAACGCATCGCAAAAATGAAGAATATAATTATTCAACTTTAAAATATTAGTTTATATTATTAAAACTTTTCCAATTTGATTTTATAACTTTATTTTTCCATTTTTCTTTGTCACAAGTTTACATAGTCAAGCATCGATGGTCAGTGCAACTACCAACAATCAGTGCAACCACCAATGGTTATTTTCAACCATCGATGGTCAAGTATAACCATAGATGGTTAGTTACAACCATTGATGGTCATTTTATTTTTCTTATAAACACAAAAAATGAAAGCTAATAGGCCATTTTAAAATTCTTGGTTTGGTGTCATACAAACTCCATTTTTGATTATTTTTTTAAAAACCATGTCTTTTCTCCTAACTTTTCAGAATTTAATATTAGTTTACCTCTAGTTTACATAGAGTTTTATAGATATTTTGAAAATATCTTTAAATATTTATAATATAACACATTTTATTTTGTGGTGATGCCTTAAGAGTATAGGTAACTGACGAACTTTGAATTTGTTAAAACATGCTATTTAGACCATCTTTTGCATGCTTTTAAAATGAACTAGGAACTTTATTTTATTACTTAATGAAAAATTTAGGTGCTTAAGATGAATGTTTTATAGTTATACTTTCAAAGTTACAACTTAATACCAAGGGGCCAAAAGAACACCATGCAATCTTTTAAATTGATGCTTAAAATGAACTCATCTTTCAAAGTTTTTATATTCAATAGTTGTTTGAACTAGTTATTATTTGGAAAAGAGAGGGATGTCACTTGTATGCTCTTCCACTTTTCCCCTTTAGTGAACCCTTGGAATCAAAATCACCCATCCTTATTTCAAAAATCCTAGTCTAAGGCTTAAAAATAATGTCATCTAAAGCATTCCCCAAAAACTTAGAATAGTTTGGGTGATCTTAAAAATGATGCTAAATTCTATTTCTTATGTCTTTTATTTCATTGCATCTTGACTTGTGAGGGGGAATTCATCACCTCTCATAAGTTATAGAAGGAATATTTGACCTAGGGTTGCATCTCCTAGCATTAAATTTAACCACTCCTAATAGGAATGAATGCTTGAGAATCTAAACCACCTTTTAGTGATGGAGTTGCACATGGGACATATCTGCACTTTGGACATCACACTACACTAAGCAAACAACATGTTATAGTGGTTTCAAAAAAGGAAAGACCTTTTTGAAATAAGCCAAGTGACACAAACACCCAATTACATGATTTTATTTTACATTATGATGTAAAATTCATTATGTAATTGATCCCCTTAGAAACATTCAAAAAACTTGCTAGTTTAGTCAACCCAACATTGCCATACCCTTGTTAGGATTTGGATGTTTATACTTAGTGTATTTTGGTCATTTTTTTTACTTGGTATGTTTTTAAACTAAAACTTGTTTATTTTTTCATTAACCATGTCAAAACCATATATTTGAGTTGAGGAGGGTAGCATTATGTTGCCTAAATCATATCAAACCATTTTTGCCATTGAGTCTTCTAAAACATAACATAGATCACATCATTCGATCATGCTTACATTTTTAGACAACTCAATTTATTTAAAGACTAGTTTACCTTGTATCAAAAACCATTTATTTCAAACCATGTCATGTATACCATTTGGACCTTTGTCTTGTGTTGTCACGCTGTCCAATCTTGTCTCACTTGTTTGGTCAAATCCTAGTTTTCAACATTGAGTTTTCAATTAAAATTGTCAATTTTGGATTCAAACATTGATTGATTTTTATTTAGGCCTCAATTCATGGGGTTGATACATAGATATTTCTCTTTTAGGTTGCATAACTTTAGTTAATTGATTACCCATATTTGAAGACTTAATTGTCTATTTGTTTAAAGCCTATCCTCATCTCATTTGTGCCTTTATTTGGGATAACATATCATTTCTCCAAGAGCCTTTTGTCTCATGCCTTATACCAACTAATCATGTTTATGTTTGATTTTATATGTGTGGCCTATGTCAAAGTTGTTTCCAAACTTGTTAGATTAAATCAAATCACATCATGCCTTTGTTTCAATCCTAGATTTTGATGCCATTTGGCCAAAAGTCCTAACATAGCCTATTTGAGCCTAGATTTTGACTCCACATTTGGACAAAATACCTAGTGATTCTTTTCCCTTTCCTAGTTTAGACCTTGTTTGGAGCACTTTGACCTAGACTTTTGACATGCCTATTTTTATTCAGATGATTAACCTTTTGTGCCTAAGACATTTGATGTTAGACTATTTTATACCAAGTCTTATCATAAATCATTTTGGAGATACAACTCCACTTTCAAAATACATTGGAGATACAACTCCACCTTCAACTAAGTTAGACCAAGTTTGAACCATTTGTCCTTTGGACATAGTTTTTTAAAGTTTGCAAAACTCTAAGCCTTTTTATTTTCAAAGCTTTCATAATTTATTTAGATATGTCTAGATACACCTATGGTGGAGTCACGTATAATCCAACTTATGATAAAATGGCCACAAATAATGACTTTCATGTCTTTAGTCAAGACCCCAAGGATGATATCATAGTTTGTGAGGTATATTTCTATCTACCTCCTAATTATCATTCATGGCAAGAAAGTAAAAAATCTACTTATGATCCAACTCAAAACATTTATTGGTATGAAGAGACTTGTGAGGAGGACTTTGAAGACCCAAATATAGACAATACTATTTGGGATATAGATCAATATCCTCTTTGTGATAATCAGTACATGGAATATAGTCAAGAACCAATTTATGATCCAACTCAAGAATGAGATGGCATGGTTTATCATAAGGACTTAGACACTTTGCCTTATGAAAGAAATCAAGTTCCACGAAATCCTTTTTTATCTGATTATTGGCTACCCCTAACCCTCCTTTAATTTATATGAGCTACCAAACTCCAAAATATCCAATACATACCATTACCATTTTAGGACCTCATCTTTTGGCTTATGTAGGTAATAAAGCTCCACAATGCCATACATTTCTATACCATGGTCTCATCCTTTGGCTTGTGAAATCAATCAATCTCCACAATGCCCCATTACCATTCCAAGACCTTGTCCTTTAGATTGTGTAAGCAATCAAACTCCATAATTCCCCATTATCATTATAGGACCTTATACTTTAGCTTGTATGAATAACCAAGCCCCATATTGCCCTGTTGATAACATCTTAGGAATTTTTCCTTTGGCTTATGTGAGTAGTCAAGCTCCACAATGCCCTACCATTATCCAACCATAGCCCATTCCTCATCTAATACCAATCCCATCTAAACCTCAACCGATCTAATCATTCAAAGACCAAGATGTGGTCAAAACTATTATTTTCCAACTCATTAAAAACCAAGACCAAGAAAACTAACCAATCTAAGATAATTTGTTGAACCAACCACTTGTGATAAGTCTACCTATGATGAATCACCTAATGATCCTATACCAGTTGCCAAGGAGTCTCACTCTGATGAGCCAGTCTTTGTTGAGTCATTTCTTAATGATTATAACCACCTTTAAGTAAATCATTACCTCAAACATATGCCTATTATTCTGGAGCCTCATTTTGACAAGCCAATCTTTGAGTAGTTGTTTCTTGACCCTTTTCCCATTGTAGAGGAGTCTCACTTTGACAAACCAACATTTGTGGAGCTCACCATGCAATCACAAGTTATTACTTATCTGATACCAAATATTTAACAATTCATCATTGTAATAGACTACTCATTAAATGAAGAATTAGAGTTAGAGTCAAGTTCTATTCCTGAACCAACATCAGATTTAGCATCAAAAGTAGAATCAACATCAGTTTTGACATTAGATTTAGAGTCCATTATGTTAGAATCAGATTCAAAAGAAAAATGTGTTCATGGTTATTATAATATTGATTATGCATGCCTCATATATCAATTTAAATACATGTTTTATCCTTCTAAATTTTTTAAGGATGAGTACTTTGGCTTTGACATGAGTTATCCTAGTATATTCTATGAGGATTGTGTAGCCTCTCCCCATGCCATTATCACCAACAATATAGCCATATTATTAGCATTCCATCTCTCATAAGTGTTTATTGGGACCAAAATAATCACACTTTGTTGAACTACATCCATGGTGACATAGTATTTGAAGAATATTAAGGAGGCTAAGACCAAATTCCTATAGCAGAAGAATACTCTCCTAGTCAAACCTTTTTGAAGGCACTAGGGGACACGCAAAGTTCAAACTCAACATCCTTTAGTGAAACTTTTTTAAATGCACTAGAAGAAAATCAAAGTAAAAATTCAATGTTTCTTAGTAAAAATTTCTCAAAGGCATTATGGAACAATCAAGACAACTTCATTGGTGAAAAACTCATCAAGGCACTAATAGCTAAGCACAAAAGTCCTTCACTACTTGATAAATATAATATGATAGATCAAATAAAAATAACTTCTACTTTATAGCCTAATCAGATGGTAGCTACTCTCAAGATCAAACAACAAAAAAATATGGTGTTCAAACCTACCATAACCAAAGTTATGTTGAATCTGACATCAACAACATTATGTATGACTAAAAGTCCCATCCTCATTTTTTCCCAATCATTACACATTCCATTATCATCTAAAATTCCATTTAACAAACAAACATTTTAACCAAAATTTATCCCTATTTACCATCCATGGATGTACTTTTCTTTTTAGGGGCTATAAAGATATCTTGTCTTGATGCTTAAAGGAATCAAAATTGATGACCAATGAAAATCACAAAAGCATTCTTAATAACCAAATATGTAGGAAATTATTAACAAAATAACTATTCAGATGAGGTATGGGATATAAATTAACATGATTTCTTACTATATTTATATCATTTATTGATCAAGATGTGCATCTCCACTTCAACAAGAACAAAAAAATCATGTCATTTTACCATACTGAGGCCAAACAAAATTCAAAACCATCACTTAGGCTAAAATCATTTACCATATTCCTTTTATCATTGTCACATATCATTTCCAATCACCCCATCACTTGGGGGCAACCATCTTACCATATTATCCAATAAAAAACCATCATTATCCTACATTATCCTAAGACCATACCATCCTATCATTTCATTCTTATCTAGACCAAAGCCTATTTTTAGTCATCCTACCTGATCCTCTTTTAATTTTGGGTCCTTTGGTTCTTCCCAAACCTTTTGTTTAAGGATTTTGATCAAGTTTCAATAATCAATCAAATCCATGTTTCAATGATAGTCTATGAAATTGGTGTGATAGTTGATTTGGCAAGATATCTTTCATTTTCCATCCTATATCAAGTTTGTTTATGTGAGCTTGATTATAACGGCCTATGGGTAAATCAGTGTCTCACTAGTCTTGCTACTAATTATAACCACCTATGGTCAAATTCATATCATTTATCTGGTCCATTATATCCTAGTTATAACCACTTATGGGAAAAATAGGGGCAACACTTGTTTACCATGCATTGCCATATCACCTTTCCATCATTATTTTCATTTGACTAGCCATTTGTCAGATTTGAGAACTTGTTGGGACCTAGTTAGTTTTTTCTCAAATTTTGTGTCGATGAAATTACTATGAACTGAGGTCATTTTAGGACTGCATGGACATTCTCAATTAATGTTGAGGTCACATTAGTCCCCCTTTTCATATGATCTCATCATTTTATGAACAACTTAAGCTAAATGATCTCATTGTTTTATGAATAGGCATCTTATCATTCTCTACAAAGTTAAAATACCTCAAAAATATAAAAACATTCATAACATTTCAAAAACCCAAACATGTTTATCCTATCTAAGCCTAGTCATTTATCCTCAATCTACCTTATTAGGGCATGGTCATTGTTAAGATGTTTTCTTTTGCTTTTGTTTTCAAGATTTCTATTTGTTTCTTTATTTCAAGTTATTTATTTATCTATTTATTTGTTTGTTTTCTTGCCTATTTGTTTGATTTTGGCATCGTTACCTTAAATCAGTCTATATGTGTTCATTAGGTGATTCCATACACACATTATTCTTGAGTCCATCCATATTCATACATATACATTATCATCATGGTTTCTATCATTAGTGCATTTTTTCAAGTGTTTATTAGATCAAGAGTTAGTCCTTATGAATATTTTGGCCAAGTCTTCATGTTGTTCTATCATGATGCCTACCATCACATGCTACAACAAAGATTAGCTTGAAGAAAGTCTACAATCAATGGATACACAAAAGTTTTTCCTTAGCAATTTATAAAATCCTTCTAGTATTGATGAATTTAACCCATTAACCATTCAAATTTTATCATTTTTAATAAGGATGAGCATCTCCTTGGTAGGTAAAACTAAATATTTTCTATTGATCAATCTTATTTTTTATCCATCTCTTTCATCACTTTGTGCATCCTCATATGCTTGGTTGTTTGTGGCTTCTTTAGTCATTAGACCATAGCATCTACATTTGTACCTACTCATCTTTAATCTATATTATAGGTTATATCCCTGAGTTATACTTTTTAATATTCCTTAATTAAGGTACAATCATCTTTAGCCAATCTAGCTCCTCTTAACGATTATAACCACCTATGGGCAAATTATTATTTTTACTTTTATTCTTGATTATAACCTCCTTTGGGCAAATCAATAATATTTTTTAAATAGATTCGTGCAAGCTTTTTAATCATTTGGATTAATCTCAATAATGGGTTAATTCCACCTTTTTTCTTTCTTCTTTTCAAGGGACCATCCATCAAAAAATGTGATGGCGACTCCCTCAAGGGGGCATCATCATAGGCTTCCTAAAACCATTTGGAGCTTTGTTCTTCAATCATCACCTTATTTTTGGCATACAATAAATTTATTATTATTTGATAAGATATTGTTTTGATTATAGTTTGTAACATCTTCCTAAATAGGGTCAAACTGTAGAAACCTAAAACTAGCCACCAATAACCTCCAACTACCATCAAAATGCATAATTTTGCCTAAAAACACTAATACACATTAAATGAGTTGAAAATGATATATTCAAATGTTGATTTTGGCTAGGGTATATTTAAATAGGGCAATTTCATTTATGGGCCAGCTAACTCTGATTAGATCATTTCAAGTCAAAATGCCAATTTTACACCTAGATGCTCTAGATTGCTCTTTTCTATCAAATATCTTGCATAAGACATGTGTTTTTTTAATTTGGTGTTGCAACATCCTAAATGGGATAATTGATCCAATTCATTTTACATTGACTTCCAATTTTAATCCATTCAAATTTTGGATCAATAATAAGACATTCTGATCAATTTGAGTAATTTGGGCATAAAATGCTTAATCATGCTTACGAGCTAATTAAACCAAATTAGGTCCTAATTAAGAATTATATGGAAACTTGTTTAATAATTATTTTTAGAAAAGAATATTGAATATCTACATCATCAGGTGACATCATTTCTTGGGAAGACATCCCTAGGCCATAAATGCATAAAATATCAAGGTTAACCCCTCCCATGCCTCATCAATGCCTCCCATGCCTATTCAGTGCCCCTCTATGCCAAATATTTATGGTGATATTTTTAGAATTAATTTAATATTTTAATTTATTAATGGCTACACATCTCAATCTTGACATGGATGGTCATGTTTGATTCTCAAACCATTCTAAAAATCTATAAATAAGAGGCCTTGCCTATTCAAGTTTAAGCTCTCACATGCCAAAGTTATAATTTTGGATTGATTCCAAAGATTCATGAAACTTAGTGTTATGATGTACAAATATTTGATCCAAACCAATCCAATACAAGATAAGCTAAAGAAACAAGGTGCCAAGGAGAGATGGAGGTATCCAAGTTTCTATTGATGCAGACTTTACGAGCACAAAATAGAGCAAGCCACTACAACAAGCATTTTAGAGTGTCCAAGGAAGGTGAAAGAAGGTTTATTTAATGTTTTAGGTATGTTTCCATTTTGTTTTTTTAACTAATATCACCCTAGTAACTAGGCCTAGAGATTTTATGCTAGTGTGTTTATTTAATTTTATTTTAATTTTGGAACTAACACAATACTAACCATCCTCTCTTGAGTCAAATTCCTAGTTTATAGGTCTTAGTAGTGTTGAATATTTTTTTGTAGTTTGGTTATAATTTCTTCAAATGTTTACCCATATATGTTAAATCATCCATGTATATTTCAACATAGTCATGGGAGAGATCAAAAAATATGCTCAACACATCCCTTTAGAAAGTAGGTGGGGCATTGCAAAGACTAAATGGTAAGATGGCATTGGCATAGGTTCCCTAAGGTAAAGTAAAAGTGGTTTTGTCTTAGTCTTGGGGATAATTTCATATTTGATTATAACTACTATATCCATCTATGAATAAAAATTACTTCTTCCCTATTGACATATCCAGCACTTGATCAATATATAAAAGGGGAAAGTGATCCTTTCTTATAGCAACATTCAGCTCTTCGTAGCAAACATAAATACACCATTTACCCCATTTATTAGGGTTAATGATGAGGAGGGAGACCCAATAGATATATAAGATAGGATAAATAAATCATGCATCTAAATTTTTTTGTAACTTGGTTTTGACAATGTCTTTGACTACAGGATTAATTCATCATTGGGATTGGTGAATAGGTTTGTATTCTTATTTAATGTAAATGTGATGCATACATAAATATATGGGTATTCCTCTCATGTCATGGTAATCTTAGGAAAACGATATTATGTGCCTTCTCAGCATTATAAGTAACTAACTTTATTGTTGGGGTGTTAAGAAAGTGATGATGTTGAGAGGTTTGTTTGGGATGATGTCTACTTGATTTGTTAAAGAAATAATGGTCTCTACATTAGTGATTAAAAGAGCATAAATAAATTTATGTCAAATTAATTGATGTAATGTCGAAATAAATATTATATTTTCTATAAAATCATTCTTAGGAAAGGTATTTTGAAGAGGTCAAGGTGTAGATTCCAACAAGTTAGTGGCTACAAGATCCTATTGATAGGTGTTTTACAAGATACTAATAAGGATAGTGTCTTCTTCTTAGGCATGAAAATATAGACTCGAATAAATTTTGAAAAGAGTCTACAAAAATATAGCTTCTTCAAAGTTATCAATCTAGGGGATTGGTCCATCATTCAGGGAAGGTTGAGCTAGTGGATACAACATTAATTTCTTGGTGTCATTTTCATTAGAAATTAGCAATTTTTGTGACCTATAGCCAATAAAAGCATCAGTAGTAGCCAACCATGGGTGAATAAGGATGAGAGTATAACCCCATAAATTACTCTTTGAATTTAGTACAATAAATTTTACTAGATATTTCCAAGAATCTAGATTGATAACAAGGTCCTCAATAATCCCCATTGAGCTTAACAATTGATCTATCAGCCATCTAGAAGATGGTGGGTGTTGGATGGAGAGTGGTAAGATTTAGTTTTTGTCTGGTCTCCATGTTCATCACATTGATGGTTTTACCCAAGTCAATTAAAGTATTTGAAATGGATTGGTAATAAATTCTAACATTAACTACAGGACTTTTTGGATCAAAATATTTTAGAGGAACTATGTTTCTCAACATAATATCTGCTAGTTGGCTAATGGCCTAGACTATTTTAGGATCTATCTTCTTTCTTCTCAATTTTTTCAAACATAACTCTTAAACATATTTATTTTAAATAGTAACATCCTTTATTACTTGAAAGAGTGTTATTTTTAATCACACATTCTTTAGGTGTCCTAAGATATAGCATTCAGGCTCTTGTTCAGGATGTGAGATATTCAATCTCTCCAAAAAAGGAGGATTGTCAGTTTCTTTTTTATTTTCTGATGGACTTAGCTCAAGATTGTCTATGGGTGGTTATGGATTAGTATGGAGTGAATATATTTCATATTTTTCTATGATTATGGATGAGGTGGGTTATGGAAGAACATGACCTAAGTGAAGTTGAACTTGATTAATATCTACGGTGTATATTAGATATTGCATTATTTTAGTGGATTGTGTCAGTTAAACTAAATTATTGGTAGGATTAGGGATGGGATGGGTGGGTAATTGAGTGGTTCTAATAGGTTTCTAAGTGTTTTACATTATGTGCTATTGTTGTGGTTGTTTCATTTTTTGGGGAAATCCTTGATTTTCTCTCCATTGTTATTCCCATGGATTAGAGGGATAAAATCATTGCTAGTTTTAGAATTGTCCCTATTGAGGTTGTTGTCCCTTTTATTTCATCAATAATTAATTATGGGGTAGCTATAATTTTTTTTGGGACTAATTTGGATTGGGTATATTCATCTAAGAATTGTAATAAAGATTATTTGAGAATTGAGAATTTTCAAACATAGATTTTGATGGCATACCTAGTCTTTATACCCATGGTTTCCATTGATCCATGAAAAACACTTGGTTCTCGTCTTCTCTTATGACATGAATCTCCACTATCTCAAGATTTTCCTTGATGATACTAGTTACCTGAGATTTCATGAAATGGCATGTAAAATTCACCATCTTCTTTCCACTTTTAGGGTAATAGGTGGCTAAGCCTTTCTTAGTTTATTCTTGCTTCTGCCATGTATGTAATGTATCAATCTAAGTAACTAGGTGATTGATGATGTACTACTTCATATCCTAGAGTAGGTTGCTAAATTCACCTTTAGACATTCCTATAATAAATGTTGCAAGAAGGGTTCTACCCCTACTTTTGCTCATGGTTGATCTAGATTAGTTATTACATAGAAATTTTAGCTCATTGAATGGAATTGTAGAAACTCACCACTAAACATTAGATCTAGTGCCTCTAGACAATCATATCTAATTCCTTTTAGGAATATTAGCTTGACCAATTTCTTGTGCATTTTTACTTAGATTTTTACAAGATGAATAAAAATCTTTCTATATATTCCTTCAAAGACTTGTCATCAACTTGTGTCATTTAAAAAATGTCATCTCTCCTGTAGTTTCTTCCCTTATAATAGTCTTGGTATTTCATCAAAAATCTCTCCTTCATTTCTTCCCAAGAAGAAATGGAATCCTTTCTAAGTCCAATAAAACATATAAGTATTACATCTTTGAGTGTTGTTGGAAATAGTTTGAGTTTTTGAGTGTCTTGATTATAATCATAGATGCAGCAAAAGATGTCGTACTCAAAAATAAATGTATCTTGATCCTTAGATGGTTTTCCTCTAAAGGTAGGGAAGGCAGAGTGAGGGATATTATTCATGGGTGCATTTCCATTAGGGGTAAGGATAGGAAATTCAAAAATAGTAAATTCATTGGTAGTGTTTTCTTCCTGGTGATCCCCCATGAATACTCTTTGTGTTGGTAGATGGGAGGTTGTTAATACCCAATGCTCAAAATTCCTATCAATTCTTTGATTTCCTAGGGTGTAAAAGATGGAGACTTTATCTTTTTCCTTAGAAATATATGGCTTCTTATACAATTGGGATGGTTTGGATGTTTTATAAGATTCTTCTAGTGTCTCGACAAAGAGTCTCTCTAAATTAGAAGATTTTATTAGCTTGGTGTTTCTTCTAGGGGTAAAAATAGCTTTGAATGCCTCTTTAGCAAGAAATTTGGGTGATAAAGGGAAGAAAACTTTATATTCTTAAGTATAAGGTGATAAGGTAGGAATTATAAAAGGTGGTGGGTATGGGTCTCTTCTAGGGGTATGAACCTCTTCAAAATATCCAACTTGTCCTACCAGTCCAACCAATTTTTTTTCTTTTTCTACCTCTTCTATTGACAATTATGAGTGATCTTCAAGAATTTTTGTGTTCCTTAGTTGCTAAAATATGTATTTTATATCTTCTAATAACATTTTATGATTCAAGAAAAAAATCTTCCTATATATTCCCCTTCACTTTACATTTTTCAACCACTTTTTTTATAACTTTTTGGCCACCCTACCTGCATAGGGTTAACAATATGGGGTTTTTGAAGTTTCCACTATTCTACTTGAAAAGAGGGAAATTTAAAATATGAAAGTAAGAAATATTTAATCTATAAAAATAGAAATATTTATAAAAATAATAAACATCCATAAACAATTGCTATCAAGACTAAAGATTACAAGTGTGTGACACCCTTCCTCGACAATGGTGCCAAAAATGACTAACAACTGATTCATAATCAGATATGCTTCTCTTAATAAAAATTAATAAGGAGAGTAACCATATATCTATACTTTATACCTCATTTAAATGTCAACCTATGGATGTAGACTTGATAGGATGATGCTATTGTATATGCACACTCAATCTCTAATTTGACATTCTGCTTATTGTCTCTAAGATGTTGAAGTGCAGTAAATAAAATGATTGAAATGAAACATAAACAAATTATGTTAAAATAAATTCTTATGCATGGAATATTACCTAAATGAATCTAAGAAAAAATTCAAATCACACAATTTAGAAATGAAACAAACAATGCTTAAGGAAATCAAAGAACATGATTAGCTAAATAAATGGGTTGGATTATTGTTATAGCCTTTCAAAGGGGGCCCTTCCTCCTTCTAACTTCAGATTCAAACCTTCCTCTTACAACAAAATATTTAACTTAGAATTTCTCACTCATATTAATTAAAAGTGAAGCGATGAATTTTTATATGAAGTTACAATAACAATTGCTTAACATAATGTACTTCTAACAATCTCTACTTAACATATACTATTATATATATATATCTCAATTTTAATGATACATATTTATATACCACAAAGGAGATTGTTTTATTCAAAATAATATATAAATTTTATTCTAAGATACATTTGAATTGAGATATCAAAAATTGGTTCCTTTTGATAAAGACATCATTCATGTGAATCTTGTGATTTTTATGCAAAATAAACAAGGTTGTTTTTTTATTCAACCACTTCCTTATTGAGCTTCAGAGAGATTATAGTCATTTATATGAGTTGGTTGGAAGAGAATCAAAATCTATTCATCCATGGTTTTGGTCACGCAATGGCTATAAGATGGTCTATGTAATGAGATTCCTTTTTCTGTAGGATGCTATGTGTTATATATCTATTTATCCAAAACATCTTCAAAACATATTTATAGAAAAATCATCCTAAACCAATAGACAACCATCATATATTTAATTCTAGTACATAATTTTAATTATTCAAAAGGGTTTGAAAACATAATGCTATATGGATTATTAAAGTAGGAAATTGATACAGAAAAGTGTTCAAAAGCATGGTAATCAAGCAAGATGAGTACAATAGATGGAAACAATAACAAGATATTTATGGGACTCATCACTCATTAAATTTTTTTTTAAAGAGGTGTACATATTAAATGGGTTTTCAGAAAAGATAATTTTAGATCGAGACCCTAGAATGACTTAGATATTTTGGTTGACTCTCAATTATCTTTGGGAAAAAAATTAAATTTAGTAAAACATACAATTCAAAACTCTATGGTTAAATAAAGAGAGTTAACTATATTTTGGAAAATCTTCTAAGTATGTATAGTATGGACCATAAATTTAAATGGTAAGAATACCTACCATTGGTTGAGTTTGCTTACAACAAATCATATCAATCAACTTTAAAATTGGTTCTATTTGAGGCATTGCATATAATAAAATGTAAAACACAAATTAGTTGGGAAAAGGTAGAAGATAGGGTGGTCTTTGGTATTAATATCGGTTTGGAAATAGAAGAGCAAGTCTAAATGATAAGGCAAAGGTTGGCTAAAGCTAATGATAAAAATAAGACTTATGCTCATCTAAAAACAACAAAAAGGTAGTTTCTAGTTGGAGATAAAAAATTTCTATAGGTTAATCCAAAAAAGAGCTCAATTAAGTTTTGGAAATAAATGAAGTTATCACTAGGATATGTGGGACATTTTGAGGTATTTGAAGTGATCAATCCTATATCATATAAACTTGCCTTTTTACCATCTTAGCACTTATCCATAATGTTTTTCATGTATTCTATATCAAAAATTATATATATGATCCTTCTCATGTATTTTATTAGAATATCTTACAAGTTCAAGATCATAGGGTCATAACAATGGAACTAGCCATAATAGTTTACACTCACAAACTGAGTTTATGTAATAGAGAAGTGTCACAATGCAAGGTCTAGTGGGACTAATATTTTGAAGATAGTGATACTTTGAAAGACTATGAGGATTTATATAGGATATTACCTCATTTTTTTACTTAATAATTATGTTGGATATTAGTTAATTTTTACCAAACTTTGTCTTTATTTTATAAATATGTTTGAAATAAGTGTCATCAAAATGATGACAAGATTTAGGGGGGAAGATGTCACATCTTGATTCTCCTTTAGATTATTTAAATCATTAATTTATGTTTATGTGGTAAATGATTGGCTGATTCACTATCATTATGAGTTAGATTAGTATATTTTATTTAGTTTATATAAATATTACTTATTTTGTTGATTAGTATCTAGATAGGTAGATGTGCATATGTTTTACTATGTTTATGATCATGATTATTCAGATTTGCTTACATTTAATAGTTTTATATGTAAAATTAATGTGATGTGGACTAACTACCTATTTATTTGATGGAGGTGGATGCTGTAATATTCCACCAATCATATTTAGTTTTTGGGGAGAGCATTATTAGAGAGGGGGGTGAAAATATAAAAAATGGGGATAGAAAAAAAGAAACTAAATAACCCACACACAATAATTTTCTATTGTATGATATTGCTTATGTTTGATCTAGTTGAGTCTTATTATTTTGTTCTCACTCAAGGTCATAACATACTTATGCATGTGTTAGTTTTTTGTTATGACATAATGCCTTTCACTACATTATATCTAGTTATTTTTATTGGTTAATCATTTTTTTTTTAAAACTCATTTTTGTTGATTGCACTATACTTAGATTTATAGCTTGCATCTAATTGTTTATTTGATCATGCTTACTTGATCATGATGGTTTTTAGATTAGTATTGGATTTATTATGGATATATAATCTTTTGAAATCTTGTGTGATGTAACATTAACATTGAATAAACTTGTCGATGATGAAACACTTACCACTTAAGGGTTAAAAAGAGATAATTTAATGTTGGAGTATTTATTTTAATTAAAATTTGACTTGAAAGAGTAGAGCCATAATTATATGGTATTCTAAAACCTTAAAACATAGTGAAATATATCATTATGCATGAAAAAGTAGATTTAGTTTCATTATTGATATGTATTTTGGCTTGAGTGTTTGATACAAAACTTTCATGCCCTATTTTGGGCATTTGACTGTGAGTTCCATGTGAGGACTATAACTGTTATAATGGTTTCTAGTTGCATGGAGAACACCTCATGAGATCGAAAGAGTAATTGGTGGACATGAAAATCATGGTTTTAACAATTAATAAATAATAAGAGGAAGGTGTTTGATCATGGAGGATGTGGGCATCCATTTTTTCTATCGAACCAATTGATCAAAAAAAAGAAAAAGGCACAATAGACATTGAAAAAAGAGGGTTTTGAGTAAGGAGAGAGTTGGCATCATTTTTTCCTATTGACCTAGTTGGACATGGAAGTACATATTTAGATTTTAAAAATATAAAATGTGTATACTAAAATGGATCAATAATTTTTGTGTCTAGTACAAGTAGCTTGCAAAAGGGTTTTAAATGATGGTGTATAGCTTAACTACATAATCTCTTTCTTGTTATTTTTAAATAAAAGTATCATTAGTATAGATTTGGGTATATAATTTATTTTTCACCTGGACTTATAAAATGATGAAATCCCTCTTCCATGGTGAAAAATCATAGCCATTAAAATCATATTTAAGTCAATCCATTTCACCCTCTTAATGTGTTCAGTTGAGTAGAAACTATGTGTGTTCTATTTGTCTTAATTATTAGAGATGTGAGATAGTTATTAAGGTTATTTATACCTACCAAAAAAAATTTAATTTATTTGTATATATTATATGCTATTTAATTTATATAAATATTTATTATTTTGGTGATTAGTATCTAGATAGATAATTGTGCTTGTGTTACTATGCTTATGATCATAATTATTTAGATTTACTTAAACTTAGTATTTTTATATGGATAATGAATGTGATGTGGACTAACTACCATTTTATTTGATGGAGGTAGATGATGGAATATTCCACCCCTTATAGTCAGTTATGAGGGAGAGCATTATTGAAAGGGGGTGGGTGAAAATATTGACAATTGGGATAGAAAGAAATAAACTAAATAACCCACACACACCATTATGTGATATTGTATAATATTACTCATGTTTGATCTAGATAAGTATTACTAATTTTTTCTCACTCAAGGTCATAAATTACATATGCGTGTGTTAATTTTGTATTATGATATACTAATTTTCACTACACTACATCTAGTTATTTTTCTCAGTTAATCATATTATGTTTAAAAATATTTTATTTGTTGATTACACTATACTTAGATTTATAGCCTACATCTAGTTTTTTATTTGATCATACTTACCGAATCATGATGGTATTTGGGTTAGTTTTGGATTGCTTAGGGTGATATACTCTTATGCAATCTTATGTGTTGTAACCTTAGTACTAAATAAACTTGATGTTGAAACACTTATGACATAGGGGTTAGAAAAGGATAATTTAATGTTGGATTATCTATTTTAATTAAAATTTTAACTAAAAAGAGTAGATCTATAATTATATGGTATTACAAAACCCTATAACATAGTTAAATATATCTTTATGCATGAGAAAGTGGATCTAGTTTCATTCTTGATATGAATTTAGGCTCAAGGATTTCATGCAAAACTTTCATGTCATATTTTGGGCATTTGATTACAAGTTCCATGTGAGGAATATAGCTATTATAATTGTTTATAGTTGTATGGATAACACCTCATTAGATAGAAAGATTAATTGGTGTCCATGAAAATTAAGTTTTAAATGACAAAGAAATAATAAGAGGAAGGAATTTGAGCGAGGAGGAGTTGGGCATCCTTTTTTGATATGAACCTAGTTCATTAGAAAGAAGAAGGAATAATAGATGGTAAAAAAGAGGGTTTTGAGAAAGGAGAGATTGGGAATCTATTTTTCATGTCAACTCAGTTGATCAGGTAAGTACATGTTTGGCTTTACACAATATACAGTGGGTATACTAAAATTGTTCACTTATTTTGGTATATAGTGTAACCAGTTTACAAATGGGGCTTAAATGATGTTATATAGATTAATTGGATATTCTCTTTCTTATTATTTTTAATTATAATTATAATTATTATATATATAAGTATATAATTTATTCTATACCCAAACCTATAAAAATGATGCGAGCCCTCTTCCATGGTGAAAAATCATAGCCATTAAAATAGTATTTGAGTTGAGCCATTTCACCCTATTAGCGGGTTCAATTGACTATAAATTATATTATTCTATTTGGATTAATGAATGTATATGTGAGATATTTATTAATCTTATTTAGACCTACCAAGCAATATTTGATTTAGTTGTATATTTAGTTGTTTCCTACTTTATTTGAAAAATATTGATTTGATGTTTGTAAGGATTTGAATTCTAAAAAATATATTTAAAATTACATTAAACAAACCTAATTGAATAAACAAATATTTAGTAATGTCCTACATTGGATTTGGACCAAGTAGAAACCATGTATTTATAAGTATTCAACCTCTAAATGCATTATAAAATTGTATATAATAACCTATTTATGTTGAAATCCTAGTTATTTTTTACAAATTAATTTGAGAATTACGAGCTAATTATTGTAAAAAATAATTTTTTTGAATGTAATTATTATATACTCATATGGATATATGAATATAATCAATACTAATATATGGATGAGGATATACACAATGTTATTTCATTAAAAAAGGACATTCTAATATATCTAAAATAGGTACATACAGATTTGAACTTAAGAAATCTTGTACCAAAATGTTCATGAAAATATTAAATGTAATTCCTTTTATCTAGATTCTCTATTGAGTCTAGAAAGACTTGATGATTTTTGTCGATAGAACTCATAATAAATCATTTTTCACCAACTATAGGTGTATTTGAATGACCTTAAACTAGTTGAGGAAATATAGATGGAGACTTGGAGTAAGTGTCAAGACTATATGATCTATATTTTGAATTATTATTTAGTGGTATATGAACTATAATACCAACATGATAGAAAAACCAAAAAAATCATTTAGACAATATTGGGATATAAAGACCAAGTCTAAACTTGGCTACCTACCAACTAAAAAGACTAGTAGAATATAAGAATATATTTTATAAGGTATTATGATGTTTGTGAAACATTAAATTGTCAAGAAAACCATATGAGCTATAGAGGTGTATCTTATAGGTAATATAAATATTGATTATAAATTTAATTGGGTGTAACAACTAAAAATTATGAATATAAATCTATATAAATATACATATAGTGAAGAGTATTATTCTTACAAACAAAATGAATTAAAATTTTATTATAGAATTAGAGTAGTCCTTTGAACTAGAAGAAACATAGAGATAGAATTAAGTCTATGTATTATTTTAGATTGAAATATAAGAGGGTTATAGGATGACCTTGATATGTGATCAGTTATGGAAACCTGGATAGAAATAAAAAGGATTTAATAAATAAACTATTATTTAAATTTAAATGAACATATTTGATTATGTAACTATGAACCATGATAAGCATATTTGTCAATTGGATGTATATTGTTTGAATTGGTTGAATTCTTAGATAAATGATAGTTTACAACATAAAGTATTACTTACTTATTATTGCAAACTATATGTTTATATTTGATTTCTTTATAAGAGAATCATATAGTATATGTACTTTATGAGAGAAGTATATATTCTATGTACATATGTTATTGCTTGTTGATTTTTTGATAACTAATTTTTTGATTATGATTTAAGTGTGAATGAGCCTTGTGATTAGCCTGATTTACCTGAAGTCACTTTTGAGCATTCTAAAGAATTGTATATTATAGTTCAAGCCTATGGTTTCCCAAACCCACCTCATATTACTCTAATGTTCCTTTTAGGACTTGGGGCCTACTAGGGTAACTTAGAGAGTTTTAGGCTTGTTTGATAGAATTTAATTTTACTAGAGAAAGTGGGGCTAACATTGTTATGTAGAAACCATGTGCCCACATTATAATGTCCCATTTTAGATAAAATCTTAAGGGTGGCCAATTAACTCATTTCTTATATTTTTGGTGAGCTAATGTGGATAGTTAGGAAATATTTTTTTAATATTTTATGGTCCACCATAATTCATGTTTTGAAAATGGGATATTAAATATTATTATTTTATTGCACAAGTGGTGCATGGTTTTCTAGGTGGAATTAATGTTGAGTTTGTAAGGAAACTTTCTCAATGGATCATTGATTTATAGGAGAGGATATTGATGTGGGTTCTAGGGAATATTACTATTTTATAAGGGGATCAAATTTGGGAAAGTTCTAAGTAGAGACAAAGAAGGAAAAAAAAAAGATCTAAAGGAATTTTAGAAAGTGGATAAAATATGGAAATGGGTTGCTTTTCTAATTGATGCCATTTTCCCCAAAGCAAGGACTTTTCTGTCCATTTTGGGCCCTATTGTGTATTAATATGATATGCTTTCAATCTGGAAGGATCTTTTGATAATTTAATTATTTTATATATGTTTGATACACTTGTGTTTCAACAACAAGATTCATGGATGAAACCCCTTGGGTTCTTGGAGATTAGAATATGAAACCCCTTTGGATTAATGAGGGAAATATCATTATAGGAATATATCTACATATAAAAGATTCATTTAGATATCATATTTTGTGTGGTTTGTTTTAATTCATACTAGTTTTCCAAGTATATGTTTATAATTTCATAGTTAAATATTTTGTGAACTTTCAAGTATAGTTTTATAGTGTGACACCATATGTGCTTGAGTGTGATTTTGATTTAGAAGTTACATGTATGGATATTAGATAACATATTAATGCAATATTCATAAAACTTATATCAATTATTATTACTTTGCATGCATGTTTAGTTTGAGAGGTTTCTATATCTAATAGTGAAAGATTTAAATTGTGTACTTTGTCAGTTTATTATAAAAAGGTGTGCATGTGACATGAATGTGTGTTTGTGATAGAAATAATTCATATTTTCCTTATTTTAAAATAAAATTTTCATCATGGTTATTTCAACCTTGCACACTTACATCCCTACTATTTATGCATGTGAGTTTTTTTGGACCCATTGTGTGTTTTGTACAACATTATTAACTAGCTAATGGGAAATGCAACTATGTCAGGTGTGCATTGTATATTCTTTAAAAAAATTATTTAATTGTATGTGTGTTTCAATTATGTCAATTTTTAGGCATGACATTTTGGTATTATAGTATGGTTAAAACATTGGGAGCTCAATGGATCATTTCTTGGTACTAATTATTCTTAAATGAACTAATGCATGTAATTGTTTGATGTTACACCTCATCAAAAAGGTAATAAAAATACACATGAAGATTTCCTTAGAATATGGACTCTTAAATCAATTAATAGACACTTAGATTATTATTTTGTCCTCCACACCTAAGAGACCCATTCTAGGATTATTGGACATCCACCCATCTAGTTAAACATATGACATTTGATAAGTCTTGGAATAAGGTTCCAACTAGGTGTCAAGAAATCATATGGTTTTGAGGGCCAAGTGAATGATATCGTATGAGTGATCTCTTGTGTTCTATTTCAATGGGATTTTCCCATGATTGTTATGTATTTTAGCTTGTAGGAATTATTAGATGAGTATTTGATAAATTGATCTTAGTTTTTGACACCATGGAGATTGATCTTAGCAAGACAATAAAGTGCCTTATACATCTAGGGTCTTGATGGGCCTTTCTAGGTATAATGACCCTTTTCAAGAAAATGTTTTATTGACACTCAAGTTGAGTGTGTTATAGCATTACTTTATTTTATCTCACCTTGAGTGATGAGATTATAAAGCATCAAGATGATTTTAGTAAAGCCTTCTCAATTTTCCTTAGTTTCTAAATTTTGCCTTGTAAGTAGTTCAAGAAGAGTTTGGGAATAATCCCTCCTTAAGCCTAAAGTCTTATCTCGATGGATCATTGAGGTTTATTCAAGATATCATTAGTCTGCATGAGGGAACAATATCATTGTGGTGTTATAGATGAATTCCACTTGAAACATATCCACATTTATAGGAGTGTTGTGAGATTTGGTTCTCACCTTGTGTGATGAGCTGATGATACCACATGGATGGCCTTGATAGGAAGCCTCTTATGGGTCAATTTGTTCTTTCCCATCCTTATGGAAAATGACCTTTGTATCATTTTGGTAGTAAGATATGCATTATTTTATCCACACATCGGAGAGACTATCTAATTAATCTTGATGTTAGTGATAGTTAGAGAGAAACATGTAAGCATTTGGCTCACATCTTGGCATGAAGTAGATGCAATCATCAACTTAGCTAAAATGTTGATTATGTTAGATTGGTTATCTCTTGTGCATGTTTACTCAATACCTAATATATACATATGTAGTTTGGATTTTATGTCTAAATTTCATGGTCAAAAACCTTTTTTAGATTATGACCTCATTTTTTAGAGTATCTATTTAGAGAAAGCCCTTGTGTTGAACTAATGATGTTTCAAATATGACCTTGTTTATCAAGACCCTTGATAGGAATGTGTGTTAATTTTCTTCATTTATATGAAGGTTAGAGTGTGAATTCCTACTTGTAAAGCATATTTAATGGATTTATGTATCCACGATAATTTGATTCCTTAATAATAAGGATCATTTATTCCTCGTAGAGAAATTTTACTTCTATGATGGTATCACCTAGCTAGGTGGGTTGCTTAGGAGTGTTGATAGCATTGAATTAAGATAAGTCTCTTTTAGATATAGAGGTAGAAATAACCCTATGTGGGTCTATATTCTAATTATAAACATGTTCATGATAAGTGTACACCTTTGATTTGGTAGTTTATATGCTACTTTCCTAGACTATATGATTTAACATTGACTATGACATCAAAACTTTTGTGGGTGTCAACCATTTATGGTGACCTTATTTTTTGTGTTAGCCATTACATAATTTTGATAGTAAGTATTGTGAAAACATATTCATAATCTAGTAGAATGCAATATTGTATTAGGTGCTTGTGCTTATGATTTTAGTGCCTCACTTTCATAACCATACACACCCTTATTTTGATTGTGAATTTTGGGTCATCCTTGAGTATGGATTGATGAGTAGTGTAGATTTACACATTCTTGATTGTTGGGATATTTTTTTCTGAAGAGGATGCATTATATAGTGATTTAATTTTATTAATCATCAAGGAGTGTCATTTATACCTTGACTACTTAAATGATGTTTTTTGCACTTCTTTAAAAAGTTATCACTATTAGTAGAGGTTTATAAAGCATCAAAACATGCTGAGGATAGGTAAGTTTTACTCATGTGCATAGGATAGTGTAGAGAATTCATATAAAAGGTTAGGAAATAAAAGCATGCTAAAGGTGAATTATTGTGGGTTTAGATAAGAATCAGGAACAACTAATATTCATGTAACATTTATAGAGCATATAGATTAAATTAGATGTAAATAAAACTATACATCATAAATGAGAACACATACAAGGAAAAAAATAATAAATACAATAGGTAACCATAACCAAGTAGTCTACATTGATCTCTTCGAAGGTGAAACTCTCTTGTTCACACACACACACACACACACACACACACACACACACACACACACACAGAGAGAGAGAGAGAGAGAGAGAGAGAGAGAGAGAGAGAGAGAGAGAGAGAGAGAGAGAGAGAGAGAGAGAGAGAGAGAGAGAGAGAGAGAGAGAGAGAGAGAGAGAGAGAGAGAGAGAGAGAGAGAGTCATTTATAGTCTTTGAATATTCACATTCTTTTCATACTTGGTACCAAAAGAGGATTTTATTCATATTCTAACCTATTACAAGTCATGAAGGATAAGACAAAATATACATATATTTGACAACTAAATATATAACACATTAATATCAGAAGAATATCCTACATATCTTTATTATCCAATTTCTTCTACCAATGCTTTCTTAGACTTAACATCTTGTCTCATCCTGAGACAAAATCATAGGATCATCTAAATGTGTAAAAAGGTTAGAATCTAAAGAATTGGTTAGACCAATAAGAGTTTCAGTAATTGCTCAAGGCACCTTTCCTAGTTTTCACCTCTTACACACTACTTAGCTACCCTTTCAAGTTTTAAATAAGTAGAATACCAACCTAACACCCAACTAGGTAGATGCCCTTTATGGGTTTTCAACCATCCTAGCCATGCTTATCTTACTAGTCATCCCCAATTAAAAATTCTTTACAAAATGTTCAAAATTAGCACCTTGCACAATAATTAGCTTAACAGAGGTGGAATGGATGTGAATGATGACTGGTAATTAGGATCCTTATCCCTAGATTGTGTAGACTTACATTGAGTGATGACTTGATGGAGTTTAGATGGTGGCTTGTAGACTAAAATGTTAAGGATCTGGGCAACCTCACTGTAGATGTTTGTCTTATATGCATGGTAGTCGAGCATGACTTCTTAGACCATGCACAATATAATGTATAATGGTGCATGATAACTGATGATTTAATTTAGTTATGAATCATTATTGATGCTCATGGATTCCTTACTATTGTTTACCCTCATTTATATCTCTCCACTTAGTTGGTCTAACTTGTATACATGGTGTTGGGACTAAAGACCTATGAATGAACTGCATAGAAGCTCACTCTACCAATTGAGAATTTTATTTTGCATGTTGTTTAGAGTGTTGATCAAGTCTTGAAGAGCTCTATAATTTTCATCCATAGAGGTGGTGTGTTTGCTCATGGTTGTCTTGGCAATTGTATCTATGGTGAAGTCTATGTTGGAATTATCTAGAGAGCCTTTAAAATATTACTTTTAGTCCAATTGATTACATGAAACCTATTGTGATTGGAATGATATAATGTCTAACATGATTTGGTACTATTATAATAAGGTGATTAGTGTGGCTACTTTAATATTCATGTTCTATCCTAATGTATTGGCTACACAAAGTTTCTAGGCTATACACAGGTCCTTTGTTCACTTAGAGACCAAAGTCTTGAGTCTATATTGGTCAAATATGACTTGGTCCATGATTTCATGAGTCACCAACTCTGGATAGGTGTCCTAGATCATCTTCATAAATTTTTGAAGGTGAGACTTCAACTCTATGTTCTTAACCTTGGATTAACCCATCTCCATCTCTATGGAGGTGGCCTTTTATGCAATTGATTCCTATAAAGCTATTGTGCCCTCCAATTGTTTATTTAGTAGAAGCCTATAGATGTCTAAAGAAGCCTCTTGCTTGAGTGGAATTGTGGCTAATGCACTTGTAGGAACTAATGGGTTTGGTCATGGAATCATGGTAAGGAGTGAAAAAGTGGTGTATTGAGCACCAATTGTTAGGACATCTTAGAGCCAAACTCCTCCCAATGACTCTAGGAACTAAGGACCTATTTATGTGGTAGTGAGTTTTTATTCATATGTTAGTTTTTCTTCTTGTGCCTGAGGATACTTTGGTGCCTATTGCTACTACATTATGGCCTCTAATACCATTTCAAGTTGCTATGTAGTGTATTTAGCCTACTTTTATTTTACTTCATCCTCCTCCTCCTTTTTCTTTGTCATCTCTTCCTTGTTATCATTCAACATTGTTTTTTCCTCCTCAACCTTCAACTTATTCACCCATTCTTCTTCTTATTTACTCCTCTATTCTAAAAAGGTTGCAGCCTTAGATTTTTATTATGTAACCTAGGCTTACACTTATGCTTATGCTTATTGTGTTTGTGCCTATGCCTATTATTGGTATAGGGATTCATCTTCTTCTTCTTTATTTTTATTCATAACTTCTTCTACCTACTATTATGTGCTCTTAAAAACTTCCATGGATTATTGTGCTTGGGCCACTACATCCTATTTTCATTTCTCTTCCTCCTCTACATTAGCCTTAGTAGCAAACTCAACTTATTTTTGATCCTATGCCTATACTTCCTATGTTTTCTTAGCTACATCGATGGCTTTCTGGGCCTTCTTGGCCACATCCATGGATTTCTATCTATCAACCTCTGCATCTTTGGCATTTTGTGCTATCTTATCTTCTTTGGATTAGTGAGTGTATTGTTGTTATTATTGTTCTTTTTTCTTCAGTCACTTATTCTCCTCCTTTATCACTTATCATTCTACTATGTGAGTTGTTTTTTCCATTGAGGCCTATTATTCTTCTTCTATGGGTTACTTAGGTGTGAGATATTCAATATCCTAGGCCTATGGTGATGGTGGTGAATCACTTGGTCAAAATTTTGAGCTAGAAACATATGTCTTCTAGCATCTAATAATGACCAACCTACATTTGGGTGTTGAAAAAGTAAAGGAAGGGCCAAGTTATGCTTCTTGCATAATGTCTAGTCATCCAAAGGTATGCTCTTCAAGTGTAGGGGAGACCTTGGCCTCCCACCTTGATCGATATTTATGAATGAGTGATTATAGTGGAATTTTTAGAAGGGGTGAAAATATGTCCTTAGCTATGAATGTAGTAGTAAGTTGGGGCTAGAAGAAGTCCATCTCTTCTACAACTACTCTACTTCTTCTTGGATGGTATCAACAATAATGGATGGTGGGCAAGATGGAAGGTCTACCCATTATTTTGAGGGAACCTACTTCCACACTTAAACCATGTACAAAACCTTCTAGAATAAGAATTCCTTCTCCTCTTCTCTTTCATAAAAATACCTAGCCATGTCTGCAATCATTAACTAGTAGAATTCCTTCTCATTTGCCCATCTATAGAAGGTCATATGATCTCATGATTTGAGGCACCTTTAGATCATCCATCTAGGTTATTATTCTATCTATTTTAAATTTCAAAGAAGAGGATGCCAAATGATTTTATACAAAAATCTTGTGCTTTACCTTCTATTGTTATAATCTAGTAGTTTCCTCTAGTTATTGTGTTATAAGTATGACTATACTAGGTGTTATAGCCTGTAGTAGAGTTACATGCTTAGTTGTGAAATCTTTTTGTCTAATGACTTAAGCTTACACCATGTCTATTGTGACAAATAATGGGAGTGGTGTGAAAGGAAATCATGAAAACTCATGAATGTTGATGGACACACCCTTTAGTAGTAAGGTGATAGCTACATACTATCCCAAATATTACATGATGTCTAGTGGTACCTAGGGATGTGTTACACTCAATTCTAGACACTCCTCCCACCATAATTTGAATTTTACCTCATGTGATAGGGCTCCATGCTCCTACATTTAGATTATATTAGGAAATTATTGTGTTGGTAAATAATCCATGTTAGGGTGCACTTCTACCTATAAGGACTTCTATTACATGAATCAGAGCATGAAGATGAGGAACTAGTATGAAAATGTCTACTTTAGAGAGGTGCAACACTTGTCAATGTTAGTATCTCCTAGATGAAGTAATAAATCTAACTAAATTTATCATTCTTATGGATCATGTAATGGGTGATATCTATGACCCCTTTAGTATTTACTTCATAGACTTGGTCATCTACTAGAATCTCTTAGTGATGCATTCAATGAGGATGTGCACTAGCTCATTTGAGATTTTACTAATTAGAATCCCTTTATTTATTTGAACATATAAATCTTAGACTTCTTGTATAATGGGGGGAATTATAATCTTGTATGGAGATAGAGAGTCTCCTCATATAGGCATGCCCAAAGGTCAGGCTATGTCTTTGTGTTGATGACTATGGTGATGTCTAGACCAAGGTAGATGCTACTATCATTATATTGGCCAATTAAGAATTTTATGATTTCTATCAGGTCACCAAAAGTAGGAATTCATAACAAGCACTCAACATCTATTTTTTGGAATTGATTGGGGGTTATGAGAGTGAGTGGTTGCATAACATCTATAGGGTCTAGATGAAATAACTTCTATTATGCTTCTTAAAGGAAGATGAATAGATCTAGATCATTGATATTAGATTGCTTGAGATCTATATGAATTCCATTGATTCTTTTTATACCTCTATTAGAACCCTTATGATCTGTAAGTATTCATGTCTACTAAAGTGTTGAAATTACAATTGTATCTACTCTCTATATAAGAAAACTAGCTCGACTATTTACAATTATAGATCATGAAAAATATGCACAAGGATGAAATCCTAACTTGTTTCTCAAACTTAGATTTTATATAATTCATTCCTATTGGATTTTGTATAAATGTCATGCTTATTTATCCACTCATCATGAATGAAATGTTTGATGTGGCAAATTTGATCCAATCTGGTAACTAAGGTAGTTAGTTGTTGACACATGTGTGAAGATACATCATTAATTTTCTTTATTTTTATCTGAGGCTATCAATGGATTATGTTGATGGGATACCAATTTTTTGAAGATTTTTATCAATTAAACATTTGATTAGGTATTTAAATGTGGTGGATGATTGTTAAATGGTGGAAATCTTGTTGATGTGACTTTTTTCGTATCTTTCTCAGACTTAATCTCTTTCATTCACTCCTTTTGACATCCATGATGGTGAACATGGATTCTCCTTCACAAAATTGGTGCATGTTATGCTTGGTATCTTGATTATTAAATTTAGTTAAAGAGATCATCTACAAACACACAAACAAAAAAATAAACACACTAAAAACTTGTAGAATTGGGAAATCCTAATCTACTTGGTGCTACTCAACACCCACTCACTTAGCAGGATGGGATCAATTCAAAAATTGGTGGTAGGGATTAATCATATATCCATTTACCCATCTTGGTAAAATAGTTCCCTGAAGATCTCTTAAACCATTTTTCCTTGCTATGATATTTCATGGATAACATAAGGCCCTTTTCATCAAATTTGTAACTTGCTCAAAACTACTCTAAAATGATTGTCATATAATAAGACTAGTTTATCTTTATGAAATTATTTATGGAACAAATCCAATCATGCCATGCTTTCTAGATTTGCTTGTGAAATTCCTACATCCATTATTATATGCATATGTACTAATCCATCTTATTTAGTTAAAGGAGTCTATTAGTGAGATACTCACAATACCCTAGTCTTATGACCATGATAATATGTAGATTGCATACTAAGTATTCCATCAATATGACTTATTCAAGACCATACACCAATTATAATGGCATAAAACTTATGTCTCTATTATACTGCATCTGATATGACCACGTAGTTATAAGAATGTGATATTCTCATTCATCCTTCTTGACATCACAAATCATTGTCAACATTTTACCCAAAACTTTGTTAGAAAATTTAGCTTGGCCATTTTCTTGTGGATGGTACTAATGATTTTATGATGATAAATCATAAATTCCTTAGTAATATAATTTATGGCATCATTCAAGAAGTGTATTCCTTGGTTATTGACAAGATTAATAGGGCATCCAAAACTTGTAATAATGTTTTCATAGAGAAACTTTTCTACATATTTCAAACCATAGTTAGGTGTCTCAATAGCTTCAACTAACTTGGTAAAATAGTTGGTCTTAGTGATAATAAAACTTTCTTTAATATGTTTTTTATTTCTATTAATAGGTCCAACAAATTCAAATCCCCATTATTCAAAAGTTTTCTTAGCTAATAGAGGCTATAAAGGTATTTCATCTTTTTGTAGTGGTGTACCCATGTGTTGGTAGACATCATAGTGTTGTGTTACTCTATGTGCATCTTGAAAGAGATTGGGCCACCATAACCCATTATATAATAGATTTTTGGAAGTAGCTTCTCCTTAAAAATGTCCTCTTATGACTCCTTGATGTGCCTTTTACAAGAGTAGAGCTTGTGCATGTTCCAAAATAACCCTGTGTAGAACTTCATCCTTCTCCATGTGGTATAGAAGCCCATTGATGATGGTGTATGGTAAATACCTAATAAAAAACTATTTATTATCACATTCTTGATAGTGGATAGGCAAGACTCCTTATTTTA
Organism: Torreya grandis; assembly: GCA_037957365.1. NCBI lineage: Eukaryota > Viridiplantae > Streptophyta > Pinopsida > Cupressales > Taxaceae > Torreya > Torreya grandis. Next base: position 476,783 of record JARHVA010007066.1, on the reverse strand, counting down.
GGAAGTTGGTTATTACTTCAAAAAAATTAGGAATCATACAAATGTGAAAGAGGTGAGCATCAACAGAGTCTTCTTAATAATTCTTCTAGTTTTTTTCCATTAACAATGTGGTTGAGATAATCTAGTCCCATGTTCTCTCTTCCTAGATTTACATTAATGTGGAATTGGAATTTTTGAAATAACTTAAACCATCAAGAGATGAATCCCTCTAGAATTGGCTTATTGACAAGGTATCATAGGGATTGATGATTAGTGAAGAATTTGAATAGTGTCACAAGTAGATAATATCAATTTTTTTGTAGTGAGAACATGATAGCCAATGCTTCTCGTTAAGTGGTTGTGTAGTTCTTCTCTATGTTAGATAATTTTTGTTTGGTAAAATGAATAGGATGATAGAGTCCACCATCTCCTAGATACATAAGCACAACACCAACTACGATACCTAAAACATCCATACGTACTTGAAAGGGCTTGTTCTAGTCTAAAAAGATGAGGGTGGGTATAGTAACAAATGTTTGTTTCACCTTGATGAAGGCTGCTTGGTACTTTGAAGTCTAGATAAACTTCATATTTTTATGCAGTAAAGATTCTAATAAAGATGAAATAGCTGCATATCCTTTGATGAAATTTTGGTAGTATCTTGTATGGCCCAAAAAATATTATAATTTAATGGAGCTTAATGGTGGAGGCATACTCAGAATAACTATAATTTTGGCCTAGTCAACCAAAATGCCTTTACTTCATACCACTTGTCCTAGTAAAACACCAAAATGTGTAAATAATAGACATTTATTTAAATTTAACACAATGCATAGAGCTCAACATCATTCTAAAATTAGGTGAAACTTAGACAAATGTTCTTTAAATGAGGAAAATACCACCCAATCATCAAGATAAACTTCAATAAAGTCATGAATGAAGTCCTTGAATGTAGTCACCACTACATGAGAGAACACCATTGGTATTTTTTAAGGCCAAAAGGCATTACCTTGTATGAAAAATATCCCTATTCTATGGCAAAAGTCATTTTGGCACTATTTTATTCTACAATGGGTATTTGATGATATCTACTTAAACCATCCATGAAAGAATAGACTTCATGTCTTCTGATAGATTCCAAAACTTCATTTGTGAAGGGAATTGGTAATAGATCATTTACACATGCATTATTTAGAATACAATAATCCCCATATACATAGATCTCCCCTAATTTCATGGGTTGCACTACCATGGGGCTAACCCAATTTGCTTTTTCTATAGGATAGATTATTATTATGTCCTACATTATATTATGTTCAACTTTCACTTTCAATTTCATGTATGGATTTAGTTTGTATGGCCATTTTTTTGTAGGTTGTTCACATTCCTTTAGTTTAATATGCATTTTTCCTAGAGATGGATCAAATCCTTAGACCTATAAAAATTTATTAGTAAAGACATCTTGATAATCTTGTAGGAGTTTCATGATAGGGATTCTAAGAGATTTAACTAAGAATTAACTCATTCAAGGCCAAGCAAGATAGTTTGTAAGATATTTTAACACATAAATATTTATCACTATCTAATTCTCATTAATCTAAATTAATTCATTTAGGACATATACAATTATATAGGAATAACATCTTATAATTTATCCCCTATTTTCTCTCACTTGAATCTATAATTAAGTAAACCTATTTCAATATATTGTTAAAATAAATACCAATATATCTCAACAACCTAATATTCTAACTTACCATATTAACCATACAGTTATAACAATAACCTAGTAACTAGTATTTACTTCTCCCATAAATATCCACATATTACTATTTACCACTTGGTAGATACCTCAAATTTACACAAATGTAAAATCTATTCCTCACATTCCCCCCATAGTTTTTACATGGTGAAAAAACATTCACACTTTTTTCTGTAGCATGCTCACCCATTGTAGCATGCCCTATTTATCTCATGACCTTGATATAAAGAGAGCCTCATTCCTCCCATGGTTTTAAAAGTTTACCACGAACCTTGACATGAATAAAACAAACATAAATCTATTCACCTACATGCTCTCAGGTTTACATACTACTGATGTAATCTTATTGCACATGACCACTATATATGAAATAATACATCCCACATTTACATTATGTGATTGAAATGGATTTGTCACTAAGGGTCATATCCATAAATAATTAAGGCAGTCATGGTATGTCTATAGTATTTTCTGTCCTAGTTTTTTTCAAAATATTTTTCATCTCCTAGTGGTTTCTTGGATCTCTACCACAAACCCTTTCAAGATCCATGAACTAACTTACATTAGTGATTTCTATCCTTTTAAAAATGTTTTCACTTTATGGAATTATGTTTGGAATTTTAAAAAAAATTACATATCATGAACAATAATTATTCTTATATTCTTATTTTCACAATAGAAACTAAAAAAGCACACCACACTAAGTCACCAAAATATTGATGCAAGCCTATCATTAGTGACTGACGAGAGGTCGCTAAAAAACCTCCATACTCCATGTAGCCTCCATCATTTAGTATCTCCATTGATTACTTATGAAATTTGTCCATTATGCTCAGGTACATGATTTTTCTAAGGGAAATTTCCCCCATAATATAGACATCATGTACAAGTGATAATGTGTTTGTAAGGCAATTTTTTTATTTTTACAATTTTTGACTCTATAAGATGACTTAATGTACAAAAATACTCTTGAATCATTGTTGAAAATTTACAAAAAATGACTCAAATGACATTGACATCACTAAATGATAATTTTTTTACAATAGACCCAATAAATAAATTTGACATTTTTTTAAATTGTTGATGACTCAATTTTAAAAATGGCTCTTTTTTAAAATGACTTTGACTATAAATACAATTGACAATAAATTTAATAATATAGATCAAATATATATTTAAAATTTAATTTTAACAATAAGGACTTTAATATTAGATTAAAAAATATAATGATAATAATATATTAAACTAAAACAAATGACATTTTAATTATTTTGACATAAAACTAAAAATTGATAGCTAACATAAATTTAATAACACTGAGTTAATTTTTGACTTATACTTGTATTAAATAGCTCATTAAAGTCTAAATGGACATCATGGACATTATATTTATAATAATCTACAAATTTCATAACTTCCAAGATATGTGGATGCAAACTTTGATGACTATATAAGCTATAGATTAGACAGTTATGCATGTTTGATGAAGATGACCTCAAATTTTGATATTGTAATTCCAAATATCAATCCAAAGGTATAAAATTTAAATATATCCAACCATGATGTTAAATGTCTAGAGAATAAAGTAGGAATAAACTATATTCCTCATAATTTCACTACAGAAATTGCTTCTGCTAATAGTGGGATACCACAATACATGGCTAAAAGAGCATGAATATCTAAGTAGGATGCTAATGTTTGGATATCATGCATCTCACACAATACTCCTCACATAATATTCCTCATAACATACTCCTCAAGATGAATCTATGATCAAAAGAGCTACAATGATACTTAAATAACATGCATGAGGATGTTGATACACACTCACAAGTGTCATTACCCTCAAAATTAAAAAAATAATTTGAAGGAAAAAACTTCCTAAAATCCTTCCAAGAGTGAATGCAGTAAACTTGGAAATTTTATGAGGCACAACCCATGGTTGGAAAGATGAATGTATTTGTGGTAGAGATGTATACATTATTAAATGCTTGGAATCCAATCTTATCCATAGTCTTGTCAAGTATGAATTTTCATTGACAATGATAATAGTAGACCCAAGCTACCCTTTGGCTAATTTTATTCATCCCTAAAATGCATTGAACTGAATAAGATCTAATACCAATTATAGGTATTCTAATATCTTTAACTGAGAATTAACTCATGCAAAGCCAAGCAAGATAGTCTATAAGATATTTTAACACACAAATATTTCTCACTATTTAATTTTCATTAATCTAAATTAATCCATTTATGACATAATACAATTATATAAGAATAACATCTTATAATTTATACCCTATTTTATCTCACTCAAATATATAATTAAGTAAACCTATTTTGATTTATTATTATAAAAAATAATAATATATCTCAACAACATAATATTCTAACTTACTATACTAATCATAGAGTTATAACAACAACCTAGTAATTAGTATTTACCTCTCCCATAAATATCCACCTCCTAATATTTACCACTCAATAAATACCTCAAATTAAAACAAATGTAAAATTTATTCATAACACTGAACATCTTCATAAATTTTAGCTTCTATCTACTAATCACCTATATTCACAAATTTTAGAACCTCTTCAGTTCCAATGTTTACTACATGGTTTTTAATGGGTTGATGGTAAATCTTAAAATTTTCTTCATCAATAAATTCCTATATCATTTGGTGCCCTTCCTCTTCTATAGTTTTTACGCTACACAACTTATCTTCTTTAGTAGGTTCTATACTAGTGTCCTTTACTAGTTCTACTGACAGTTCATGTTCAAATAAATTAGTCAAATCTAGATCACCATCAGAATAAAAATCCTCAATGTATTATTCTTCATCTTGTATTTGGTGGCATGGATGCATAAGATATTTTTCTTATTTCTTGGTAAATTTTTATCTTTATAATGTTGAATTGAGATTAGAAGTTACGTTCTTATGTTTAGTGGATTCTATCATGGTGCTTAAGTCTTCTGCACACCCATGGCATAAGAATTGCTTAATTTTCTATAGTGCATTTTAAACCAAATGGTCTTAATCTTAAAAAAAAACATCTATATGAAATCACTTTGCACTTATGCATAATTATTTATCTCCCATCTATGCTCTTAATTCATATACCATGCTAATGGTAATAGAGCAAGTATATAATGGAAAATTTAAACCTAGTACTTTGGTGTCACACATTCCTCAGTCCAGACTTTAACACCTTTATGAATATGAATTTCAAGACACTCACCTTATTATAAGAAAGTACAATTGATTATAATTAACTATGGTATCTAAACCTTCCAATCATGAGCTCACAGACATCATCCCACTCAAGATGGCCCTTGCAATGAATTGTCCACCATGTCACAACAACTCCCTTCAGATCATAATTTAGATCACTAAACTGTTGGCTAATGGTAGCTACATGAACTTTTAAATAAAAAATTAATTAATTGATATCATTAGTTGTATAGTACATAAGAAGTTATCACTCATGTATAAAGACCATTCTCATCAGTCAGAGTTCATGATCACCTCAAGCCTAATTGAGTAGGTGTGTGTCTAAGTTTCCAATAACAGATGAAGCTACTTCCCAAGGCAAAGTGACTTCTTTAGTCATCTCTATATATTCTTGCATATTATCATCAACTTAATAGAGGAAGTCATATTCTGATAGAGTAAGGGATTTTGCAAAGATAGACACACAATCTTCTATGACAAAATGGTAATCTAATGTCTATGTGATTACTAGTTTGGGTCTCCATTTTTATGATGTAACTAACTATTGAGTGAATAATGAGTGTACCTAAGGTTTAGTTTGATCATAAAACAAGTTACACCTAGCAAGATGCATATATTTTGGTTTTTCTTTAGATTTCACCTTCATCCAGCTGGTTTCTTGTGCAATATATGGATAATCTAGTTCATCTAGAATGATGTCAGGTTTGTGCACTCTATTCAAAGGAACGATGATAACCTTATCTCCTTGGTGTGCCTCTAATTGATTATTCACCATGTTGATAGTCATCTGACCATTTATTTATGCCTTAATATGTATCATAGGTGCTCAGAGTATTTAAAGAACACTTCTCATTTTATAATTTATAAATTTTAATGCATTACTTCCAAGTTGTGATAATCTTGTTATCCATTGATGGGATTGAGGTAAAACAACTAGATTGTTTCACAATATTTACAAATTTTGGTGGTTGGGTGCCACCTTGGCCTATATCTTTGTAAATATTAAATCAATCTTAACTAATATTAGTGAATTATAATCAAATCCAATATAAGATGAATATTTCCAATGGTAATTACTCTAGAGTGATCTAGTTAAAAAAGAAGAAAAAGGAAGGTTAAGGTAGAAAATGAGATGTTTTTGATATTCATCCCAAACATCATGACAAATTTTAAATGTCCTCTAAGTATGTACATAACAAATGTATAACAAAAAATAACATGATATAAAATTTTATTACATATTAGGAAAACATCTAAGGAATGAGAAAATTGCAACTAAGAACTAAAATCAATATAAAGATTTACCCCATAGACAAACAACATTAGCCCAAATGAAAAAAGAGTGAAGGAAACAAAATGAACTTGAGAACATTCAGTCAACTTAGCATTGACACAAGTTAAAAAATCTAAAATTAAAGGATGCACACTAAGATTTCACAAGAACCATTAAAATTTGGAAACGAGAACAAGAAAATAAGAGAGAACCCATAATAAAAAATGACACAAATAAATATAGATAATATTTGGAGAATCCCTTGCTTGCATTTATTGCTCAAAATTTACACAAGTTTTTGGCTCAAAAACTCCCCCTTTTTGACAAATGACAATACTCATTTTATATAATTCAAGGGGGTATATCAGCTAGTTATATCAAATTAAAAGTATACAAGTGTAAGGATAGTTGTCATTTCTTCAAAATTTATAAAATATGATAGAATTTCCAAAATGGACTAACCTAAAGGCAAATGTGCTTACAAGTTGTGCATGCCTTTACAAAAGAATAATCTATTTTCAAAATATTATAAAGTTCTACAAAAGAATATTCCTAACTTTTTGGACCCTATGTTGATGAATTCCCCTATTTCTATTGAAGAAGTCTTACTTCCTTTTGATGTTGCTCATCAACAAGCTCCAAATTAACTACATGTTCTAGGAATAGCTCATGTTCTTGATTAGCTAGGTCTCCAAGGTCCTTGTCATTTATTTCCAAGGCCTCTTTAATTCTCCTTGACTCAATAATATTTTCTTCTATTGTTAGGATCATATCCATGACCTAGTTATTTTTGGTCCCAGACTTGGCTTATCTCTTGCTCTTTACCTCTTGCATGACCAAGGTGGTAATGTGCTTGAGTTAATCATCTGTGATGATGCCCATATAGCTAAGTGTTTTAGGTTTGGAAATCATGGTCCCAAGGAATTGTTTCATCCTATTTAGTAGCTATTTTTCATCCTTGAAGAGTATTTCCAATATTTTGGACTATGTGATAAAACCTTTGATTTTATTTATAATCAGTCCCATGACTATGCTAAGATGAGCTAGGATGATGGTCCTAAAATAATTTGTTTATCTTATATCAATGTAAAGATCAAATATTTCATCTTATCCTTCAAACTCTACCATTGGGTGATTAAGCCCTTGGCTAGTACATCTTACTAGCCTAATACACTTTGTCTTGATCTTGTTGACCTTAGGGAGTCAAACATATCATAGAAATATGTTTCAAAAATTTCAATCATGGTATCTATGATAGATAAAATAGCCTACCTCTCTAAATTCTCCTTTTGCTTCTATAGGTTCTCTCTTTGTTGTTTTAGTCGCTTGATGGTAGTTTGTAGTTGTGCTAATTGAGATTGGGATAGTTTAAGTAAATATTCCTAAAATATGGGGTCTTCACCTAGTTTATAACCTCCCATTGGATTCAAACCAAAAAAGGGTTCCACCTTTTGAAATGTAAACTCTTATCCTACCATCATGGCCTTCTTCTTAATAAATCTTTGTAAACTAGATGTTATTGGGTCAAATGTGATGCCAAATATATATTTTGTGGTCCTTGGGGCTGGAGATTCCATTAGAGTTCCACTTATCTCCCTAGGTGCAGTCATCCTTTGCTCTTCTTCCTTAGGCAAGGTGACTATCTATGGCTTGATGTCATCATGGATTATGAATTTTAGTGACCTGGTCATGGTTGAAGGGTGGTGTAGAGTATGAATATTTTGAAACTTGCCATAGATAAACTATTTAAGGATTGTTGGTCCTTATATCACATTATCTTCACTAAATATGTTGAACTCACTTAAAGTAGGAAGGAAGGTTAATCTAGGATTATTTTCCCTATTGAAACTGATGCTAACTCAACTTTCCTCTTTAGGGTAAGTGTGGTAATAGGGACTAAATCCATTGTCATTTCTTTCCTCTTCTCTTATTTTGTTTCCTTAAATTGAGCTTCTTCTTTTTGGACATCTTCCTCATCTAATTGGTAAGCACTAGATAACATTTTTAGTGCATCCTCTACTATTTCACTAGGATCCAATGCTACTATATCAATATACTCAATTAGTGACCTTGGTTTTTCAATCTAGGTTGAATATGATGCCACCTCACTAGGTCTCTTTTCTTTAGGTATCTATTTTATTTGTGCCCTAAATTTTTTGAATCTTTATTTGTGATTGTGGATATGTAGGAGGATGTCTAGAGGATTGATCCCCCTAAAAAATGGTATTGTCTTGGACCAAGTTACCATATATCATCATCCGCTTTATTGCCTATCATCAACCTAGCTCTTAGATTGATTTTATGTTTCTTTAACCTTGTCAAGAATTCATTGAAAGATGAAACCTTTATGTACATCAAGTCATAGAATCTAGGTAGATGCTCATATGCCACACCTATAATTTCTTATTTCAAGTGCTCCACCACTCTTCCTTAGGGGTCCCACTATCAAAGTTTATCATGTTGTAACTTGAAGGAGACTCTATGTCTAGAGGCAACCTTAATGTTTTCCCATTGCTAAAATGTAGTCCTACCAATGTTCATGGGTAGGGTGTGTATCATTCCCTTCCTATTTATTTTACACACACCATTTATACCATTACATATTCGGTATTCTACATCTTGTTCAACTAACTTGTTTGACATATGGATTAGTAGTTTAAGTGGGGTGCATTGGGTCCCCTCAATCCTAATTATGGTGTAATATAAGTAAAACCAAATGTCACTAATGGATTTTTTAACCAATGGACTAACTCTTGCCACTAGGTTTCCTATTATGGTCTCAATTAAGGCTAGATAGATATAGTCACAGATGAAATGACTGTGGTCACTATACTTGAATATGTGTAACTTTGAGTAGAATTGGAACACTATTTTTTCCCATTAGGTGATCATCCTTTGAAGTTGGGGATTTTAGTGGTGTCTAGGAGGGCATCTAACATGTATGACATCATATATAAGTTTTCCCTAGTCCTTTTCTTGACTGTAGATATCTACCTACACAAACATGTGATAATGACCTTGCCTATTGGAGGGGTGAGTCCTATCTCAACCATAAAATATACCAAGGGCACCTAGATTCTATCAACATAAGTGGTGGTGGGATTTTCACATAGTCTATTCATCAAGGTCATAATCATTTTGATCATAGGTCAAAATTGACTAATAAGGATGTTGTTATTGAGATCAAAGAAGACCTAATTTCTTGAGTATAGCCATGGAGTGATGATGTTTCTTAGGTTAATATTTTTGGCCCATTTGTTGATTATGGGTATATCCACTTGGGGCTTGGGTAAATTATAATAATTCTCAAAAGAAATGGGAGAAATATAAGATATACTTTTGCAATTATGTTCATTGACCAACATGCCCTTTTCAATCTTAAAATATTTGAAAATAGGGGAGATAACATCTATGTAGTGAAGTACATCTAGTTTTGTTGTAACATGATGAAGGCTTGTCATTTCAATGACAACTAGGGCTTAGTACCTTCTCTTGATGGATGCATTATTCTCATATTCCTTGGTGATGGAAGGTAGCTCCTCAATCTTCAAGAAAAGTATAGATAAATGGTTATCTCCCATGTTTAAAGTTACTACATCAAATTTTGTGTCTTTTAAGATTCTCCACTTTGCATCTAAGGTCAAATATAGATTTTTATCTTCTCTATGTTGTTTTCAAGCTGCTATGACTATAATTTCATTCAAATTTCTCATTAGTGGTCTATAGTTCACCTCTAGATTGATTTTAAATTGCTTAAATGATGATTTAATCTCCCTTAAGATTGACTCTAATCAATTCTAGGCAAAACTAGGGATTTTGTAGATGTTAGGGTTCTTCTATGGGTCCTTTCAAATATTTAATGATGGTGGATATTTTCCCTCAAGTGAGCTTATGTCTTAGATTTGATTCAAATCCTTGTATTTATACTTTTGCCTTTATAATCCCACAAAATCTTTGGTTTTGTCACTTTTTTCTAATGTGGCATCAAGTTGGCATTTCATGACACTTTGTTCATTAATTGTTTTTAAAAAAATGACTGTTGCCTTTGAATTTAGATCCAATCAAGTTTCTTAAAATTGATGCTCGCATGCCTATCACTCAACATTGTAATGAACATCTTTGATGAGCACATGACCATCAATTTTAAACATGTTATTTAAACTCTCTATTATTTTAAAATTAACATCCAAATAATCATCATTTGATGTTCATGTGAACATCATTGATTAGTGGATGGCCATCAATTTTAAACATGTCCATAGAATCTATGTTATCTTAAATTTAACATCCACATGACCATAATTTGATATTTTCATTAACATCATTGATGGGTGCATGACCATAAATTTTAAACACATCCACAAGACTATTTTCCATGCTTGACATGCTCTATTGGATCCATCTTATACAAGCAAATGTGCTTCATTTTTCTTATAAAGAAGCAAACTATTTAAGTGAGGATCAAGAAAATGCATAGGTTTTAGGATATAGTCTTAAGAGTAAGGTCTTTTATTTATGTTAATAACATGAACATGAACATTAGGGTCAATATGTTATGCTAAGGTCTGAGTTATTTTGAAAATTCAATGTCTCTCTTGCACCATCAAATTTAACTTATTTGGGTTAGCATGTATCATCATATCTCTATCCAAGGGGTGGGCCACTATTAGATGCTCACTATTATGTATAATGTGGTTATGATGTGTTTCATCACCATGTTTACTTTAGGATCCATTGAAACCTTGACTCGATATATACTGTTTGATCCTTCTTGCCTGAGTAAGCACGTGTCATTGATCCTATGAATAAGCACAATGTTTAATTTAGGACTCAAAGATATATAAGACTTAGATTAAGGTTTTAGACTAAGGTTTTATTCAGATTAATAAATATGAATTAAATATTTAGGCCAAAGTCTTGACATAATTTTTAAAATAATTAAATGAATCAAAAAATAATAACATTAGACCATGATAAGGTAAAAAGGGGGAAGAAGGGGATCGAGACATAAAGGGGACCAAGCATATAATTTTTAGACTAAGGTTTGGTCATGTTGAAAAACATGACTAAGCCTTATTATAAAAATTAAACTAAGTCTATAGTATATTTAAAGTGTTCCCATGTAATTTGTTCTCACCAAATTTGAATTTCGAATGGGAGGAACCCCCATCTATCTATCCCCCTATCACTCTATGGGCCCCTAGTGTTTCTTGACCAAGGGTTCAGGATACATTTAACTTAGTTTTTGACCAACCAAAGGTTAGTAAAATGACCTAATTGAGATACAATCATAAAATATAGACATGTTCCATTCAAGGGGACTCCCTTAAACCTATAATCTAAAACATAGAGATCCAATGTTAGTTAATTTAGACAAGGGAAAACTAGAATTATAAAAAAGGGGTTAACCATATAGGCATGGAAGATCTCAAAATGAAAATGAGGCAAAAACATGATAGTGACACTTTGATTAAGTGAAATTTCAATTTTAAGGTACAAATTTTTACAAATTGACAAAAGGGTCCCCATTTTTTGAAATGGGGGTTTGTTAACCTTAATAAATGGTAAATTTTGGGGGGAACATAGAAATATGTTACAATTTAGAGACTCTAGTTTAGACAAATAACTAGATTACCAATTCTAATTGATTAATACCATTATCAAGATTAGTTTATGGTTAAAACAAATCTTACACCTATAGAATTAGGATCAAACATCAAAACCTAGTCATGTTGTGTGTGTGATTTTATTCCACTTACTTTTTTCAATGGGATTTAAGTTACAACTTCCAAATTTCATGACTTTAACCATTAACATTAACTTACAACATATTTGGATATCCATTAATAACCATGATTTAACTCATGGAAGGCTTGGGAATTGATCTACTATCAGTTAGGCATCCATAGCCTTGACAAATATTCCTTTGGATTCACTCAAGGTTTTGTTCCACTACCAACCAAACATCCATATTTCTAATGGAGATTACCATAATCACCTTTGCTTGGAAAGATTTTGATTTTATAATAAGCTCTTATTTTTTGTATTTTTAGGTCATTTTTGGGCTTTCTAGTAAAGGTTGGGAACTGAGTTAGCTAGGTTTAGGGATTTGGTCAAATGTTTAATTTTTAGATAATCACTTATGGTTGTAACTTTATCCTAGGCAAGGATGTTTGTTAAGTGCAAACATGATTATATTCCAATATTTAAGCTTTCATCCCACATGTGTAATTCTTCCTAAAACTAGGTTTAGATCAAAACAAGTTTTAAATTCTTATGAAATAACCAATCTATCCATTGGTCTTTACAAGTTTCTCTAAATCATAATATTAAGCTCATATTTCAAACCCATGGTCAACATATGCTTAAGATTCATACCTGCATTTCTAAACTATGGATTTCTCTAGTATTTAAGTGAGATTTGAGCCAAAGGCTATCCAAAAGGATTAATTAGAAGTGAGGAACAATATAGATAAAGAATAAAAAATAGAAAGAAACAAAATATAAATCAAAGGAATAGTGAACAAATATATAAAACTTATGTACAAATAAGGGATAGGAAGGAAAAAATATAAAAAACTAATCTAACCTATCTACACTAACTTTAACTATTATTATAGTTTACTCCATAAAGACCCTAGGTGAATTAGCAAAAAAATTAATTCTTGAGGTAATATCCATTGGTGGGCAGTGTGAATTATGTTCTTTATAGGTCTTTTATCTTGAAGGTGTTGTTTCCAAGTGTCTTAGCAATGTGATAGGTACCTATCCACAAATGTATAAACTTATCATGTTTACTCTTAGGCTCAAATGTCTTGTCCCAAAGAAGAAATAAGTATCCTTACCTAAACACCTTTATCTTTGCTCGCTTATCAAACCACCTTGTCACTATTGTTTGGTTTTTGATAAACTTAACAAAAGCCTCTTCTCATGCATCCTTCTTCTGGTTATTATCAAGAAACCTTGATCTTGTCAATTCCTAATTCTCCATATATTCTTACATGAATTTTTATGTTTGTAATTTGAGGGTTATGGGAACTATGGGCTCTTGTCCATACACCAACAAGAACGGAGATGCCTTGAGAGCTTACTTGATTCTAACTCTATTTACCTAAAGGGCATACTTAAGTAGCTTATGCCATGTCTTAGACTTGTTTGTTGTAGACTTTTTTATTGATTTCATAAAGCTCTTATTAGTATATTTAGATACACCATTACCTTGAGTATAATGATTAGATGAACACTTGAGAATGATTTTATTATTATATGCCCATTCTATCATCTCTATGGATATAAAAGTAGATCCATTATCACAGACTAGAGAGATTGGAATTCTAAATTTGGTGAATATGTTTTATTTTAATAATGAGATCACTTCTTCAGTTCTAAACTACTTGGTGTCCATTGATTTAGTCTATCTTGTTTAGTATTCAGTATTATTTAGAACATATTTGTGACCTTATGATGAATTAGGGTTGATTATCCCCATGAAATCTAGTCCCCACTGACCAAAAGGTTTATCTACCAAAATTGGTTGTAGTGGTATGGCTACCTTAGGCTCCTTTGTGCTAAAGATTTGACATGAATGGAATTGATTTACATGCTTGTGGGCATCCTTGAAGATTTTGGGCCAATAGTAACCATCTATAAGGATTTTATGAGTTGTCGTCCTTCTAGATAGATGTCCACTTTCTAGCTACTCATATAAAATGCTCATGATTTTAGGTGTTTCTTCTTTGGATACACACCTCAAGTAAATGCCTTAAAATTTCCACCTATATAACACTCCCTATTTAATTAGGTAGTGGGATTCCTTGAGTCTTATCCCTTTTCTTCACTCCTTGGTCATCTTTTTAGGATAAGTGTTATTTATTAGTATATGGATAATAGGGTCATACCAATCATTGGACTAAAAACATTGATGTTCAACTTGTATGACATTAAGCTTGGGGTTAGTATTCGAAATCAATGTAATTAGACCTTGACACCTTACCAATTTTGATATCTTCATTTCAATGTTATATTCTTGAAGCACAAACATCCAATTACTTCTCCTTTCTCCTAGCTCATTCTTACTTAGCATGAGCTTGGTGGAAGGGTCTAATAAGATTACATGCACCTTATTCCTAAGAATGTAGTTATTAAATTTCTTCACCACCTTAACTAATGAACATGCTTGATTATCAATTAAAGAATAATTTAACTCAACATTTTTAATTTTCATGCTCATGAAAGCAATTGGACGATCACATCCATCAATTTTTTGAGTTAAAATTGCAATAATAGTGTGATTAAAATCCAAGGAATAAAGGTAAAAATTCTTGGATAAATCTAGAATTATCAAGACTAGAGCTTGTCTAATTGCCTCCTTGATGTCCTTAAAATCCTTCTTATTTTATTCATTCTAAGTGGTTTTGATGTCTTTCTTCAGCATATCATTCAATGGCTTAACAATTTATACAAAGCTACAAATAAACTTTCTTATGAAATTAATTTTTCCAAAGAATGACTTCAATTTTTTCTTACTATTAGGAGGCTCTATTTTTGATATAGCATCTACTCTATCTAGATATATAGATATCTCATCCTTAGTGATAACATGCCCTAAATTTTTCCCTCAATAATATATAAAATACTTTTCTTTGGATTGAGAGAAATTTGGTACCTTCTATAACTTTCAAATACATATTATAAATTCATGATGTGGTCCTCCATATTCTTAGAAAATACATTTAGATCATCCTTGTGTATAATAATGCATTTACCTACCAAACCTTGGAAACCATGATCCATGGACCTTTGGAATATTTCACCTACATTGATTAACCCAAATGGTATCCTTTTATAGGTAAACATGCCCCACTTGGTGGTAGAAGTCTTCATCATGTCTTGTTGATTTACTAGCACTTGGTTAAACCATAATAATCCATCAAGAAATGACATCATATCAAAACCATAAATGATTTGTATAACTTGGTCTAGAGATGGAAAAGGATAATTGTCCTTTTTAGATGATTTATTTAGATTCCTAAAGTCAATGCATAGTCTTATTTTGCCATTCATTTTACTAACACTAAATTCATGACATAGGTAGTGTGTTGAATGGGAAATAGAATCTTTGCATCTAATAATTTTTTCACTTCTTTAAAAACCATATGTTCTAAAACAAGGTTGAAAGGCCTCTTATGTTTTTTGAAACATTTACAATTTTCTTTTAAGGGTATGGTATGGGTGATTAATCATGGATCAAAAATCTTCAAGTCATCATACAACCATGCTATTATGTCCTTATAGTTTGTTAGCAATTTCTTGGCCTTTTTATTTTCAATGCTCGTACATGTCTTAATATTAACTAGATCAGGTTAATCTTTAGGTATTACATTTTAATGGTGATAGGTGTAAGTCTAGATTACATTCCTTGGCCTTTTTATTTTCAAGGCCTTTTTTTGGAGGCTCTGGGTTATTATCTAAGGTAGTATCCAGAGGAGCATCAAAGTTGTTTGGATGTGTTGAAGTAGTTAGGGGATACTTTTTATCCTTGTCCTTTAAAGGGTAGGTCTTCTTCAATAATATCATAAGGTTCATTATCTTCTTGGAAAGGGAAGTCAAACATCTCTACGATGAAGGATTGGTCAACATATTTAGATCTTGATGTACCTACACCATTATATTTATTAGGTACAACTTCAAAAGTATAAAAATCCTCTTGAAAGGCTTCAAAAGCTTTATAAAATTCAATGCAATCTCTCTCGCCATGCTTAGAAGTGAAATGTACTCTACAATAATCACATAAAACAACATTAATAAGATCTATATCTATTATTTTCTTATCAACTAATGACTCATTATTATTATTATTGTTGTTGTAACTATCATTATAGAATTTGTTAATGGGCCTATTGAACCTTTGGAAAGTAAATTTCCTACCTAACCTCTCCCTAGTATTACCAAATTGATTTTGTAGCTAAAGAAAATTAGTGCTTAACCTTTGGACCATCTTCAAGATAGAGGCACTCTCATTATTGGGTACCTCAAAATTATGAACCTTATTATTATTAGTACTATTTATTAGTACCAAGTAATTTTTATCACTTAGATTAAATCCGTTTATGATAGTGTTCAAGAATCCTGAGTTATGGGTAGGATAAGCATGACTTAAAGGTAATTCATTCAAAATTGGGATTTGGTTCAAAGCAAGTATATTATGATTGTTATTAGGGGAGATGTTCATGGTAGTAAAATATGGGTTAGAATTGGGAATAAAATAAGCCATCTAACCTTGGGGTTGCATCTGATAATTGATGATTCTTGCTTCAAAATAGGCTAAGGCTAGAGTATTCATTGGTCCAACATATCTCTTTATGAAAATAGAGATCATGGGCTCCAAAGCATCTTTATAGATTTCCAAGGCCAAAGCATCATTAGGATTGTAAGGATATATGATTTGACTATACATATTTTATAACCTAGCATTAAATGCTCTGATAGTTTCATTTATATCCATATTAATCATGGTGAATTATTGGTACAAGACATAAGGACAAATAATTTTGCCAAATTGTTCAATGAAAGCATTGTTGAAGTTAGCCCAACTAATAATATAATTCTCAAGTAAATTTGAAAATCATTCATATGAGACATCTTTAAAACGGAAAGAAAATAATCTACATGCTACATCTTCATGAGTGAGATTTAGTAATCTCAAGTCAGCTTTGAATGATTTAATATGTTCCTCAATAGTTATAATGCTATTAGGACTAAATATTGGCAAATATTTCTCAGGGTTATGAGGAATATCATGTATCAAACTTGACACATTGATGGAAGATACACCTAGCCAAGACATACCTTGATTGGGATTGAATACAGGAGTACCCTAAATTGGTGAATTTGGCAAAGACTTTTAAAACTTTCACTTACCTTTGTCCTACCTAGATTTTTTATGGACTTTTAATTCAAGTAGAGGTTCCCTAGTTTTTGAACGTGACCTTATTCTAATTCTTGGTAATTCTAGCCTGAGAATTTTGAATCCTATTTTAAATACAATGTGTTAATCCTATCTTCATATAAAAAAATGATTAGAAATACACATTAAGCAAATTTTGCAAAGATTCATATAAAGGATGATAAAGGATGGTAATATTTAATCAAGTCAACTCAAAGATGTATCTAAATACACAATTAAGATTGATATTTACATGTTTTAAGATCAAATTAAATCAATTTATAAAAGGATCTAATAATCTTTGATCAAAACATCTATTATTAACCTTAAAATTATTTGGTTCACAATTCTAAAGCTATCTTTACCACAATTCAACATATGTTTTCAAAGAATGTCAATCTTTGTCTAAATAAGCACAAACACCAGTCTCAAACCATGAATCTCACCAAAATTTACATAATTATGATAAAATAAAAATAAATATGTAAATTTTATAGTGATATTTAAATAGATATCACAAAAACTAGTGAAGATACTACAAATCTACAAAGAATTGACCCTCCTTCTAGTGCCACCAAAGCATTGTGTATCAATGCCTTAATATGTATCACAAGTGATCATATTGTTTAAATAACACTTATCATATTATAATTTAGAGAATTCAATACATGAGTTGTAGGTTATGATAATCATGTTATCCATTGATGGAATAAAGGCAAAGCAAGTGGACAATTTCATAATAATTATAAAGTTTGGTAGTTGGGAGCCACCTTCGCCTATATCTTTGGAAAGAATGAATCAATCTTAGATAATATTAGTGAATTATTATCAAATATAATCTAAATACTATTATAATATGAATATTTGCAATGGTAATTAAGCTAGAGTGATCTATTTGAAAAAGAAGCAAAAGTAAGGGTAAGGCAGAAAAGAGATGTTGTTAATTTTCATCCCAAACATCATGACAAACTTAAAATGTCCTCTAATTATGAACTTAACCAATGCATAACATGAAATATCATGAGCTTAAATATTACTACACATCATATAAATATTTGAGGAATGAGAAAATTGCAAATAAGAACTAAGCTCACCTACAGATTTACCTTGCAGGAAAATAACATTAGCCTATATGCAAGAAGAGTAAAGGAAATAAAATGAATTTGGGAACTTTCAATCAACTTAATATTGGCATAAGTTAACAACTCTATAATTTAAATATGCACACAAATATTTCAAAATAACGATTAAAATCTAGAAATGAGAACAAGCAAGTGAGAAAGAAACCATAATAACAAATGACAAACAAATATAGACAATCTTTGTAAAATTCCTTGCTTGCATTCATTACTCCAATTTTACATAAGTTTTTAGATCAAAAACTCCCCCTCTTTTACAAATGACAATACTCCTTTTATAGTATCAAGGGGTATATCAGTTAGTTATATCAAATTACAAGTGTACAAGTGTAAGGATAATTGTCCTTTATGCAAAAGTTCTAGATTACACTAGACTTTCCAAAATGGACTGACCTAAAGGCAAATGTGCTTAAAAGTTACACAAGCCTTTACAAAATAATATTCTATTTTCAAAATAGTAAAAATCTCTACAATAGAATATTCCTAACTAACTTTTTGGACCCTTTGTTGATGAAGTCCACTATTTCTATTGAAGAAGTCTTATTGCCTTCTGATGTTATTCATCAATAAGCTTCAAATTAACTATATGTTCTAGGAAGATCTCATCTTCTTAATTAACTATGTCTCCAAGGTCCCTATCATTTCTCTCCAAGGCTTATGCAATGTTCCTTGCCTTAGAAATCTTTTCTTCTACTATTAAGATTAAATCCATGAACCTATTGTTGTTAGTCCCAAACTTTCCTTGGCTCTTTCTCTTTACCTCCTGCATGACCAAGGTGGTCTTGTGTTTGAATTCATCATCTGTGATGATGCCCATGGATCTGAGTGTTGTAGGTTTGGAAATCATGGTCCCAAGGAATTATTTCATCTTACTTAGTGGTTATTTGTCATCCTTGAAGAGTCTTTCTAAGCTTTTGGACCATGTGCTCAAAACTTTGATTTTATCCATAATAAGTCCCATGACTTCATTGATATGAGGTAGGTTGATGGTCCTAAAACTAGGGATTTGATCTTTTATCAAGATGTTGATCAATTATTTCATCTTATCCTTAAAACTCTACCATTGGGTGATTAAGACCTTGGCTACTACATCTTGATGTCATAATACACTCTATATTTCTTTTGTTTACTTTAGGAAGTCAAACATATCATAAAAATATTTTTTTAACATTTTAATCATGGGATTTAGGATAGATAAAATAACCCACATCTTTAAATTCTCTTTGTTCTTCTACAGGTTCCTTCTTTATTGTTTTAGGCCCTTGATGGCAATTTATGGTTGTGATGACTGAGATTTGGCTAGTTAAAATACATCTTCCTCAAATATGGGGTATTTACATGGTTTTTGACATCACATTAAAATCAAACTAATAAATGGTTCCACCTTTTGAAAGGTAAATGCTTGTCCTGCCATCATGGCCTTCTTTTCAGTAACTCTTTGTAAACTAGCTGATTTTTGGGAACTAGCTATTGTTGGGTCAAATTTGATGATAACTATAATTTTGTAATCCTTAGGGCTAGATATTCCATTTGAGTTCCACTTGTCTCCCTAAGGGTAGTCATCTTTTACTCTTCTTCCTTATGTAGAGTGACTATCCATGGCTTGAACTCATCATGGACTATGATGCTCACTAACTTGGTCATGGCCTAAGGGTGGTGTAGAGTAAGAATATCATGTAACTTACCATAGATAAACAATTCAAGAATGGTTGGTACTTATATCACATTCTCTTCACTAAATATGTTGACCTCACTTAAAGGATGAGTGAAGGTCAGTCTAGGCTTCTTCTTTCCTACTAGAACTAAATCCATTATCACTTATTTCCCCTTATCTTATTTTATTTCCTTAGTCTGAGCTTCCTCTTTTGGAAATATTCCTCATCTGATTGGTAAGCACTAGATAATATTTATAGTGCATCCTCTACTATTTCACCAGGATCCAATGATATTATATCAATGTATTCAATCAGTGACCCTAGTTATTTAGGATGGGCTAAAGATGATTCCACCTCACCAAGTCTCCTTTCTTTAGGTCTCTATTTTATTTGTGCCCCAAGATTTTGGATTTCTTTTTTTGATTATTGCTTTGTAGGAGGTCTAGAGGATTGACCCCCTAATAAATGGTATTGTCTTGGACTAAGTTACCATATATCATCATCCCTTTTATGGTCTCTCATCAACCTAACCCATGGGTTGATGTTGTGTTTCTTTAACCTTGCCAGGACTTTGTTAAAGGATGATTCCTTTGTGTAAATCAAATCATAGACTCTATGTAGATGCTCATATGTCACACCTATCATTTTTTCAAGTGTTCCACCACTCTTCGTTGGGGGTCCCACTATCTAAGATCATCATGTTGTAACTTAAAGGAGAATCTATGTCTAAAAGTAGCCTCAATGTTATCCCATTGATAAAATTTAGTCCTACCAATGTTCATGGGTAGGTTATGCAGTTGTCCCTTCCTCTTGCTTTTACACACACCATCTATACCATTGTATGTTTGGTATGCTACCTCTTACTCAAATAACTTGTTTGGCACATGGACTGGTAGCCCAAGTGGGGTGCATTAGGTCCCCTAAATCCTAATGATGGTGCAATCTAAGTAAAATAAAATCTCACCAATAGATTTAATGGATTTTTTGACCAAAAGATTAACTCTTACTATTGGGGTTCCTATTGTGCTCTCAGTCAAGGTTGGATAGGTACAGTCATAGATGAAATGAATGTGGTTCCTATCCTTTAATATGTGCAAATTTTTAGTAGAATTGAGACACTATTTGTTTCCCATTAGGTGACCATCCTCTAAATTTGAGGATTTTGGTGGTGGCCAAGAGGGTATCTAATAGGTATGACATCATATAGAATGTGATTCTAGTCCTTTTCTTGACTATAGAGATATACCTAAATAAACATGTGATAATGACCTCACCTATGGGAGGGGTGAGTCCTTTATCAACCATAAAATAACCAAGGGCACCTAGATTCTATCAACATAGGTGGTGGTTGGATTCTCACATAGTTTATTCATCAAGGTCATAATCATTCTAATCCTAAGTCAAAATTGGCTAATAGGGATGTTGTTATCTAGATTAGAGAAGATTTGATTTCTATAGTATAGTCATGGATTGAGGATGGTTCTCAGGTCATTATTTTTGGCCCATTCATTGATTATGGGTATATCTACCTGGGGCTTAGACAACTTATAGTAATTCTTTAAATCAATGGGAGAAATATAAGATATTCTTTTGCAATTATGTTCATTGACCAACATAACCTTTTTAATCTTGTAATATTTGAAAATAGGGGAGGAACAACTATACATTGAAGTACCTTTGGTTCTTTTGTAGCATGATGGAGGCTTTTTATTTGAATGGAAACTAGGTCATAGTACCTCCTCTTGACTGATGCATTCTTATGATCTTCCTTGGTGATGGAAAGTAACTCATCAATCATCTAGAAAAGGTTGGACCAATGGTTATCTCCTATGTTTAAAGATACTACATTAAATTTTATGTCTTTGAAGATTTTCCCCTCTACAGTTGAGGTCAAATATAGCTCTATATCTTCTTTGTGTTGTTTTTGGGCCACCATGACTATGACTTCATTCAAATAGCTCACTAGTGGTATACAATTTGCCTCTAAATTGGTTTTCATTTACTCAGATGATGATTTAATCTCCCTCAAGCTTGATTATGATCAATTATGGGTCAAACTAAGTATTTTATGGATGTTAGGGTTCTTATATTAGTTGTTTTAGAGTTTTAATGGTAGTCATTATTTTCACTTAAGTGATCTTGTGTCTTAGATTTCATTCAGATCCTTTTATTTATACTTTTGCCTTTCTAAGCCTGAACATATTTGGTTTTGTCACTTTTTACCAATGTGTAATCATTATGGCATCCATTTGGCATTTTGTGGCACTTTTTTCATCAATTTTTTTCAAAAATTGATCATTTCCTTTGAATTTGGATCCAAAAACCTATCTTAAAATTGAAATCCACATGACTGTCATTTTTGGTTGGTGTGAACATCTTTGATGGGCATGTGACCATCAATGTTAAATAGTTTATTAGAACTCTATTATTTTAAAATTGACATCTAGGCAACTATCATTTGACATTCACGTGAATGTCATTAATAGGTGCATGATCATCAATTTTGAACATATCCACTAGAATCTATGTTATCTTAAATTTTACGTCCATGCAACTGTTATTTGATATCCATGTGAACATCATTGATAGACTTATGATAATCAATTTCAAATGCATATATAGGATTATTTACCACACTTACCATGCTCTATTGGATCCATATTGTAAGAGAAAATATGCGTTGTTGATCCTTTATAGGTCTTAGGATAAAATCTTAATACTAAGGTCTTTTATTTATGTTAATAACATGAACATGGACCTTAGGGTTAATATTTTGTGATAAGTTTAGAGCATATTAAAAGGTACCCTATAAATAATAAAATAACCCAAGATAATCTTGTAATATAAGGTTTCATTGTATAAATAAATATGCTAGAACTTTAGGGTAAAACATCTAAATTAAGTTTTTTTTACAATAGGACCCTTCAAATAAAATTCATGGCATAAGGTTTTATCCTAAGGTTTTATTATATTAATAAATACAATTGAAACCTTAGGGTAAAGTCTTAGGCTAAGTATATATATAAAAAGGGGCCTTTTTATTCTTAATATCAATCCTATGTCATTAGATCTCGACCATTTGAGTGAATGCAGATCGTTGGTCTTGATCCATGGGGTCGAGTAAGACTTTTTCCTATAAACAATAGAAAATATTCATGTTAGGGCTTGCAGAACATGTAAATCCTAATTCAAAGTATTAGATTAAAATTTCCATGAAAATAAAACATTTTAATCTAGATTCTTAAAATAGGTTTAAAACATATTAAAGTGTCCTCATGAATAAAAGAAATAGGACATAATGTTTAAGACTAGGTCTATGTCTCAATAAAATGGACCCTATGCTAAATTTCCTATATTGATTTCATGTCATTAGATCCTATGGGAACAAACATGCTCTATTAGATGATGATCTATGGAGTTAACTAAGATTGGCTCTTATCTGTATTAAGCCTCAAGGTCATGCCACTTGGTAATCCTATGGGCTATCTGTACTCTACATTATCACTCTCTATAAGTTTACTCACTTTCACCATATATCAACACATTATTCAGTTCAAGTTATTTTGAAAAGTTAATGTATCTCTCATACCATTTGATTTACTTTATCCAAGTCAATGTGTATCATCAGATCTTGATTTGAGGGGTGGGTTGTCATTGGCTTCTCATTATTATATATAATGTGGTTATGATGTGTGTCATTACCAAATTTACTTTGGGATCCATTGAAACCTTCACTTGAAATGCACTATTTGATCCCTCTTTCTTGGTCAAGCACATTTTGTTGATTTTGTGAACAAGCACAATGTTTAAGTTAGGAATCAAAGATATATAGGACTTATATTAAGGTTTTTTACTAAGGTTTTATTCATATTGATAAATATGAATTAAATATTTAGGCCAAAGACTTAATCTATTTTTTAATGTAATAAAATAACTTGGCAAATAATAACATTAGACTATGCTAAGGTAAATAGGGGAAGAAGAGGATCAAGACATAAAGGGGACTAAGCAAATGATTTTTAGACTAAGGTTTGGTCATGTTAAAAAAAATTACTAAGCCTGAGTATGAAAATTAAACTAAGTCTAGAATATTTAAAAAGTTCCCATGCAATTCGTTCTCGCTAAATTTAAATTTCAAATGGGAGGACATGGGCTAAGGTTTATTAACCAAGGGTTTTAGAATGAATTAAACTTAGTTTTTGACCAACAAAAGGTTAGTAAAAATACCTAATTGAGATAAATTCATAAAGTCAAGACATGTTCCATTCAAGGGGGCTCCCTTAAAATTGTAATCTGAAACATAGATATCTAATGCTAGTCAATTTAGACAAGGACAAACCATAATTATGAAAAAGGGGTTAACCATAGCATGCATGGATGATATTAAAATGAAAATGATATGAAAACATACTAGTGACACTTTTATTAAGTTAACTTTTAATTTTAAGGTACAAATTTGTAAAATTTAATGTAAGGGTCCCCATTTTTAGAAACAGGGGTATGTTGAACTCAACACCATCATATGCCCATTTATTTCCAATTATCATAGGGTAATGTGTTGTTATATTCATGTCAATGACTTCAAATTCACCTCATAGGGTCAATTTTATGACTTTGATCTTAATATATTCTAATCTATCAATAAGCTTATCCCTTTCATAATCAGCTAAGCTCAAAGCTAGTAACCTATATATTAGAACTAGTCATCCAATAGCTTCCCATGTAGACCTATCAATTGTATACACATAATATTTTTAAATTTTATTAATTATTGACACTTCTTATCTTATAGGAACCCATCGAGTCTCAATCTCTCTAAGTACATACCTTAAAGTGTGCACTGGGAAAGGGGTGGGCACACCATTAGTCCTTCATAAGATTGTCATCCCTTTTTCAACTTTCCATCTACACACTCATCTCCTAAATTCATTTACCCTAAGCTTATTATTCTCAGTCTTACCCATTCTATTTATTTTCCATGCTTTATCCTCCTTCTTCTTTCCTTGACCCCCTTTTAGTCAGTTGACTATACTAGGTCAACTGGGATAAACCTATATAGTTTTTAGCTTCTAATTACTATACACGGTCAACTAGGTTAACCCTATACTATTTAGGGGTATTTTTCACTTTGATTTTCATCATCCCTTTAATCGACCTAGCTTAAGACCTAGTGCATTATCCCTTGAAAATATATAGGGTCAACTAGGTTGACCATGTATAATTGACATATTTAGAAGTATTTAGGGAAAGATCCAACTATATATATATATATAATTTCCAACCATTTATATGAAGATAAGTGTAGAATAATAAGTGTGAAAAAACATATGCTTATTGACCATTCTACTTGAGGAATAAAGCTTAGGGTTCTACACTTTATTTGGAGATATAGATCTTATCTTATGGGGAAGTCTTTTGGATGCATAGATAGGTTGTGTAGCCTATATCTAATCTGTCTTTGTTATCCTTACATACCACAACAATCTCTTACAAATCACCTTGGCCAAGGGAGAGATTGAGGCTAGTCAAGTGCATCTTCAAATGTAAGTATTCCTAACTTTATTTCTCCTTTGTAACAGTAGATAAATAATGTAGTTGTACTTATTTATTCCATGTATTAGTATTTAATATACATTGATGTGAGTATATGTATTTTATGCATGTTTATTTTAGTCTTTTTTGTTTCTAACCCCCACTTTGTGCCACAAGTTTTGGTATGGACTAGATTAGATTTACTTTCATGTTTATTAATATAGAGTGAACATTAAACCTAGGACTCTTTTAGGGTTGTTGTATGATTTTGTTACACTATAATATTTGGAACCCTTCCTAGCATGGTGTATTATGACAAGTGATCCCCTAATTAGGTCGAGTAGATCCCCATATTGATCATGCTCCCATTTAACAAATGTATCCCCAATTAGAAGTGTAGGTATGCTCTATCTTCTCTGAGCTAGGATTGATTTATAGACATGATGCATTTCTAGTTGCATATATTTTGGTGAACCCAATGTGAAATAATCCTTGAATTACTTGTTTACCTTATTTCATTTATCTCATTCTTTTTTTACCTTACTGGATTAACTCTATCAACCTAGTCTCTAAATTCTATGCATAAAATCTCAGGTACATGCTACAAGATTGACCCAATCAACCTAGTATATTTTATCATATTTTTAGATATCTAATATAAATTAATAGGTCAAACAAATCAACCTTTTACATTTTAAGAACTTATTAATAGGTTTTTATAAAGCTTGATCAACTTGGTTGACCTAATTAGAAGAATTTGCAATCATATATCAAGGTTCTTGAACAATAATCTTCACTTCTCTACATATTTAATCCACCAAGGTTTCCTTTTTATCTTTATATCTCTTTCTTTATAGTCTTTCCTTTCATAGTTTTTAATATTCAAAACTACTATTACATAGTCAACTGGATTGACCCTACTGACTCTATGTGTTGTCTAGATAACTGGGCCGACTTCACCAACCCGAGTCATTTTCAGACCTTGCTTCCATAGTATATGTTTGAGCCTGTCGACCTTGTTCTATATTTTATGCATATATTTTTTATTACAACAAAATTTTACCTTGTTTCAAAGTTAGAATTAACCTTACATGCTAGTAATTAGTTCACACTTTCTTTTCTTATTGCTTACATGCTTAGAATAAATACATAGTTTAATTAGGTGGTTTTCAAGTAATTGTTTAGTTCAATATTTTTATTTTATGCGCACACATCCAAATCAAAAAATATAAATAAGAATTTTAAAATTTGTCTACCCAAGGCCAACCTACTTGGATTTCATCACCAAGGGGGAAGTTGACTTGATACTTTAGTCAAGTATAAATCATAGTCAATGGTACATTTTAGCTAAGCACCCAAAACCCTTATCATTTTGGTATGTGACATGAGGGAGTAGGACCCAATACCAAGCCTGTATCATTACCACTATGTTCCCTTTAAGCCTAAGCTACTTGAAACCATCCTTAGATTTCCATTATAGTTCTTTGATTGTAGCCAACTTCTCATCACATTTAAAATTATATCTTAATAATCTAATAAACATTCATTTTGACTAATTAGATAGCT
Source organism: Torreya grandis (assembly GCA_037957365.1). Lineage (NCBI taxonomy): Eukaryota > Viridiplantae > Streptophyta > Pinopsida > Cupressales > Taxaceae > Torreya > Torreya grandis. The sequence continues at coordinate 449,699 of JARHVA010007066.1, read as the reverse complement.
ATTTAATTTCCAAGTTAATTTCTTGATCTTTACTTAATTATATTCTATATTAAAAAAATACATTAGCTAATGTTGGTGTAAGGTTTTGTGGTGTGTGCTTCAATTAGACTGACTAGCATTAATCCAATTGATTATTTGTTTCCTTTTAGCTATTTATTTTCAAAATTATTACAAAATTTATCTTTTTTTAGTTCACAATCTATCATAGGCTTCTCAAATTTTACCTATCTACTATACTAGGTTGACCTAATTAACCCTATACCTTTTTCCAACCTCTGTTTACTATACTAGATCAACCCAGTTGACCTTCTACTATTTGTAGACCCTATTTTATCTTTTTTTAGTTTATTTTCACTATAGTGGATCAACCTGATTGATCCTATACTATTTTCAAACCCTATATTTGTTTTAGGTCAACCCAGTCAACCCTATATTGTTTTTGTCATTCCTTATTTTCTTGCTTTCTCATCTCTCTTTCTTTACATTTACCATGAAATTTCTATTTTATGATAATATTGAGTTATAGTCAATAGACATGATAAATTCTACCAACCCTCATAGGTTCTCCCATAGACAAATTAGGGATCCTCTCTTGGATCCTAGTAATGTTCATATTTCCACTCACACATTAAACTATGGGACCCTTCTTAATACTTATTCACAATGTAATCCTCTCTTCTCACTAGAAGACAAACCCAAATTAGAGTATACCCCTGAAATGCTCTTTTTTATCTCAAAATTTCTTCAACATCAAGGAAAATATCCTTCTACCATTTAAAATCTTATGATTAGTGGTCAATTGGAAGAGCCTAATTTTCCCACTTCTACATTCTCTACTAGATTTGGGGGTACCACTTTATTTTATTCTTAGCCTCTTCCTTTAATTATGACCCCTTCTCATACCATGACCTCTTCTTGTTTAACTTCTTCTACCTCCATGCCTAGTATATCTACTAACATGGAAGGTTTGACATCTAGTGGGCCTCTCAAAAGATCCACTATCCTCAATCATTCCACTAGTGCTTTGTTTGATACCCAAGGTAATCATGATACTAGTGTTTCTTCTTCTCAACTATTCACTAGTCTATCATTTGATACACAAGTAAAATTTTCCACTAGTACCTCACATTCTCATAGTTCCTCTCAAGCTCCTATCAAAACCAATAGTGGTACCCAAGCCATGAACATTAAGTCTAATGCTTATAACAATGATAATCAAACACATTAACTATTGTTACAAATACTAAATAAATGAATACCTTTCAGTCTCATAACATAGATCAAATAATGAGAATGTAAAACCACCTTATGCATATTCAAACTCATCATCAACCAATGGCTTGGGGCATACATAACCAAAATGTTCCCCCTCCTCCTCTTCAAGATTCTTAAGGAAATCTCATTCCTCAACATACTTTGGTCAAAAAAACCATTAAACATCTCCAAAATGAATCTCTCACTACTCAAATTTCTAACATTGATATAGGAGGTATCACACATATAAAATCTTATAATATATCAATTAATCCCATCTATCATCTTAAAAAATTTAGAAATATCTATAAGGATTAAGTCAAATTGAACACTTTTTCCAATTCCAAAATCTTATCCAAAACTCTCATAGGTGATGCCTACTAATGGTAAAAATAACTTATAACTCATTCCCTTACTAGTTTGGAGGATTTAGTGAATGCTTTAGTTCAAGAATTCTAAACTAGTGATCTTCTTGAAAATACTTTAGCCCACTTCATAAATTAAAAAAAACTTGGAAATGAAACTGATAATGCCTTTGTTAAAAGGTGGAAAACTCTATCAAACAAATCTAAACATAATATAGCCAATGATATTTTTTACCATCTCTTTACCAATGCCCTTTTTCCTAAACCTCAATACTGGGTCTACTCTCTCTCTCTCTCTCTCTCTCTCTCTCTCTCTCTCTCTCTCTCTCTCTCTCTCTCTCTCTCTCTCTCTCTCTCTCTCTCTCTCTCTCTCTCTCCATGTCTATTGGAGGAGGCTATTGACTAAGATAAATGAAAATATTTAATTATGCATCAGTTTGATCCACCCCAGCCTTCTATGGGTGCTCATCTCTTAAAAAAATCATAATGTTACCAATGATGGTGCTACAAATTTTTATGACATAATTCACAATGTTCAAGATGTTGTTCCTACACCTTCATCAGAACCAGCTCCTTCTTCTCAATAATATACCAATCATCACTTATCTTCACCAAATAACATTAATGTTCATAAACCTCTATCCTTATATGAATTTCTTAGGCATCTACCTAGGCTTCTTCCATGAGATATTGACCCTACCCATCCTAGGAAATCTTGGTATGATCATAACAAGTTTTGTTGGTTTCACACTAATTGGAGTTATTCTCTTGAGACCTATAGATAAATTCATAATTTAGATATGTAATTTCTTCTTGGTCTTAGTTTTGATCATGATTTTATCTTTTTAAAGCATCAAAAAACTTATAAAATTGCATATAAGGATTATAAATCACATGATAAACTCAAGACTTAAATCAAGCCAATGCTCATTTAGTTATCTATAAAGACCCACTTCCTAATCATCAACGTATCTAAGACAATCGAGATAAATCCACCCCTTCCACAAATAATGTCAAGAAGTATTTTTGAACCCATTTCCAAATAAAATGTGGTTAACATGACTAATATGAAAAGGGTGGTTATTTTTATCGATTCTCAACCTATCTACACTCCTCCTTCATCTAGAACATATCATGTTATCTTAGATTTTTCTCCAATTCATTTAAATGAGTTAGGATAAGATGAACTTATTACTTTTGATGACCCAAATTATGATTCTCCCTTGGATAAAACTTTATTTTCTATTTCTACCACTCTTCCATCATCTTCTAACACTAATGATAATCAAATTTATACTAACACTTCTACCAATTCTCCAAATCAACTTAAACTAGATAATTCATCATCACAACATAATTTACAGCCTTGTTCTAAACCTTATTCTTCTTACCAACATAAATTCCAATTCACTTCAGCTCCTCCTTATGAATACCTCCTTAATCATTATGCACCTATATATAACAACCTTCTTATGGATTATGATGAGTGGGATCCCATCATGGAACTCACTAATATCCCATCCCAGATTCTATTCCTTGAGTTTATAAGGACATATTCACATCATATAAACCATATTATGAAACTATTATTCAAGATGAATGTCCCTCATCCTCCCCTAGCAAGATGAGGGATAGCCTTATCTAGATCTAAGGATAGTATAATACAAAAATGTGAAGAGATATCTATCAACATTGATGAAACTATGGACACTTCTCTTTCTTTAAAATTTATTATAGATTTTATGATTCCCAATGAGATTCTACTTTATGTGGATGATCTTCCCTTATTCATTAGTGTTTAAATATGTGATATCCAAGTTAATTGTGCATTGATTGATGAGGGTTATGGCACTTGCATTGCCTCTCTTGACTTTATTAAAAACCTTGGATATTTAGATTGTAATCTCATGTCTACATGTAACACTTACCAAGGATATGATAAAAGGTAAATACCTCCTTTATGTTGTGTGTGGCTTCCCATTACCATCCCACATATCACTATTCATATGAAGGTGATGATATTTAACTTTCCCATTTCTTATAATATCTTTCTTGGTAGGCCATGCACTCACTATATGAGAGCTATTGCTTCTTCCACCTGCTAATGCATTAAATTCCATCAAAATGGATCCATTTATAGGATTTAGGGTGACACTAATTCTTGTAATTTTGAATAATTCCAAGACTATGGTGTCTTCAAGATTCTTACTCTTGAATCTTTGATAGCATTCCATTCTATGAGTTATAGCATCTTAATTTTATTGTTAATTCAACTTGAGGTTTTAATGGATATCTTGAACTCATTAGGAATGTTCATCCTAACCTCTTAGATTATAATGATGATGATCCTAATGAGATTAAATTAAAGATTAATACTTATAATTACTCTCCACATCTCATCTTATAGCTTATTACTTTTCTTTAGCCTCATTCTCATAAGCCTACTTGTGATGATATTCCCATAGTCTAGACCAATAATTAGAATTCTATTCACCACACTTCCTCAGATGACAAGGTCATCCCTACTTACATCATTAATATTCATACCTTAGATTTTTATGATGGTTATTACCTAGATGATCCATTATTAGGTGGTCTTGTATAGGTCCATGATGCTGAGATTGTTTGTTATCATTCTTCTTTACTTGAGTCTTTTCATGTATCTTCCTACCTTCCTTAATTTATAGTTCCTAATTTTAGAAATTTTCCTCTTTATCACATGGTAGAGATGATGCCAACACATCTAGTTTTTTAGGATCCTTATATGAGTATGCTTATTTATCATGCTATGATTGAGCCTTATACTTTTTCTAGGTACCCTGATCATTGTAGTTAGTTTACTCCAAAGATTAGTGAGACCCTTATTAGACCTTCTATAGATCCCATTCCTTCCTCAATAGATCACTTATCAGAGACCATTATTTATCCTACTATAGTTGAGCCCATTCTTGCTCTTGTTATAGTTAAGCATGTTTTTACTCATGTTGTTGAGCTTACCCCTGCTTCTCATCCCATTGATCCTTCTATTGAGCCTATTTATATTCTTATTCTTCCTCCATAACCACCTTCCCTTGGTGATGGTTTGATTCCTTTGCCTAAGAAAGCTTTGTTGCCAACAAAATGGGCTGATGAGTGTTCTCTAGATTCTTTCACTCCTATTATACCTCCTTCTATGAGTGATTCTCTTAAGGCCACTCATAAGTATATCTGTTACTTCCATGGGACAAATAATCATTATTATACCCATTGATGTAATTTGAAATAGTATATTGATACTTTTCATCCTTTCTCTCCTTAGACAAATTAATACATCCCCCAAAGGTTCTACCTAAATATATACCTAATTATGGTGAGGTGTATTATCTATGCCACCAAAGTGGCACCCATCACATTGATTACTACCAAATCCTTCAATAACACCATAAGGATCACCTCGTAGCTATCTATACACCTTATTATATTCCTCCCACATGTCATTCCTACAATAAGTATCCTCCTTCTCCCATGGGTCCACCTCCAGTGGTTCCATCCCCTCATATGGTCCCTTCATCACCTTATGTGCTTCCACCCATGATTCCTTCACGTGTGGACCTTCCCTCACTTTTGAATCTATCTCTACCCATGAGTTCCTCACCCATGGATCCTTATCCACCTATGGTTCCTGCATCTCCTATAGATCCCATTCCCACATATTCTCCCAAGCATCCCTTTCCTAATTTTTCTCAGCATGATCCATCAAACATTTCTAATTTTTTAGTTGAGGATATTATAAGATAATTATTTCCTAGTTTTCATTGAATATTGATGAGACATTAACATTAGTTCATATCTATCTTCATAGATATTTATTTGATGTCCTTGATAATGTGTGTGGGTATATTTATTAGTACTTATGAGCACATGCATGGTGTGTCTACATTTACATTATAATTAGAAGTGTGCTCAATTTTATTTTTATCTATCTTTTATATCATTTAGTACTATGTCAAATTCATATTTTTCTTATATAGTGATTTTACCTTTCTTTACTATATCTTACTTATATTTTCATTTATATTTGCATATGATTATATTTCTTTCTTAAGTTTTTCTCAAAACTCTCTTCTTGTGTCTTCATGATTTTTTGCTTTCTTATCTCTACTTTTCATAAATAATTGTCATTGTGACTTGGTTATACAAATCATGTTCACATTGGTTCTTATCTCCTATTACCATGTGATTAATTAGCAAACAATACATCTTATTATACTTTCCTTATACCAGTCCACTTTGGATCTCTTTTTTCCCTTCTTCCTTTTTTGCAAATTAAGAATAAACATGATTAAGACTTGAGATCACATGCTAGTTCATTGTTAAATCTAAGTGTCTTAGTCAATCTTTGTTTTTGGTTTCTTAGCTTCCTTTAGACTTAGCCTAAAGCTCATTCATGTGTATCACTACATCCATCATGACTGGTCATTCCAAATTTGTATGGAGGATGAATCTTAAAAATCCATAAAAAAGTTAAAATCCAAATCATTTTATAAAAAGAAATGATATTAAAAGGAAAAAATATTCTTAAAAGTCAAATCACACTAAAAGATGTGATTCAAATCACATCTCCATTTTCTAGTCAAAGCTCAAACTCCACAATTGGCCTCATAATGGAGCCAAGGTCATTTGGGGTGTAGTAGGCATGTAGATTAGAAAATGAGAATAAAAAACTATTTTAGTGCTACCTACTTTCTCACATAAGTACCCAATCTTCATAATAAACTAATAGCTCTATAAGTGGTCCTAAAGATTACAGAACACATCATGGGAAGGTAGGTCCATTTTAATCTTCCTTGTACCAATCTATCTTTATGATTCAATCTTAGTAGCACACTTATTTTCATATAAATCTTTGTGTCTCTAGCGAATAGGTTTCTTTTGTACAATGATGGTCAATAGTCACTTAGTGTCTTCTCATGTCCTTAGTATGCCTCTTGCCTCCTAAGTTCTCATAAGATGCCTAAGTCTTGATTTTTACACTCCATTTTACATTCCCTATATCCCTCATATTTCCTCTTGAGAAATATTATTTTGTCTACTGATCACTTCCCTTGGGATTTCATTTGTGATTTGCATTGGAAGACCATGGATAGGACCTGGCCTTCCTCATAAATTACCACCTTTTTTCTTCCTATTATGCACACCCTTTTTTACCCAATTTCCCTAATTTTTTCACCCTAGTGGTATTATATTTGTGAGTTACAATATAAGACCGTGGATAGGACCTGACATTCCTCACAAATTTTTCCAATAATACAAGTCACAAACAAAATTACATGTGTCAAATATGAGATAAAATGTGATTTATTATGATGTTACATGTCATTTTACATGATTCCCATTTGATTTAGTATCTTTTATTATTACTTCATTTCTCTTTCACTTTTATCTTCTTATTTTTTGAGTGCATGTAGGAATATAAACATTTTTTGAATTTTTCATACTTCCCAACTTGAATTAGTGTGATCAATTTAAGACCCATATTTTTCCAATTTTATTTTTCTATTATACTTTTGAATGTGATTTAGTATGATTTATTGACTTTATTTATTTATTTTTATACCATTTGTGCCCTTTTACATGCCTTCCATTTCATTACATTATTTTCAAACTTTCCAAAGTGATGTAGTATGATTTTACTTATTTTAATTTGGTGCAAATATCTTTCACTTTGGTTTTACAACAAATTCCTTTTTACCATCTTGTTTTACAACCCCTTGGTTCTTTATACTTAGTCATTTTCTTATTATTACACATTTCCCAACTTAAAATAGTGTGTAGTACATAACTTTTGAATTATTATATTTTACCATGTTTTTTTGCCAATTTATTTTTAACCATGCATGTGTTCTACATAAATCTAGAAAAGAAACCGCATATCATATATTTCTTATAAAGTATACAAAAAAATCTAAATATATGTGCTAGAAATAAATATATCCAAATCATCCACAACCACAATCATAATAATGATAATATACATAATCAACATCAATATGTTAAAATGATATATATATATATATATATATATATATATATATATATACACACACACACACACACACACATACACACATACATACATACATACATCTTATTAGTTTTTATACAACAATACAACCATATATACAATACTCTAGCTCTGGTTTGGCCCCATCCTATCTATCTCATGGCCTAGCCATGTTGCCTGTTGAGGCCTCAATTTGACTACTAAAAATAATAAACTATAAGGAGGATATATAAGATCTCAATCCATCTGCCTTTCCCTATAGATACACTATGTGACATTGATTCATATACATGCACCAACTGGGATAAGGTCACCATGTGTGTCGCTCTCTCTTATTTCTACACCTATGTCATATAAGTCAAGGTTTTTGTATGTGCCTATGTCATCTACATCATTGTAGCTATATGCATATCTCTCTCCTCTACTAGGGCCTACCATGCCCCTATATCACCTTTACCCATCTTTATTAGTGGCTACATCCTCACTCTCTATGCTCATATTTACCTCACTACCTCCCATACTAATATGAACCAACTCACCTAAGTTGGGGCAGATTGTACACTAGGCTCTTCTAATGTAGTAGGTTCATATAGCTACAGAGTCCCATCTCTCCTCCTCATCCTTAGCTATGCCTATACAATCACACCCAAATAGATATTAGATCACCATCATATCTCATAATATCTATCTACCTCTAGTCTCCATTTCAAAATAAAAACTTAAGCAATACTCTAATAATCTTTATTACCTATCTATGTCTTAGTGACTATAGTCTCACCATCCACATAATTTCCTAGCATAATCTCTTGATCTGCATGGCCTCTTAATACCTCTTTTATATGTCACTTCCTCAGCTCAAATCTAGCTATCATGGATCATATCCACCTCAACTTGTACTTGAGTTACCTCTCTATCATCTAGCTCTCCTCTAGCTCACCTGATAGGTCATTCGGGATGGAGATAGTCTCAAATATCTCTTTTTCCTACCTCCATTGATGCCATGTCCTTAGTGGTCTTAGCTCATATCACTATGGAGATGGTGGTGGTGTCTCTGGTGCCATTTCCTCCACATCTCTCTCCTATTCCTCTACTCCATATCTTACTCACCCTATCAACGGCCACACATAATGTGGTCTTAGCATTGACCTCATCACTGGTAGCTCTAGTCCCCTCTTCCTATATGGATCTCTCACATGTCAATCCCACTAATTGGGAATCAATTTTAGTGCTTCTAGATGAGGTAATCCCATCTATCTTGGTGGCACTTATGTAACTAGATGTGGCTCTCTCCACCAAGTATAATGTATAATAACCTTTATCCTCACTATAGTTGGTACAACTATGTACTAACTCAACTATGTAGTCCTTATATGAGCATATGGCTATCACACTATGTATATACATCTCACCATCTACAACACTAGCACATAAGTCATGGGTCATGCTACCTAGTCCTTTCTCCATCTCCACACTCAAGGTGACCTATCATAAATTGCATGAGGCAACCCAACTGGTCAATACATGGAAAACCTCTCATAGATCCAAGCCATCAATAATATGTTTAATCTTATATACTTTTTCCCTCTAATCAACACCTAATATAGATAGTGTATGAGCTCTACCTAGATGATAGAGTTAAGATCATATAATACACCCTCCTCTAGGATCATCTACTCAAGGTTACAATAAATAATGGTACCATATCATCTAACTTATGACATAAAACTCATTGTGTTACAAGTCCTATCATAGGCTTTTATATATCTAGAATTTGTTATGCATATACATCAAACATACTACTTGCATACCTCTTAATATCATCTTTAAGCTTATAGCCCACATGGCTAAGGCTCCTCTCCTCCAAGCTATTTGGTATGCTTATAGTCATTGGTTCTCCTATCATCATTATTTATATCATGACATACACATCCTCTAGAGTGATAGCTACCTCTACCATGTCCCCATCCACCTCCCATCTAAAGGTATTAGTCAATCATTCCCAATATCCAAGGAACATGACTAATAGATCTAAACTCAAGGGAATCCTACACATGTTAGCTATCCCTCCTAGTCCTATACCTACTAGCCTAGCTCTATCACCTATGGTAAGATGCTCTAAAATATATGATATCCATGACACATCTACCAATCTCTATAACATGGGCTGTCTCAATAACCAAGATACAAAAAAAAAGATGTATTAGATCCTCCATGTCATGTATAGTCAAAATACATTTTTTTACAACTTTTAACAAAAAAAGCCTAAATTTCTTTAATTCATTCATTTTTACTTATCCTTAGCCTATTTGGTCCTTATTTCCCTTAGTCATTTTATGCCATTCTAGCCTTTTTTCAACCTTTTTCACCCATTCTTGTACAATTATGGTTCTTTGGTCAACCTAGTTTGACCAAAATTTCCATATTTTTGGCTTGGTTAACTTAAAAATCTAAGTCTACCTTCTTATTTCCCCCACCCTAGTATTGCATTGCCATTCTAAAATTTTTAGATGAGTTGGAAAACTATAATAGGTCAATAGTCTATAAAATATCTAGGGTCAACACATACCTACTGGATTGGTAGTGTGGATTTTGCCTATTTTCAGCCTATTAGGTCAACTAGGTTGACCCAATTGTTTTTAGCTATGAACCCCTTGCATTTTCCTAAAAAAGTGCCTTATTAAAAATTTATTCCTAGTTATTTGAAACCCATTTGCCTAATTAGTTTTTCCTACCTATAGAATCTAATTTTGCTTCATTCTAACATCTAGAAATGCTATTTTTTTTAAAAATTCATTAAAATTCAACAAAATACTTAAAAATTAGCTTAAGATCCATAGTTGCATACTTTTAGTGCACTTGTTACCACTCTTGGAGCCCCTCCTTAACTAAACTTTCATCTCCTCACCATCTTATGTTGTTTGGTCTCTAGATCTCTTTGTTCTCTCTTTCATAAGTCAAAATAACAAAATGACATCTCTTTCCCCTTATTTAAAAACACTTTTCAAAATTCAAATTCTTCAATTATTTTCCTAAATATTCCTTATTTTACCTATATATTTTTTTATACTCATCCATTTTCAAAACCATAAATGCATTACATTTGTGATGATGTAGATAATATTTTCCACTATCATATGCCTATATTTATTGATTTTTATCTATTTTTTACACTAACTTCTATAAGTTTGCCTAAAGTTATTCACATTATATGCTTTCACTTTCTCTTGTTGTCTACTTATTTATCTGTAGCACTAAGGCAAGTAAAGTTATGTGTCTTTCAATTTTGTCCTTTCCTTTATCTTATTTTCTACTTATTATACTTTATTTAACATCAACATTGTGTGTTATCATGTTCTATTTCCTAGAGCACCATCCCATGTTGTAATTACATGACACATGATGAGATTTGAGAGGGGAATATGTATACACATAATATATTTAAATTTTATTGATTGTCGACAATTTGTATCTTTCAAGAACCCGTCAAGTCTCAATCTCTTTGAGAGCATGCCTTAAGGGGTGCATCAAGAAAGGGGTGGGTAGACCATGCTTCATCAAAATTATATTCTTATATCCACTTTACATATACACACTAATCTTCTAAAATAATTAAACCTAAGTTTATTCTTCTTATCCTTATCCATTCCAATCATTTTCCATGCTTTATCCCCCTTGTTCTTGCATTGACTCCCTTTCAACCAGTTGACTATACTAGGTCAATTGGGTTGACCCTGTATAGTTTTCAACTTATGATTGATTTATAGGATTCACTGGGTTGAACCTATATTTTTTAGGGGTTTTTTTACTTTGAGTTTTATCAGCCCTTCAACCAACCTAGCTTAGGACCTAGTGAATTATGCACTAAAAACATACAAGGTCGATTAGGTCGACCCTGTACATTTGACATGTTTGGAGGGATTTAGGGAAAGATCCACCTATATATAAAATCTCATTTCCAACCATTTGTAATAATAGAATAGAAGAAGAATAATTCTAAACAAATATATACTTATTGACCATTTTACTTGAGAAATAAAGCTTAACGTTCCACAATTTCTTTGGAGATATGGATCTTGTCTTATGACAAAGTGTTTTAGATGTATAGATAGGTTGATTATCCTAGAGATGATTTGTATTTGTTATCCTTACATACCACAATAATATCTTGTGAATCACCTTGTCCAAGGGAGAAATGGAGGCTCATTGGGATCATTTTCAAAGGTAATTCTCCTTTGTAAGAGTAGATAGATACTGTAGTTGTGCTTCTTTCTTCCATGTATTAGGATTATATATACATTGATAAAAGTATATGTATTCTATGCATGTTTATTTTAGATTGTTTTTATTCTAACCCCGAATTTATGCCATAAGTATTGGTGTGTATTAGATTATATTTACTTTCTTATTTATTAGAATAGAGTGAACATTAAACCTAGGACTCTCTTAGGATGTTTCATGATTATGTTAGAATATAGGCTTTGAAACCCTTCATAACATGGTTTATTATTGTAAGTGATCCCCTAATCAGGTCTAATAGATCGCCATATTCATCATTCTCCTACTTAATAACTGTATCCCCAATCAAAAGTGTAGGTATGCTCTATCTTCTTCGAGATAGGATTTACTTATAAACATGATGCATTTCTAATTGCATACATGAATCATGTTGACTATGATCCCAAAATCAAAGACAACATTTTTAATCTCATAACCTTAAAAATCAATGTTAATTCATGCATCTACATCCCAAGGCTTCTTTACTTTGACGTAATAGACCAGCTTTTTTGTCTTTTATTGTCTATACTATGCACACTCCAGTAGATTATGTAGAAGGTTTGTGATGTTATATGAGATATATTCATTGCAAAATATGCTTAAAATTTTCATAATATCTATTGATGTAGTGACAAATCCATCCTATCATATAATGCACATGATCTAGACATACATATGGGAATCTATTACTATAACATCTCTTTTAGTGGTGTCTTGATGTTGGATGTTTTTCAACATCTGTGTAGCTTCATACATGAGCCCCTTTTATATAGTTAGGTTTGGGTATTTATCTTATTTTGATTTTTGGATTCCCTAATCCTAAGGTATTTCAAGCTGAGGCAAGCCTTTTTCTATGTGTTTTTGTCATGTAATAGTGTTCAATATTGCATCATCCCTAGGTTGTGCACACACCATATTCATATTATAGATGAGCTTCTCTTTTCTTTACTTCTCCAAGATATGACAATATTCTATGTCATGATAGTCATATATATTTTAATATGCATAGTAATACTCTCTTTGAGGATTCATAGGATTTCATTATACATGATTGTATTCTCCACACAAATAGCATTACAAAGGAGGCTGTTGATAGTTGTTTCCTTTACCATCTTGGTAACCTCTTTTGTATCCACCCTTAGATCCTCCTCTATTGCAATAATATCCTCTTTATTTCTATGTAGTATTCTAATGTTGATGCTATTGGGTATTCTCTCCAATTTCAAATTGTTTTTGTATAGTTGGTGGGGTCCAACTCATTTGTTAATATTGCATCATGGTTGAGATCTAAGGTGCTATACACTAGTAGTACAGAGCTGGTGGTGTCTAAATTGGCAAAGGAGGGGTCTAAATAGCTAGACCTTGAGATTGGTATTATGTTGAAATAGGAATCCATTATGGACCTATTTAGGTCACATAATATTTATCAACCTCAGGGATTGGAATTGTCTATGTCATCAAGGACATTTATTGCACAATAGTGATGAATATGTTTTTGGTAATGCCTTCCTTGAGATCTTATAAAGCCTTATAGTTCTTTTCATCCTGATTATTTGACTTACATAAATTGAAATACAAATTCTGTGGATTCTTGACATATCGTTGCAGAAGATGACACTGCATTGTTGCATACTTCACTACTCAATAGATTTCATAGAATTATATCTTGATCTTAGGATAATCATTCCTATGATGTCTTTAATTTCCACACTCCATACACCATATATTTAATTTAGGTTTATCTACCTCATGGTATTGATCCATTAATTTCATAAAATCTTATAGTGTATTTTCAATCTTGAAATTGTCAATAGGAGTTTCTCCATAATCTTCAATTTTATTTACTTGTAGGGTAGTAGCTCTAACACCCACTTTAGTAGAATTTTGGGTTTATGTAGTGTAAAACCTAATTTTAGAGCATAGTCTTTCAATTAACCATGTAGATTTGTATTTATCTATTAAATCAAACTATACCTTATTCATCACATTAGAAAATTTATGGTCATAGTCATAGATTGATTCTCCCAAGTTCTACCTTATCTCCTTCAAGTCTTGAATAGTTTGGCTTGTTCATTTATTTATGTTGAAATCAACAATAAGCCAGTCCTTAATGTCTTGTAGATTTTATCATTAAAATTATATTTAGTATATCAAATAAATCACTCTTTTATCTAGTTCCCTTATGAACTCACATTTTTTGATAACATCATCATTAATGGCCTTAGCTTGCTATCTCATTTAAAAAATTAGAAGATATTGTTTAGGGTTCATAGACCCATCATAGATTACTAGTTTTATGAATATTCTTAGAAGACACATTGTGTAAAATGGTATTGATGGAATATATTATGTATCTATTATAATATGAGTTTGTATTTTAAGTGATCCTTCTTCCTTACTACTCTGTACACTATGAGAGTCAACATGTACACTTTGCTTTTCTATGCTTCCTTATTTTTTTGTTTAGTTTAAACAATCCCTATAGGATTCAAAGCCTTTATAATTTATGATATTTGAATATTGAGACCCCAAATACTCACTTGATATAAAAATGGTCCTTACTAACTATTATCTTCCTATCTACCTAGGTAAAAAATTCTACTACAATATAAGAGATTGAGCTGTGGGGATGTGTGCTCTTTTAATGAATGTTTATTTCCTCTAACTTATTCTTCTTATGCACTTGAACCTATGATTAATATATGAATGTGTTATGATTCTCTACTTAATTATTATTATTTTTATAATACCCATTCTTTTAGCTAGGTACTACATCTAAAATCTAACTTCTCTACTTCTAAACTATTCTCGCCTTCTTCTTCAAACATCTCATCTTTGTCTCATTATTCATGCCTTTGATGTATCTATAGACATTAATCATATTATTTATTCATATTTCATCCTTATATGTCATATATGTCATCATTTATCTTACTCATTCATCATCTAATTTAATACTACTCTTACCTCTACTCACAACTACCTAGGTATTCTTCTGTTTATTCCATCTAATCTATTGTAGTAGTTCACATTCTAAATCTAGAATTTTCTTATGACTCTTCTTCCCTTATGTCTCCATTTTGGATTTAGTTTTAATACTTATCTTATCATCTACTCATAATTCACCATCATGTTATATGCACCCCCATACACCTAAAGTGACTACTCCATATTGGATAGAGTTGGCACCATGGCCTTGTCTATAAACAACATCCTCACAAGGAGAGTTAATCATTGAAAAAAAATTCTTCTAATTACTCAAACAAACAAATATTTCACATATTCAAAATATATATATCCTTATACTAAAAACTCAATGATGTATTTATCTATGGTGGTATAAACCCAATAGTTTATTACTCTCATCTAGTTAATTTTTAGTTTCTACAACTAGTCTATCTTTTCTTCAGTCCAAATAATTAATTCATTTATTCTAAGATTAAAGAAATAATACTCCAATCATGAAAACCATTTAGATATAGTTTTAGCTAATTCAAACCATATAATTTCATATATATCCCCATATATGTTTTCTTGAATGATTTATCATGTGGTAAGACCATTCCGTTTAGATTCTTCTTCTATCAAATTACATACATTTTGGTCTAACCTTGTCTTAATGTCTCTCTTCCCTTATAACCATATTAGAATAGTTTACACCAGAAGGAGTGTTTTGAGACCCACCACACCATTTTTAGTAGAGGTTACTGAGGCATCAAAACATGTTCAGGATGAGGATAGCTAAGTTCTACTCAAGTGCATAGGATAGTGCAGAGAATTCATACAAAAGGTTGAAAAATAAAATCATACTAAAGGTGAATTATTATGCATTTAGATAGGAATTAGGAACAACCAATATCCATGTAATAGTTAAAGAGCATACAAATTAAGTTAAATAGAAATCAAACCATACATCATATAAGATAATACATGCAAGGAATAAAAGAAGAAATACAATAGGTAACCATAACCAAATAGTCTATATTGATCTCTTCTAAAGTGGAACTCTATTATTAATATAAACATACATATATATAGTCATTTACAATCTCTGACTATTCACATTCTTCTCATACTTGGTGCCAAAAGAGGAGTCTGTTCATAATCTAACCTATTATAAGTCATGGAGGATAGGACAAAATATACATATATTTGATAATTGAATACATAATGCATGAATATCAGAATAATATCATGCATAACTTGACTATCAAATTTATTCTCCTAATAACCACTAATTATTGTGAAAGTTACCTAGAATGTCATGTGATTGCATTTTAGATTTAACCTAGAATAGTTGAGCTATAGGACATCATAATGGCTATGGCACATGATTCTTGGAAGTTGGATGTTGTTATGATGACCATTTTGAGTTAGGTATTTATCATATAATGAGTTTTTTCCATTAGGGAATCATCTGTACCTTCTTAGAGTTGTCCAAAAACTATTTCAATTATGTTTGTGAGTGTTTATTGTGTACCATGTTGGATATGTGAGTACCTAGTAGATCTCATGATTTTAATGAACATGGTTCCTAATTTTTTTATCACCTTAGATTCAACATATTGGTGATTATTAGATAATTTTATTGGTAAGAAAGGTCATTAAGGGCCACTTATGATTTGTTTAGTGGGTGTTTTATAAGCATGTGATACTTCTCACTTAAGCAAGTATGCACCTATATATAAATTTTTATACCTTGTTAATGTTAATCACAAGGGAGGGGATCTCATAATAATCCTTAGGGATTGGTACCACTATTGAGTAGTGGGAATATCCATCATAATATAGGAGTGTAATATGTTTTGTTAGTGATTTCCTATGTGTTAGGGATATCTGGTATGGATTGGTATTCCATATGCTCCCTTGCTTTGGGAAGAGATGTTGTTTATATTTTATCTAGCATTGAGATGATTTGAAACTCTCTCATCATCAAGTGACATAATTATAAGTCTAATGAGTGGACACATATATTTCATGTTGTTAAGTGTTCCTTTGAGTGGATACTTTTCTCTTTAGTGTTTTTTTGACTACATTCCTTGGACTTTGTAGAATGGTATCTTTTGCATCATATTGGCTAGAGAAGTTGTATAGATGGAATAAATTAATGTATCCATGTGGTTTAATCCTTTTCCTCCTATTTCGGATTTTTTTTTTTATATTTACCACTTAAAGGTTGGTAAGTATATGGTGATTATGGAAACTTGGAGTTGGGATGCATTCCTCATACCACATGAAGGTATTCAAGAATTTTTGTTCTAGTTATTGATACATTGGCTCCTTATTCTCCACTTGTGTAAATATTACATATTATTATATTTGAAATTTCTAGATTTTACCATGATATGTGGTGAACCTTGAATTTATTTCAGTAATTGATTTAGGTTTATAAGTTGATTGGATTAATCTTTTTATGGGTTTCCATGTCATGGATTTTGAGGTTGTTTAGCTAGTCATTATTCCAAAACTTTATTAAATGTTTTATATCCTAATTTTATTTCTTATTTATAGTTTTGGATTGGATTGGGATATATATATATATATATATATATATATAAATATATATATATATATCCATTTTCCTCCTTGTTACTATATTGATTATATAGTGTTTTTAGCATTTTTATTGTTCTCCCTTTATGGATTGAGTTAGGATATGTACTTGATTGATTTTACTCCTTAATTGGATTATTGTATTCTCAACTTGTTTAATTGTGTTATTTTGATGATCCTTTGTGTGTACCTTTTTCCTTGGGATAGTATGGGAGTATTGGGTGAGAGTATCATGTTAGCTTTAATGGATGAGATAAGTTTATGACTTGTTGCATAACTTGTTGATAAAGTTGGAAGGCATTGTCTTATTTTTTCCTTCTATAAAGGTTATAAGGACAATGTGATCCTTAGCCTTATTTGTTATGTTAAATATTAGATAGATTTCCTCCTATATTTGTGAGTGATAGAGATGGGTTATGTTATGATATAGGAAATTTTAGTGTATCACATTGCACACCATGATTTGTTAGTAGAGATATGTGATCATTAACTTAGAAAGACCATTAAGTTGAGACAACGAGATTCCTTGTGATTATTATACCATTATATAAACTATAATTTTGACTCTTAGAGATTGGATAGATGAATTATGTATAAGGGGAGGGGGATATGAGACCCCTATTTTCATAGTTCTTAATTTTGAAATTTTGTGTTGTACACCCATACTATTAAGAAATGCCTTCTGTGTTATTAAGACACAAGATGTTATTGGTCCCTTATATCTACGACAAATATTAAATATATTATGTGATGGCTATTGATTTCTTATGAAATAAAAATATATTCTTAGATTATTTACTTATTTTATGCATTATAATATTAGTTTAACTATGTTATTTGGTTGTTCATTATGATGTGTATTGATTTCATACCACTAGAGATATTTTTATTAAGAATGTATTTGAGTTTTACATATGTTTATATGATTGATTTTAGTTTAATACCATTGAGATGTGATGTTTTGGATATTTAATGTGCATGTTTTGTGGATCTATATCACTTTTATTATTTATATTATGTAACTTCAACTATCTAGGCTAGGGAATTTTATGTGCACACTCTTGTGCAGGTGATATGAGGAGCCAACAAGGGAACTAGGACTATATAAAGCATGATATCATCATCAATATAGTTGTGACATGTCTATTTATACCTTACATGATACAAAGCACTCAGTATATAGTATTAGACCTAGTTAGAATTATAGACTTACTTAACCCTCTTGCACTCTACATCCCCCTTAGACACTTTTCATATTTTACTTATAAATATTAAGAGTTATTTGTTGGCTTTATTTTATTTATAAAGTGTATTTTAAGCCATTTAAGTGGAAACCTTTTACTAAAAACATGGATAGACTAGAAGAGCCAAATTTAGAGAGTGACTAAAAGTAGCTTTTATATATTTTTTGTTGATATTTTTTCCCTTGGACTAATAGGAATGTTAGATAGTATTTACAAGACCCAAAGAGGAATTATAAGTCAAACCTATGCCCATTGATGGCATGGGATAGTGAATTCATTTATCATTTATAAAATTGATTTATTTCCCACATGATATTGTAAGTGGATTTATGGAGAGTGAAGACATTTTGACCATGAGCCAAGGGATGGGAAGGGACATATGTCACCTTCCTATTGGATTTTAGATAGATGAGTTTAGCCTATATGAGGAATCAAAGCCTTAATTGAGAGGGATTTTTATCATTTTGAAATATTCAATATTGGAAGTGGAGGAGAGGAAGAGTAAGATGAGGAGGATCTTAGAGAAAGAGGAGGATTGTAGCTGCCCAAGATTTTATGTGGTATTCTTAAGTGGAATTCAATAAGAAACCAAGGTAAGCATCCATTCCCCTTTTTATTTAATTTTAATTATAATAAAATTATCTTTCTCCTTAATTTTTTTATAGTTTTCAAGAGGTGTAAGGTCATTTGGCTTACCCTCTCTCTTTACTTTTATTCCATGGTTGTGCCAATGGCTACTATGTGGTTTTTAAATTCCCATTTGGGCTTGGAGATGTAAAATCCCTCCTAATTATTGTCTATTTTTTATTAAAATTTTATTGACATAAAATATTATAATTATGACACTAAAGTTTTAATGAATTTGCATGATTACTATGTACTCATATGTAGTAGTAGTGGCAAGTGGAACTAGGTTCCCATTCCCTCCTACATGGTATTATTGTTTTTAGTGGTAGTGGTAAGTGGATTCAGATTTTAATGCCCTCATACATGTTTTTTGGCATGATAGAATCTGTGTATGTGCTCCCATGGCCAAGAGATGGTATAAAAAGGGTGAGGAATTACCCATTTTCTTCTTCTCCTTAGATGGGCCTATTGGTGTTGTAGATGTCCATGGCTATCTTGAGATATTTTATAATTTTAATTGACATTTTTTTAAATGTTTGTTTTGAGGAATAGAATCATTTTTTGTAAATATGGGATTATAGCCTAATAAATGTGTATACTAGATAACATGCCTTATCAAGCATTAACTACCACATAAACCTAGACCTTTTTATTATCTTGTTAACATTATACCATGATGTGATGAAGCCTAGAGTTAGGAATCTTAGGATTAGGGGTGCCTAAGGACACCACTTGATGATGGAAAAAGGATAAGAGGCAAAACCTCCTTTGATTGGACTTATAATTGTGTATGGAGTCCATATCAAGACCATATTATTTAATTATTTTTATTTATTTATAAAGATATTATATTTTCTATTTGAGATCCATGTTATTGTTATTATATAGCTGAGAATATGTATTTATTAGAGGTAAACTTGTAATAGTTATTGATATAGCTTGATGTTTATTTACCACTTACATACTCTTCCTAGTGAGTCTATCAGATTGTAAAAGTAATGAAATGATTATTTTATGTTGAAATAAAAATTGTATTTTTTTAGATTGGACATTCACTAAAATTAAAATTTTTATCTTTCCTAAAATTATGAAATTCAATTATTTGTGTGAAGCCAAAAAAGGCTAGTTTCATTCAAATAATTTTTATGCATTTTAAATCATTCAAATTTATCCCAATTTTATTTATAAAATAATTTAGATAAAATTAGGGAATTAATACAATTAACGACTTAATTTTTAGAGCTATGGGTGTGTGTGTGTGTGTGTGTGTGTGTGTGTGTGTGTGTGTGTGTGTGTGTGTGTGTGTGTGTGTGTGTGTGTGTGTGTGTCTGTGTGTGTGTGTGTGTGTGTGTGTGTGTGTGTGTGTGTGTGTGTGTGTGTAAGATTCACCACCACAAACCTCTATACCTTCTTAATGATTTTCCATCACTTCATCTAATTGTTTCAAATGTAAAAATGTGCGTTATGAAGTTTAACATATTTTTAAATAAAAATTCCTTAAAAATTGATCATGTATCCACTCATTTCATGATTTTTCATCATACAAGTAGCTATATATGAATTTTGACACTTTGTAAGGTGATTTTTAAATAACAAAGGCCTATGGAAGGGAACTACACCCTTCCATATAAAAAACTACAAGAATTATAGAAATGGTCCCCCATAAGACCATGCACTATGTTATAGTAATCCCTAGGCTAGGTTATCAAATTTTTTTTGGTACTAGCTATATGGGTTGGCTAACCACTCCATGTGAGCGATTTGGATAATAATTGATAGACATTTTAAAGACTAGTGGCTAGTAAGGCATAATAGATACAATAAATAACCATCAAAAAAATATTTTAATATAAATAAAAATTATATTTTATTTAAATCAAACTTTATTTTTAATAATTTTTTACTTTTCAAAAAATATAATTAAAACCATAATATTGTCAAGATATTATAATTGGTTTTGTTCCTTCGAATGAAGATATATGGTGACCCATAGGTGTATTGGACCCAAAAGGGACCCCCTTAGTTTTTTCATGCCCTTTCATATTAAGACATAGAATGACATAATTTTATAATGATGACCCATTTCTCCTTAGAGATGTTGTAGACCTCTTTTACAACCTAGTAGACCTATTTTGCATTTGGGATTATGGAGACCTAGTGGCTCTAAGGCGGGGTAACCAAAAATGGACCCCCATAATTATTTCTCCTTTCTACATGAAATAAATTTCAAGACTAGAAACTTCATTTTTCACTTAGCATTTATTTTGTCATTGGAAGGCATTTTTGGATCTTGTTGGCTATCATGGACTTTTGGGAGCCCTAAAATAGATTGATCCAAAAGGGGACACATATTATTTTTATTTCCCATTTAGTATAAGAAAAAATTTAAAATATGAAACTATTTTTTGTGTGAAATTTTACCTTAAAAAATGTGTTGGCCATTAATAATTGTGGTGGAGATTAAAGCACCCATGTCTATTTTGGAAATTGTAAGAGACTGAAACCTCTTAGAAGCTTTCCATCAAAATGGGTATCTAAAAATAAATCCACACATACTTATATCATGCTAAAATATTAAAAGTGAAATAAGTAGTTTTGCTTATAAGCTTGGAGACTCCATTAATGGAGGTCATCTAGGGTGAGGAAGGAGAAGAGGGATGACTATGGAAAGGTCATTGTCCAACATCTCCTCTCTCCTTAAAAAAAATTGAATTTTCAACTCAATGATTGATTTTGGAGACATTATGGCCTCAATAAGGTTATTTAGGTCACATTTCAATTTGACCAAATTTGATGGTCAAGGTTGAATTGATCCAATGTTTAAGATGGAGTGATTCATCCTCAAGGGGATTATTTAGGATATTTTAGACCCCTTCATAGGTCATATGGAGACTATATGATCTTTCATTAGTCTCTTTCCTTGAATTTTATTGAAGTCAAAAAAAAAAAATTGATTACAACTTAAGTTCAAACTAAGCCTTCTGATTGGTTACATTTTCTTGAAGACACTTTTGATCACAACAAAGAGTTAGATAATATAGTTTGATATTTTTTTTCTCAAACCCACATCTCATTAATAGAATGTTCCTTTTGGGTCTTAGGACTATGGGGCCTACTTGGCTATTTTAAAGAGTCATAGGCCTATTTGATACCTTGTAGGATGATTAGATCAAGTGGTACCATCATGTTTGAATAGTGACTATGTGACCACTTACTCATTATTATCCCTACCATTTAGGCATGCAAGTTTTTTGGAAACATTGTGCATCTTCTACCACATTTTTGGCTAGTTAATGAGCAAAGTGACTATGTAGATGTGAATTATATATTCTTAAAAACAAATTATCTATTTTTGTGTATGTTTATGTTGTGTTAGTTTTTGGGCATGACATTTTTCATCCAAAAGAGTGGATACCTCAATAACCATGTGTATATTATTACAACCAATAATCATGGATAAATAAAAAAATAAAAAATGGGTACCTTAACCAATATTTAAGCAATGCAGATGATTCCAAAACTAGTTATAAGCTTTATTTCCTAGTCTTTACATCATGCACCAAAAAATGATCAAGTAAGTAGAACACATCTAATTTCTCAACCTATGAAAACCAAAATAATAGGTAGGAAAACCATACCTATAATGAAGATCACGTATAAAAAGTTGGGTTCAATGCCATTAAACAACTATATTCAATTGTATTCAAAAAAAATCTTGATAGACCCCTCCTTCCCAACTATTATATAAATACCCAATAAGGAGGAAGATCATTTTTTACCTACCAAACAATGAGAAGAGGATGAAAATAATTAATAATATACTCTTCATGTTACCTATCCATTATTTACATTTCCATAAATATTTAATATGGATGATATAATTTAGGAAATGTCACATAGGGTTGAGTCTAAACTAATACAAGAACTTAATATTTGGAACACATTTATGTTGAAAAGGGGGTGACATATTATAATCTTATATTTTAATTAATTAAAATTAATATCCATAATCAAAGAAATCACATAAAAATGACATAGATTGACACCAGATTTATGTGGAAGCCCTTTCAGAAAAAACCACAATTGAATAGCTACTTGGAATTACCATCCAAATCTAATTGCTTAATAATATATATATTTTTTAATTTAGGAACAAAAATAATGGAGACACCAATCCCCATCTCAAAATAATTTATAGTCACCAACCTACAAGAGACACCAATCCCTACTAATAAGCACCAACTTAGCCAAGAGATACCAATTTGATCTTTCATAGGCACCAACCTCTATTGAAACAATATTCCACCTTACTATTATTACTTCATAAATGAATTATGGTAAATTAAATATCCTCTTCTTATTCTCCACAAAAAACTTCTTATGCTTGAATGATAAAAATAATTAATTTAATTCTTCAAATCTGTATGTGTTTGTATGATATATCTTTTTATTCTCCACAAATTTGTTTCCTTCTCTTCTTCACATATCTCACACTTCCATGTTTTCATATATTTATTAAACTTATATCTAGCTTATATATCCTTCAAAGGCTTTATCACAAAGGAGGCATCCCATTTACGAGGCACTTCTTCACCAGAAGATGTGACCATCAACATTTCTATTGACATTTCCATCATCCATCAACAATTCCATCAACAATTATATTGACATAAATTACAATTCCTTTGACATCAATGATAATATTCAAACAATATACCAACTTTTCATTGATGGAAACTCTATAGAGAAACTCCCTCTTGCTGTAGTTATCCTCCATTTCTCCCCCTTTCGTTAATTCTCCCCCTTTGACATCAATGGAAAAGGGATGTTCATTATACTTCCATCCATAAATAAGTCATGGGAAACATCCATGTCATCTTATTCAACATCACCATAACTAAAACAATTATATTTTTAAACTTCCATATCCTTTTGCATAAGGACTTCTTCTTTTATCATTTTCTTTCCTTGAATTTCATCAAGTCTAGGATTTTTGACATCATCTACATCTATATGGATTATCTATAATTTCTCAAGTGGTAACTCCTATTTTACACTTACCTTTCTATCTGCATTTCATGTTCCATATACTCATTAACATTCCCATGTTGATCACTTGTTATATCTGAGCTACCTTCTAAAATCTACAATTGATGTTGGCCCATGCCTAGTGTAAGATGTTATGTACCCTGACTGATTTCATTCTACTATGTTCTTGATTCACTAAATTATTTATAATAATAATACCATAAACTTCATCATCACTCTCACAAATAATATTCATTATTTGATCTTTATATTTATCTTTAAAATACATATCACCAAATATTCTATGGAGCTAAAAGATAATGCAATGATTAGCTCCATTGAATTCATTCTTATTATGAGCATATTATTACCTCTTGTGAATGAAATGTATTTTGCAAAAGCATAGGTCTCTCCTAATTTTCTTATTCTTACTGCTTTTTCCATGCTTTTAAATTTTCTTCCTTTTGTTTAGTCATGGATTACACTTTTTTATTCTCCCTATGAGGTTTCATAAGACCATTTCTATATAATCATACTATATGAACAAAATTATTTCAATTATAGCATACCATGTCACTTTATTAATAATTAAATAATGGTAAAAATGAGTAATCATTTCTACTTGGAACTCCATAAGTATACACCATTGTTCCATGCATACCTATTTGTTTCATGTGTCATACACTAAATTTTTCTATGCCCAAAATGATTTCATGAATAAAAATAACCATAAAAGGAATTTGTGTACCTGATCACATTATATTATCTTGGAAGGATTATTTTAAAATTTTATATGGGTAAATTATAACCAATATTTCATTAGGATGGGTAACATGATCTTTATTAACATGTTCCTTGTCACTTTCACTTTTACCTATCCAATGAGTGCATCTTCATAGCTCTTGGGTTTCTCTATATTCATCATCTTAGGTGGTTTTATAGTTTTTCCACTCTGCCCTTCTTTAGTGTTCTTTTGGTTCTCTTTATAACTAAGACCAATCTTGATGCATGATGACCTTTGGAAATTGAGAATCCCATCTAGTAATTTGGTGTTTTTCAATTTAGAACATTTATTCTCCTATTCCTTAATTAATAAATCAACTTCTAATTCTAGCTTGGCAATGTGGTTTTCTTTTTCCTTAGGTTGGACTCTTACTTCTTCTTATATCTTATTATCTTCTTCTATTTCAGTCTTTAAACTAATGATGACCTTTTTTGACTCTCTAAAGATATTAAACCTTTCTATTTTTAGGTCACAATTATATTATTTGTATTTTTAAATTTGTAATCTTTATTTCAAATTCTTCTTCTTAAGAACTTTATCTCACCTAAAGCACATATGAGTTCTTCTACAAGATTTACTTCTCCTTCATCCTCAACATCTTCCTCCTCTTTCAAGGTGTCTTAACTTGTATAGAAATCATTCATTTTTCATATATCCATTAAAATATTTTTTTCTCTATCACTAATTTAAATGCTCTTATCACTCTCCTTACTTGAGCTACTATCATTTTTAGAATATAAAGTTTTCTTGTACTTACCAATTTTTTTCTTATTTTCATTTTGTTTGAAGATTTTATTGTATTTAGGTTTGTTTTCCTTTTTATTTATTTCCTCATTATTATTTTCCTCATAATTTATACCATCCTTATGTTGACACTTATTAGTAAAGTTCCCTATTGTACCACAATTGAAACACTTGAAAGGTAACTTACCTCTGTATTTGTTGGATCCTTTTTTAATATTTTTGATAAACAGGGCCTCCTTATCATCTTCTTCATCATTGGTGTTATCACTTGATTCAAACTCTTTATATTTACCTTTATTAAAATATTTTAAGGTTTATTCCTTAAATGATTTTTCCTTTTTAGTTTTCATTTCATATGCCATGAGAATCCCATGCAACTCATCCATTGTTAATGAGTCTAAGTCCTTTATTTCTTCAATAGCTAAATTTTTTTCATTAAGTCTCAAGGGTAGATACCTTAGTACCTTTTGAAATATTATGGATTGCTTAAATTTTTCACCAATCCCTTTGATGGTAGTGATGATTTAATCTATGCAAACTAGATAGGCTATAATGTTTTTTTCATCCTTCATTTTCAAACTCTCAAACTATCTTCTATATGTTTGAAATTTTTCCTTCTTAAATTTATTATCACCCTCATAGATGTTCTAAAGTTTATACCACATTTCCTTTATTGAATCATATTTCATAATCTTTAAAAAATATAATTTTTATAAGCCACACAAAATAATGTTCATGGCTTTAGCATTATTCTCACTAGCCTTCTTTTTTACTGGACCTATTAGTGGAGATGATGGAAAAGTATAACAATTTACTACTTCTTGTTATATATCAAACCCTAAATCCATTAAATAGGTTCTAATTATTATACTCCAAAAATCACAATTTATTCTATCAAACAATATAGCTTTATTTGTGGAAAACCCTTCTTATCTAGCCATGTGTGCTCGCAAGATCTATCTTTTAGTAATTAGGCTATTTTTGAAAGAATTGATCTGATACCAATTATTGACCACATGATTATAATATGAGGGGGTTAATTTGTATAATATTATATTTTAATTAATTAAAATTAATATACATAATCAAATCATTCACATAAAAATGATAGAAATTGTCACTAAATTTATGTAAAAACCCTTTCAAGGAAAAACCACAAATGAATAGTTATTTGAAACTACCATCCAAATCCATCTAGATAATAATATTTTTATGAAATTCAAAGTCACCAACCAAATTGAGACACTAATCCCCACTACTAAGAACCAACTTAGCAAGAGATACTAATATAATCTTTAAGAGGCATTAACCTCTAATGAAACAATCTTCCACCTTATTATTATTATTATTATTGATTCATTAATTAATGATGGAAAATTTAATATCCTGATATTATTATCCACAAAAATTTTATTATGTTTGAATAATAAAAATAATTAATTCCATTCTTAAAATATGCATGTGTTTGTATGATATATATTTTTATTCTCGACACACTTGCTTCCTTCTCTTATTCACATATCTTACACTTCCACCTTTTTCATATCTTTCTCAAACTTATATCTACCTTATATATCCTTCAAAGTCTCTTCAAAAATGAGGCATCCCACCCAAGAGGCACCTCTTCACCAAAATATGTGAACATTGACATTTTCATTGATAGTTGTATCAACATTTCCATCATCCATCAAAAATTATGTCAGCAATTCCATTAACATCAATTACAATTCTTTTGACATCAATGACAATATTCTAATG
Source organism: Torreya grandis (assembly GCA_037957365.1). Classification (NCBI taxonomy): domain Eukaryota; kingdom Viridiplantae; phylum Streptophyta; class Pinopsida; order Cupressales; family Taxaceae; genus Torreya; species Torreya grandis. Next base: position 422,024 of record JARHVA010007066.1, on the reverse strand, counting down.
CTTAAACATATAGGCATTGAAACTTCATGATTATAATCCATAATAGATATCCCTAAACTCAACTAATTTATCAAAGAGTTATGTGTCAAAACATGAATATATCATAATACCATTAATGTGGATGGAAATTTATCTAATCTCTAGTCAATTAAACTTTATCCACCCAAATATTGAGATCTAGGGAGTTTAGTGATAAAAGTATCTGTCAGGACAACAAATATACCCAATTTTTTGGTAGATTAAGGGATTGATATCAATGTCATGAACTGACACAGTAAAATCATTATCCCTATTAGGGTAAATCTAACATTTACTATATTATATATGGCTACCTAATCAATTTAAAAATTTGAGGGTGTTATAGAAGATGTTCTAGTTATAATAGAATCATGGGATTATCTTGTTGATTTCATGATACTAAAACAAATAAATTGAAAATGTGGATACCTATTAATATTGGGAAGATCTTGGATTTTCATGATAACTAAGTCAATAAACATGGCAAAATCCAATGGACTTAGTGATAATAATATTTCCTTATATCCACTTGGAAAACCTTCCCTAGAATCATCTCAACACTTATGAGTAAATGAGATAGATGGGATTGAGGATGAATAAAATTTAATTTCCTTTGAATATATAATATTCAAGGATAGTTAAAATGAATTAAAATATTTATTAATTAATTATGAGGAATATACTGTTCATCAAACAATCTAATAAAGTGTCTTCAATTGGGCAAAAATTAGCCAAGAACATTTTATAATATCATTTTGTTTCCCTTTGGTAGAAGAAATCCCTCAAGGAAATTCCTTCTTAAAGATATGGAAACCTTTTAAATTTTAAAGTCACATCCTTGTTCCTTGAAATTATTAATTATTGAATACAATAAATTCTACTTAGTATATCCAAGTAATAAATAATTTACAATTCAGCCAGGAAAAATGTTAAATATAAATGGTTGGTTATGTAATGAGTAGGAATCAAAATTAATTGATATATTATATGAACATTAAAATTAATTTTCATGAGAATATATTGACATGAAATAAATTTATCTTGGAATTTGTACTCATCATATCCATATAAAAAATGTTAAGTTTAGTGAGATAACTACAATAAATAATAAACTCCGCTCTTAGAAATAATTAATACTATAATCGAAAAAATGTTAAAATTAGTGTTCATATATTTAATATCTAATGGTTAGTGGGTTTCCAAAATGGTAATAATACCTAATAAAAATGGTAAATTGAATATTTGTGTAGAATATAGAGAACTCAACAAATAAACATGGAGAGACTATTTCCCTTTACCATTCATTGATCAAGTTCTATATAATCTATCCAGGAAGAAATATTTTTTATTGGATGGATTTAGAGGTTAAATAAAAATATAATTATCACCATAAGAAAAATATAATACTAAATTAACTTTTCATTTGGAAAAACTTATATAAATAGTCTTACCTTTTAGACTATGTAATGAAGTTTCTACTTCTTAGAGAGTTGTATTTGTAATATTTTATAAAATAAATAATAAATGTGTTGAGGTTTATATGGATTATTTAACTATGTATGAAATTTTTTTTGATTAATCCCTTATAAATATCAATAAAGTAATCAATATATGTGAAAAGCATCAGTTATCCTTAAGCCATAAAAAATATGTAATGTTGGTAAAATAAGGCATTGTTTTATGAGATCATATTTTAGTTGAATGAATACAAGTAGATCCTAATAAAATTTAACTCATTTGACAATTTACTCCACCCAAAAACCAAACAAATGTTAATATTTTCTTAGGGCATGAAGAATAATATAAATAGTTCATTGAAGATTTTAGTGGAATTGTGACACCTCTATTCTCCCTATGTACAAAGAATAATGAATTCTTATGGAAATATGAATGCAAAAAATCATTTGAAGAAATAAATAAAATACTAATTTATACTCCAATACTAAGGGATCCTAATTATACACTTGATTTTCCCATTCATATTGATGCTTCTAACATTTCAATAGGAATTATTCTTGGACAAAAATAACACAATGGTAAAATGTATGTTATTTATTATGTCAATAAGAACTTTAATCCAAATAAAAATAATTATACAATTATCAAAATTAGTTTATAGGTGTAATTTATGCCATCAATAAATTTATTCATATATTATTATTTATCATGCTTGTATATATTGGTCATTCATATATCAAGTACTTAATTAATAAATCAATAGTAAGGGGATGAATCACTAGATGGGTTTTACTATTACAATAATTTAATGCATAAATAATTGAAAAACCTTGAAAGGATAATGTGGTTTTTGATTTAATATCTAGATTGAACACTATATGGGGAAATGAAATTATTGAAGATAGTGTTCTAGATGTATAATTATTTTTAATCTCAACATATACACCCTAGTTTACAAACATGACTAATTATATTTCTATGGATAAGTTTACATTTGATCACTCAAATAAAAATAAACATCTAATTAGGGATAGCTCAAAATTTAAATCATTTAACGGGATCTTGTTTAAGTGTAGACCTAATTTTATGCCATGCATGTGTGTGTGGAAAGATAAAGTCTATGATATACTGAGAGATTATCATGATGAACCACAATGAGGTCATTACTCAATCCAAAATATTATTCATAAGGTCCTAAATATTGGATATTACTGTCATTCACTTTGTCAGGATGTAAAGATATACATGAAATAATGTAACCAATTACAATAGATGGGTAAACTCACACTATCTAATGAAATTCCTCTCTATAGTCAAGTATTTTTGAAACCCTTTGTAAAGTGTAAATTATATTTCATTAGCCTTATTGATATATTGTAACAAGTAAAATGGTACATCTTAGTGTGCACTAACTATGTCACCAAATGGACTGAAGCAAAATCCTTTACTTTTACTTAAGAAGAAAAAAATGCTAATTTCCTATATGAAAGAATTATTGAATACTTTAGATTGCTTATAACTATTATTTTCAACCAAGGGAAAATTTTTACATCCAAAATGATATAATCCTACATTTAACACTATCAAATCACCCATAAGAAGTCATCTCCTTATGATCCCAAACCCTATGGTAGAGTTAAAGTCACCGACATAGAAATGGAGAACATTCTAAAAAAAGACAATGGATATCAATATGAAATATTTGGTAAATAAGTTACTTAAAGTATTTTGGATTAAAACACACCATGGAAATCAATTATAAGATTCACTCCATATGAATTAACATATGTAAAAATAACACTAATTCTTATTGAATTTGAGTTAAAAACACTAAGGACAATAATGTAACTAATAATTGAATTGACAGAAACACAAAAAGAAAGGATTATAAAAATAATGAGCTAGATGAGACAAGGTTTGAGGAACTTAAAAAAAAATATCACTCAATAATTAATGGAAAACATGGCATGATCAAAATATACAAGAAAGGAAATTCAAATTTAGAGATTGGTATTGTTTTGTAACTCTAAATATTATCACTTGAAAGTAAAACTTTTCACTTAATGGCTATGACCATATACGATCAAATAAATATTTGATAATGGAGTTATTCAAGTACTATGAATTGATGGATAAAAAAGGACACTCTTGGTAAATGGGCACATATTGCAACTATATCAAGAACTAGCCATAAAGGAAGAGTTTACCAAGCAAGTATTTTCACCTCTATAGTTTTGTTTTATGGAAGAGATCCCCTCTTTGACCTTGATAAATATCTAAATTCATGATTCTAATAAAGGAAAAGAGATGAAAATAAATAAATGGTGGTTGTTTTATAGAGAGAGAATCAAAATGGGAGGATTTAAAAACCAATAAATGGTAGATTTTCTTATAGATCAATAATCCACATTTGATATTGAGGAGCAGTTCATCTATTTCTTTGGATTAACTTGATAGAAATGCAATTCTTTAGCATCTTATAATAGATCCCCTTTCAAGGCTTCTTTATTCAGACCCCTTTTCTAAATTTTTCCCTAAGTCTCAACCTTCATCCACTTTCAATAATTTAAAGCATAACACTCATCTGAATAGAGGAGACTTTATTTTTGGTTAGGTAGAGTGAAAGATTAACATGTGGTGATCTCTAAATATTTTTAATTTTGAGTTAGGACTCTAAGAAGTGCCACTAGCCAATGAAAAGAAGGATATACCCCACTAAATAGCTTATAAAAGGGTGATGCATGAGCTCAACATGTATCACCCCTACACTAATTTTGAGTAGGGGAATACCTAGATTTATCTAGAGGAGTGTGAGCTCAACATGTGGCACCTCCATTCTCAACATTACCAAAGAAGGCCCTAGCCTCTTTGAAGAAGCACCAGTGATATATGTGTTACTTTTGTACTCACCAAAGAATAGTGTTGGTTTGATAGTGTGTAACGTAGTGCCATTAGATGATATTTTGGGCCCCTTTTTTTAGTAGGTATTTTGAATTTTGAGGGAATCAAAACCATTGAGCACAACATAGGTAGAATGTCTCTAAAAGTATACACATGGTGCCACCCTACTTCTCCCCAGTGTAGTGGTCATAATGGAATGATGCAGTTGCACCATATCTAAGATCTAAAGGCTAACTCCACTAATGATCTTGAGACTTCATTTCAGTTATAGTAGCACCATCATGGGTAGGAGAGGGAATCTCTAGGTGTCTTTTCTCTAGACATTTTCTTGGCCTATTTATTTAGAGCTCTTCCCTATTGGAAGGGGCTAGTGATCATTTTTTTTTTCACATTCACATTTTTATAGCCATTATAATAGACTAGGATAGTAGTAGCTAGCATTTTCCTATTCTAAAACCTTAGTAGGTACACCTCATATATGTTAGTGAATAATTTTTATGTGCCCATTGTGAGCTTTTATATTCTATTCCCCACCTATCAGTGAAGAGGATGTGATGATCTATGTTAATTTGGAGTGAAAAATTGTCTTTATTTGTTATCTTTATTCTCCTACTTCTATAATGTAGATATATTCTCATGCTATAGATATTAATTTGCTTCAATCTCCTTTATGGTATATATTGCTAAAGCTTTATGTTATTTTATGCAAGTATTGATAAAAATTTCAAACCTCTCAATGTATCACCTTAGACTAGATTTGATTTTCATGTTATGAGTTTCTTTTATTCTATCCCTTTTCATCCCCAATTTACAATGAAGAGTTAGCTTATAAAATTGTAGAGGATCCTATAAAAACTACACTTAGTCCCACATATATAAAGCTTACCATAGAGGTTGTTATACCCAAAGTGAGGGTTTTAGTTATTAATAGTTATCTTTTCTGTCATGCCTAGTGGGACCTTAGTCTGCTAGTCTGATTGACTAAAGGCATTAATTTATGATCCATAGACCCATAACAAGGTCACAAACTATAAATAATCTAAATATACCAACTCCACCTTTGGGATCTCCTACTTGCTAAAGATCATCGGGGTCTTTTATTGTGCAATAAAAACAATAACAACAAAAATAAATAGCACATATAATCCCACCAAGGAAATTTGTATCATGGGATAGTGGTATCTTATTTATCCTTCTAACACTCCCAACCATATGGGATCCAATCCCTACCAATGATTTGAAGGTAATTCCCAATTTTTTTGGAGAAAAAAATAAGACAGTGACTAAACACCTCCAAAATGTGGTTAATGTGTGTATTGTATACTACATCACCACATAAAATATATCCCTAAGGATACTAGTAGCCTCCTTCAAAGGGTAGGCTCTTGAATGGTACTGATCTTTGATAACTAACTCAATTAAGACCTAGGATGACTTGGGTAACAAGTTCATTGATATTTTCAATGAGAAGGTAAACCGATCATTCCTCATATAATAGTTGATAACCATCAAGAGGGCCTTGTAAGAGGCTATGGTCAATTTTAATACCAAGTTTGAAAAAACCTAGCCAAGGATCCCAATGATGGATTGACCACCCATAGGCATGGTGATTGTGTTCTATCTCAAAGCCCTCAATTTGGATATTACTTTCATGATCTTATCACTAGGAGTCTAGACACTATTAGACACACATGACATCATAGTAAGCATTGAGAATAACTTGATAGATGTAGGAATACTCATTCCTTAACCATCAATGTTAGTGTTCCTTAAGATATCTATACCTCTACTGAAAGATATCTTGACTACCTTAGGAACTCCACCCCCTTCTATGTATGTGTACTTACCTACTTAGGAAATTACTTTTATTGCATCATCATTGGTTACTGAGATGAATGATTTGAACAATATTATAGGGAATGTTTCTAATGAGATAATTAATCTCAAAAGGTATCAAGCTACACCTCTAAGTCCCTCTTACAATAACTATCAAGAAATAAGGTCACCTTAATAGAAAAACTAATACCAAGAAAGGCAAATGCTAAATAACTAGGCTTTAAATAACCAAATTCCAAACTATCAAACATAACCCATGAATTAAATGGTCATGATCCCTGACCCCTTACACATAGTGTCTCTAAATATAAATAGAGAACTAGTGGTCAAATAGAATAACTTGGTGGATGACTCCAACTCATGGTGATTCCCCTATAATGAATTCCATGTACCCTAAAATTATCCAAGGGGAAACTTACAATAGAAAATCACCAAGTAGAGGTGATAAGGGAATGTACCAAACTCAACCTATACATATCAGTCCCTGAGAGTTGAAGATATTTTACTAATGGAATATATGTAGGGTATGTCCCTATAGTAAGAGGAATAAATAGTCTCAGACCATGTATTTTTATACTAGATAGAAGATGAATATGTATTCATTATGAATTAATTTATTATATATAGATACCCATAGGTGTGATTAGACTACTATACATATGTGAAGAAAATACTGGATGAAAGCCCTGAGGCTTATACAAGGCCTAAGTTAACCTTTGAAAAAATCCAACACCATGACCTCCATCCACAATCTATCTAAGATAGATTGAGGTAGTATAGAAAAAGTCAAAAGACCCTAAGATCCCACCCCAAAGTCATATAATGTGGTTAAAAAACCAAAGAAAGCATCAGCTAACATATAACTTTGGGACATCTTATCTATCCTTGAATAGAAGACTCTATTAAAATAAGATTTATAGTAAAATGAGAAGCCCATGTAAAACAAACCAACCATAAAACCTACAAAGGAAAAGGGAAAATAATCCAATGTGTCATGCATCCCCAAGTACCCACTACATTCACCAACACCAAGGAAGGGGTTAGTAAAACAAAACCCACCCCATTTTACTTGACTTTGATTATGGATAAGAGGTTAGTGCATAATTCCACAATTGACTCAAGCATGAGCACCATAATGATGCCCAAATAAATAATTGAGGTGGTACAATTGAAATATGAGCCCTTAAATAGAGGCTTGATGTAGATAGATGGGAAGAAGGTCCAGACCTTAGGGTTTATCTAGACCCTTTCTGTCATGTTGTATTCTTATCTTAGCATCACCATGGCTCAAGATATTATGGTGATAGACATCCTACCTATTTTAGGGATATTCCTATCAAGAGATTTTATTGGCAAGATTGGTAGTTACCTATCATTAGACTGGTCTCACTTGATTTTGAGGGCTAAGTATAGATAAAGTTGAAGGTGATATCTAAACCTCTTTTTCTAAAACATATAGTAGATGAAGTAATTGAAAAATTTAAAGAAACACACACCTCCTTCTCAAGGATATAGATATACTACATTGAAATGGTTGAAAAAGAAGGGGTAGCTAACAACAAAATTCTTGAAGAGGAATCCCTAATAAATGAGTTAATCAAGAATGACCCATTTATGAACTTTGATGCCACTAGTCTTATAACCTATGTTACCTATGATGAATATTAGGTCATCCCCAGTGTCAAAAATAAACAAGGAGACTGGAGTAAAGAACTTGAAGATGAGTCTAAATTCTAGATTCATAATTTAATGGTGTAAAATGAAAGACTAGATCTGGAGTTAGAATTTGACTAAAGTCCCCTTTAGAAAAAGAAAACTTATAGGCCTTTTAGTTCCAATTTACTTGTATAAATAATAAGGCTAAATATGAGGCCCTGGTCCATGGCCTCAACCTTGCTAAGTGAATGGGCATCAAGTAACTAAAGGTATTCAATGACTCCAAATTAGTAGTAAGATAGGTAAGAGGGGTATCAACCGTAAAGAATGAACACTTGAGATCTTGCCACCACCATGTATATGACTTAATTAGAGTTTTTTGACCCTTTAATATTTAGATCATCTCAAGAACCATTAATATAGAAGCTGATATGATGGCAACAATGGGCTCCTAATTTGACTTGGTAATGGACATATTCACAAATGAGTAAGTAGTTTAGGTAATCATCAGGGCAATTATCCCAAACAGTGACCAAAGCTGGAAAGTATTTGAAAATGATGATCAGATTATGATGTTCCTCTAGCAATCATGTGAGTTCATAAAGAAACTATAGCTAAAAATTAAAGAAGCTTATAGAGACAAGATTATATAGTTTTAAACCAACAAACTCCTGAAGGGTGTCATCACCTTGGAGAATCTCTTTGATTTTGATAACACAAAAGACAAATGCAAGTTTTTTATAGATAAAGGTGATTATTAAGACCTTAACATTAGGAGGGGAATAAAAATAAAGGTTGAAAAGGAGGTTCCTTAAAGAGACAAGGAGTGACTGGTATCTTGTTGTGATAAATATGAAGGTGTCATTACATGAACTTATGATAACCTAAAAGGATATGATCGAGATGTCATCCAACACACCATATATTTTATAGATGGAACCAAGAAAATTTGAAAATAATAAAGGCCAATGAAACTAAATATTGAGTCCTTGATGGCCCAAAAGTTAAGGAAGCAAATTGACTCAAAGATCATATACCCAATCAAGCATTTGACTTGGGTATCTAACATGGTCCCTATGTAAAAGAAGAGTGGGTAAATTTTATTATGTGTGGATTTTTGAGATATAAACAAGGTGTACTTAAAATACCATTACCCTCTCCCTTCCATGGATTAAATCCTTCAAATAGTAGTAGGAGCAGAGATGTTTTCATGGCTAGAAGGTTTCTCTGGGTACAACCAAGTATGGGTGAAAGAAGATGATCAATAAAAAACCACTTTTACCATGAAGTGGGGAGCCTTCACATATGTGAAGATGCCTTTTTTACTTTCTAATGCTAGAGCAAAATTTTAGTGAGCAATGGATGTATATTTCAAAAGGCTAATTAATGAGATCATCCTAATCTACTTAGATGATCTCACTATATTTTCCAAGAAGAAAGAAGACAACTTCAACCACCTAAAAAAAGTCTTCTAGAGGTGCCAAGAGTCTAGAGTGTCCTTAAACCCCAAAAAGTGTGTTTTTGGAGTCCCCCAAGGGAAGCTACTTAGATATGTTATAGCCAAAGATGGGATAACTATTGATCTAGAGAGGATAAAGGATATTAGAGACCTAGCTCTACCAGTAAACAAAATATAGTCCAATCCTTCCTAAAAAATATCAATTTCTTAAATAGATTCATATCAAACTTTGTCAGATTGGTGAGACCAATCACCTTGATGTTGCAGAAGTATCACGTTTTCAAATGGACACCTAAAAAGAGAGCAACATTTAAGGAGATCAAAAGTACAATATTTGTCACACCTATACTTGTTAACCCTAACTTTTCTAAATATTTTATTATGTATGTCTTTGGGAGTGAGCATAACCTCATGTCTATGCTGACTCAAAAGGAAGAGGAAGGAGGAGAGGATCACCCAATTGTATTCTACTCTTGAATGTTATGCAAGTATGAAACCATATACAACTTCATAGAGAGATAAGCCTTCACCATCATTAAGGGTCTTAAGAGGTTTAGGCACCTAGTGGAAATAAGTAATATAATGGTGTACATGGCACACTCCAGTGTTTATGAGTATATCATGGAAGGAGAGATTATAGAAAAAGGGTTAATTAGATTACCAAGATCCTAGAATATGAGGTAGAAGTTAGATCAAAAAAGATAATCAGAGGGAGGGGAATCTATGATTACTTATCTTAGAGCACATATGTCTTGATGAAGAATCAAGACATGTATAAAGTAATCCTAGTGAACCAATTTGAAGTAGATAGGTCTTGAGTGATCAACATAGTCCACTTCATGTAGACTAGTATGTATCCTAATGATCTCCCTACATATAAAATGTATTTATATATGCTTCAAGGATATATCTACACACTAGTACAAAGGGTTCCATTCAAAATAAATTTTGATAAAGATCTCCTCCGATGCATTGATAAGCCCCAAGAAGAGAAAATTCTCTAAGATATGAACTTTGCTCCCCTTAGTAGTCAGTTTTTAGATAAAAACACTATGAATAATATCATTTGTGTAGGGTATTACTGGTCAACCATGTTAAAAAACTACCACCAAGTAGTCAATAAGTGACAAAAGTGACAATTCTTCATTAGGAAGAGGAAAAAGTTAGCCATGGCTCTCAATATGATCATGACTGTTGATCCCTTTACATAATAGGGCTTAGAATTTATTAGAATCATCAACCTAGTCTCTAACATGGGACATAAATGGATATTTATGGCCACCAATTACTGCACCCATAATACCAAAGCAACCCCACTAAGGGAGGCAACTAAGAATGTAATCCTTAACTTCTTAGAAGAGTTTATCATGAGGTTTAGCCCACGTAAAAGAGTCATCTCTGATAATGTGAAGGCATTATTTATATCTAAAATCTTTTAGTTTATGCTTCAAAATGGCATATTCCTAAATTATTACCTATAAGGGTACAGGTTGATAGAGTCTACAAATAAAAATCTGATCAGATTGATCAAGAGGATGAGTCATGACAAGTAGAGGGAGTGGCACTTGCACATAAGGATGTCCCTATGGGTTTATTTCATCACCCCCAAATAGATATTAAAGAATTCCCCAAATAAACTTGTGTATGAGAAGGAAGTGACTATGCCAATATCATCAAAAATCTCTACATGATAGCTTTTACAGGAAGTTGATATTGAAGAAAATGGAGTGATGGAGATTCAACTCACTAAATTGTTCAAACTCTAGGAGACAAGGGAGAAGATAAGAAATGTGAATATCATCCAATATCAAGTGGTGAATTCATGGTTTGACAAAAATTCATTAGACCCTAGATATAAACCAAGAGAGTTTGTTCTAAAATATGACCAATGAGTCATGAAGTTAGGACAACACATAAAGTTCAACTCCCTTTAGAGAGGGCCATTTCACATTATTAGTGATAGATGGGGGAGTGATTTTGAATTAGAATACCAAGAGGATAATTCATTGGAGATCCCCATCAATGGGATTGATTTAAAACATTTAAACTAGCTTTCCAATTTCCTCCCTTGTACATAATTAGTTAGTTTCCCTTGCATTGTGTGTTTTCCTTTCCTCATTGTTTATTTTCATTTTTAATTCTCTTTCTCCTTCCATTTGCTATTTCCTTTTCAAAATAAGTTTCATTGGCATATGTGGCTGATCTAATCACCACACATCCTACCCCCTATCCTCCCAAATATTCAAAACATTATCTAAAATATGGTTATCTACCTGCCTCACCTACCATTAATGTTAGATGATCCATTATACATAATTCCCCATAATTATTGCCACAAATCTATTACTAAAGTATATTCAAGCATGTGTGCTACTCTTATCATTTATGGGGGTACTCATTTTTTAAATTTTTATAATGTGCCTTCCTAGCAAAGCTAGCACATAAATATTCCTCCTCTCCTTTTGATCTAAACACTTGAACCTTTATGAATTTGAAGAGAGCATTAAGAAATTGTGAGAAGGGAAAAAGAGAGTTTATAGGTCTAACAAGGTTACAACCATCAGTTCAATCTTCTAGACAAAGATAGAGAAGGATTATTAGAGTGGATAGAGATATGGAGGCCTCTACATCCTCATCTAAGAGTCATAAATACTCCTCTAAGTAGAGATCCCATAGTTTAATAAGTAGTAGAGATCCTCCCCCTATACATGACATAAGCAAATCCTATGCTTCGACCCCTACTTAGGTGAGGGAGAAGGTATTGAATACCTAGTTGATAACTAGGAGACTTTGTAAAGACCAAAATTTGGTAACTAACTTTGCGAATGCCATTTTTGACCCAAAGTTATCCCAAAATCCCAAGAATTTAAGGGAGGGTTCACATGCCCAAATGATGGATAGAATTAGCTAAAAGGAGTATGGCTCTTTTGGATGTAAAATATGGGTCTATACCTTGGCACAATATATGGTGCCATACTTATACCTATGCCTTGAGATTATTTCTCTATGCATAGATAGATATAAAGTTGATACTAGAGTGACCATTAGAAATGTCTATCTAAAGGTAAGTATTAATGTAGATCACATCAAAGGGATGTTCCAAATCAGATACGATGCAAAGGGGACTATTTGCAACATAGTAAGCCCCCAAAATATCTAGGATTCCTTAGGGAATATAAAAGTGTGCTTCCTTGAAGCTCTCCTCAAAGAAGAGGTCATAAAGATGCCTCATTTTCCCTTACCCCCATTAAACTTCCCTATATAGTACTTTGACACCCTATCCAAGTTGGCTTTCATCCTAGGTATGGATGGTGATGACAATGCTAAAAACTTCTAGCTATGTATACTCTACCTGATATCCATGGTCGAGAAGGGGAAATATTTTGAGATGGAATTCATTAAAGACATTGCCTCCACCATGAGGATTGAGATACATAATTAATTTTCAATGAGTACCTTTATGTACCCATCCTTCCTTATATTTTTAATGTTATATCAGAACACCTAATTCTTTTCCAAGTACCTCCATCTCAACACCTCTGATATAGAGGTTTTTTCCCACATAGTAGCCCCTATCACTTATGGACTCATGTCATATCAAAGACTAGGGATTACTATGAGTTATCAGAAATGGTTCATGGCTTTAGTTATCACATACCTCATCCATACTTTTATCACCTCTTGAATGATAGATTGGAAACAAGCTTGGCTCATAAGTAGTAAAGTTCCCTTTGACTAGTTCTAGGGAGCTCACTTTTAATTCATTTGAGTGCATGAATTTGATGTAAAACCCTTCTATCTTCCCCATACACTCACTAATATAATCCTTTCTCTAGAGTTGGCTTTCTAAATTGATATACTGGAATCCATCTATGAGGTGGGAAAGAAGAAAAAGGGGGTATATGATGTCCCTTTTTCAAAAGATGACATCATAGTGTAGAAAAGGAACTAAAGATGCCTCTTCATGGCCAAAATAGTAGAGCTTGGCCTTTATTTGATAACTAATCAATGGTACTATGATCCAATAGGATACATAACCAACCTAAAGACTACAATTATCAAGCATCACAACTAACCCTACCTAAAGGAAAGGAAGTCACCTATAGAGGATGTTCCTCAATATTATGTAGACCTGATTCAAATGTCAAAAGATGTTTTTAAACCATGGGAGTATTTTTATACTGAGGTCTAAAGTTATGACTTAATGAAGAAATTATCAAAAAGAATGAAAGAATAAGTCACCCAAATGGATTGGAGTATGGAGAAGAAATATTCCTTCACTAAATATAGTTTTGAAATCAACAAGCCAACTGAAGGATTGTATGAGGAAGACTAAAATGAGAAGTTTGAGAAGCTATAAGATGAGTTTCACCCAAAAGAGGTCATCTCTGAAGAGGAATACACTTCCAAAATTATAGTGGGAGGAGAAGAAGAAGAAGAAGAAGACACTCCCAGAGAGGAGATAGGGGACTCACCCATGGAGAATTAGGTAGAAAAAGTTAAGGTCATGACCACTTAGGTGCCTTAGAAATGCTTGCCTCCCATGTTTCTTTATTCCACAGCCCTACAATAATAGAAATATCACTTTGGGTACTTCAAGGTTGGCTCCTCCTAGCTCAAACACACTAAGGCACCCATTTCCATCCCTCTACTAACTCTTCCCTAGAAGAAGATCCACTTTGTGGATCTCATTTTTTCCACCTTTGATTCCTTCTCTACTACCCCATCCCACTCTATATCCCCATTATTGGTTGTAGCATCATCTACTACCGAACCAAGTTCTTTTACTCCCTTTGTCACTTCATCACCTACCCTGATGGTCCCACTATAGGTTACATCACCTCCCACTACTCAACCTAACACCACCTTGGCTTCAATATTATCATCCACTCAACCTTCCATGGGACCAATCCCTTTTGTTTCTCTATCCACATTTCCTCTCATGTGCCTTTCTTCACTCCCCCACCTTCATCATTTGCCTCATTCTCCCTCATGATGTAGTCCCCATTTTCCCTACCACATGGACTCCCACCTTTCTCCCCTACAAACCTTGCCATTCATTCATTCAATTTCATAGGATTAGGGTACACCTATTCATATTAGAAATTGGATATTTTATTATTCTTCCATAGTAAATCTCCTTTATGGGAGAAATAATTCAAGCATCAAATGAGTTTTATTAGTAGGTAGATGTAACAAAGGTAGCCTAAAAGGCCCAAATAGAGAAGAAAATGGGAACAAGCTAAGACCAATGCCCAAGCTCACATGTGGTCATTTTATGACCCTATATAATAATATTTCATGGTTGATCACTTGACCCCCTAAGTGGTCAATCCTCATAAATAGATGTAGCTAGGGGACTGCTCTATCCAAGTTATCAACCTTAACCTCAATCAAGCCTAGCCCACTGATAGGGTAAAGATCATAGAAAAAACATAGAATTTTATGAATACATACTATGTTAAGGTGGCATGTTAGTTAGAGAATACCAAGTTGAATCGCTAAAAATTAAAGGCTACAATTAACCACTTAAATGCTGAGGTTAAGGCAAATGACACCAACCTTAACAAGGGATAGGCTAACCTCAAGGGCAACATACTAAATAAAATATTCTAGGTGGAGGCTAGATTGTGATTAGCCACTAAGCTCAAACCAAAAGAGAAGGAGAAGGAACTAGATGAGATGTGCCAGAACCTCCATGATACAAACTAGACATACTAGCAATTAAAACACTAGGCATAACAAGACTCCTTAGACAAAGACCAAGAGATTAAAAAGTTGAAAAATGACCTTGTCACTTGCCCATAAGCCACCAAAATCCTTCTCATATTATATAAACTATAAAATTCATATTGGGAATGGATTAATACTATGATGACAAACTTAAATATAACATTAACCTTCAACATATATACATAGAAGCTTTCCTCTCAGGTAAGCACATCTATTGACTAGATGACTAATTTCATCTCCCCAAAGGTCTCAAAGTCATATATCCTTATCCAAAATCTCTATAGTGCTTCTCCCAAAGCATTAGTAGTAGTAGGGGTAAATAACCAGAAATAGGCAGTGTCAAAGGTGAATGAGTTTCTAGGCTATAATAAGGTAGCAAACAAATGCAAGGAGTTCCTCAACACCTTAGAGTAAGTAGTCTAAGAAAGGAAAGGATGAATAGAATAATTATTCTAGTTTGAAATCCCCTCCCCTTTCTTGTCTGATAACAACATCCTCCCTAAGGACCAGATCAAGGTTCCACTTAAGCAAAGGCAAAATGACTAGATTATTTTTGTGACTCATGGTCAATTTCCCAACATCTCTGAGGTGGAAATTTTTTGCATCTACTTAAATAGTTTGAGTCCTAAACATTTCTAGTGGTTAAAGGCTTAGGAAATATCTCCTTCAAGGAGATAATTGATCTAGATAGAGCCTTCAAGGATCTCAATAAGAAAACCCAACCAAAGGAGGACGAGTCGATGCCCTTACAAGTGGCCCTTCAAAAGTTGTAGGTTTTTGTACCTTCCCTTTATTTTTTCAATTTTATTTCAATTGGTATAGGTGTTAGAGATTTTTGGTTCTACCATCCATAGGTGGAAACCCCCATGAGTCAGCAAGAACTGTGGATCAATAATCAACATTTGATATTGAGGATCAGTCCATTTATTTCTTCAAGATTGCTTAGTAGATACATAGTTCATTAGAGCCTTTTGGTGGATCCCCTTTTGGGCCTTCTTTCTTTGATCCCCTTTTCTCAATTTTTAATAAGTCCTAGCCTTCATCCACTTTCAACACTTGATATCATGACACTCATCCAACTTGAGGAGAATTTATTTTTAGTTAGGTGGAATAGTAGCTAACACATGGTGGACTCATTCTCTCTAAATATTTTTAATTTTGATTTAGGCCTCTAGGTAGTGTTATTAGCCAAATAAAATAAGGAAGGGACCCACTAAATTATTTATAAATGGGTGATGTGAGATCTCAACACGTGGCACCCCCACACTCATATTAAGTAGGGGAGCACCTAGCTTTCTCCAAAGGATTATGATCTCAACATGTGACACCCCCATGCTCAAAATAATTGAAGAATGCCCTAAACTCTTTTAAGAAGCACAATTTAGATGTGTGTCACCTCCACACTCATTGAAGAGTAGTGTTGGTTTGACAGTGTGAAAAGTAGTGCCATTGGATGATGGTATGGGCCCCCTTTTTTAGCAAGGCTTTTGATTTTTGAGGGAACCAAAGCCATTAACCGTAACATAGGTGGTATGTCTCCAATATCATACATTTGGTGCCACCCCACTTATCCCAAGTATAGTGGTCATAATGAAATAATAAATTTGCACCATATCTAAGATATGAAGCCCAACTACACTCATGATCCCAAGACTTCCTTTCAGTTACAACAGTGCCATCTTGGGTAGGAGAGGTAATATCTAGGTGTCTCTTCTCTAGACATTTATTCGGCCTATTTATTTAGAGCTATTTATTTTTTTAAGGGTCTAGTGATCATTTTGTTTTTTACATTCTCATTTTTATAGACATTATAATAGATTAGGATAGTAGCAACTAGCATTTTCTTATTTTGAAACCTTAGTAAATGCACCTCATAAATGTTAATTAATTATTTTTATGTGCCCATTGTGGTCTTATGTATTCTATTTCTCATCTATTAATAAAGAGGATGTGATGCTCTATGTTAATCTGGAGTGGAAAATTATGTGTTTATTATCTCTATTCTCCTACTTCTATAGTGTAGATCTTTGCTTGTGTTATAAATCTTAGTTCATGATTCAAGCTCTTTTATGGTCTATAGTGCTAAAGGTTTATGTTAATTTATGAAATTATTGTTAAATGTTTCAAACCTCTTGATGTATCACCTTAGAATAGATTTTTGTTTCATGTTATTAGTTTATTTTATTCTATCCCTTTTCAACCCCAATTTAAAATGGAGATATGACTTCTAAAATCTTAGAGATTGCTCTATAGACTACACTCAGTCCCACATCTATAAATCTTCCCATAAAGGTTGATAGACTCGAAGTGAGAGTTTTAGGTATCAATATTTCCCAAACAAGTACTATAAATTTTTGTTTGTTAACTTTCTTCTACTACTCAACATCTTCATTCCAAATGACATTGCAAGTGAAACAAGAAATAGAGGTAGTAAAGGTAATTATTATATTTTTTTAATTTTAGTTTTAATATTTTATATATATATATATATCCAATTTTTTTAAATTTTCAAAATAAGAAGCCAAATCACAAGTCTTACCATCCATATTGTCCAAAAAGAGTGATAACTATAAGACATAATAAGGAGATGACTAAATCATGAGGTGACATCATTTAAAAAATAAACATTTGATGGATTTTAAATTTAAATCTAATCCTCACATGAGGAATATAATAACATAAAGTTATTTTTGATATCACAAGTCACTTCCCACAACACACATCACTTCCCATGATGAAAGGCACTTGAAACAAACACTTTCTCATCATTTAGACATATTGAGAGCACTTTTGATACTCATTACACACTACCCTCTTTCACACTTATTCACTATCAAACCATGTTGTATTACCCATTAAAGCCAATCCTATTCTGATTTCATTCCTTTGTTAAAACCCTATGTTGAATCACGATAATTGATACACAAAATCTAGTGTTTTAACCTATTTTACCTTTCCAAAAGCTCTACTTATTTACATCCACTCATTTGAGATCATTACCTCAATTGGATCATGGGGTAAAATAAAAAATTAGAGTCTGATTCTATCAAACCATTATTATAAGAAGAATATATTATGAAAATTTTCAAGGCTTCAATATGGATGTAGTTTTTAAAAAAAAATTGAAGGTCACAATGAGAAATTTTTATAATATGTTTTCAATAATATTCACAAATAATAATCCAAGGTTCTAGGGATCAAGATAAAGGTAAGCCCTACCATCATAAGTAAGATCTCTACCATCTCTGAGATAGGAAAGGAATTTTCACATATCAAAGTTTACTATAAATATTTAATTTATATTTTTCATTAGGAAGGGGAGTGACCTCTTCAGTTAATACATAGTGGAAAAGAGGAATGTAAAGGGATCAAGATAAAAGGTTTTTTAGAATCATGGGGAGCTATTTTCCTATGGATCATGATTTTTTCACTTGTTAATGTTAATTTGACATTGTTTTTTGTCACTATGCTAATTCTAAATGATTTTATATGTGGGAGAAAGAGTGATGATTTCCTAGTAATTATTTTTCATTCCTTATATTCTATTATTCAATCCATGCCTGAGATGTATATAAAATTAGTAGGTCCTATAAAACATCATGACTAAATCCAATTTATTTTTAAATATCACTTTTTTAGTAGAGGCAAATGAGAATAAAAATGGTTGGAGTTGTTGAAAGATAGATATAAGAACTAGACGTAGGGGTTCAGAACACAAATTTATACATAAATCCCTACTTCAGAGCTCAATACCCAAAAGTAGAAGCAGACCTAAATTCCTACTCTAGATTTTAAAGTTAAAATAAATAAATAGAAAACACAACCCTCAAAACCTACTATGTGAGTTCCTATTAAAAAATACATTATAATCCATCTAACATCATTTATGATCAATCCCTTGATATGGCAAGTCCAAATAAGGTCCTAAATTTCCATTCTATAAAATAAAATTGCTTGGGAAAGAAAAAATAATAATATCATACACAAGGAAAAATTATAGGGATAATGATGAGACATGAGTACCCAAATTCCAATGTATTTGTTAGAGAGTTTAGATGTTTGTCATATTCCCAAGGGATAGTGGATGAGTACCCACAATATCTATTATAAAGTGCTAGGGATTTTGAGGAATAATTTCACATTTCCTTTGATAAAACTTACACATCATGCACCAAGAGGTAGGAAATATTTAATATCCCTTTGAATAAGAGAGATCTTCTCCCATACAAACCAAAAAATTATATCTTAGGAGATTTAAGGCCATTGTATAAATGTTGATATAATTATATAATATATGGGTTGTCATGAGGTATATAAATCCACTCCTAATAGCCCCAATACCTATATGGGTAAGTGAATCTTAACATGCACATGAATATTTTGAATGGTGGAAAGAAAGGGTTAGAAAGAATAAAGGTTGTAATGATCTTGGACAATAAATTTGGGCATATATTGAGAAAGAATATGACCTATGCTAGACTTTGAAAATAATGACTCTAAATATGAAACAATATCAACATCAACATGTAAGAGGACCTAAAAGAGTTTAGTTTTGGGGGAGATGATGAGGATAAAATATGCCTCATTATATCTTAAAAATTAAACTAATTTCCCCTCCATTTATCTTCTCTAAAAGTGGATTTAGTTATAATATTTATAAATCATAGTTGATTTAAAGTAAGATATATGATAAAAGTATTATATATTATTTAGGTATATTATTATCTAATTCATTAATATATATATATAAAATACTATGAAATAGATGTCAATTTTTGAATATGGAGGATTATTAGATCATCAATTAGGATGGAAGATGCTTAAGCAACTAAAGTTAAATTTTTGAAAGGAAAAGAAACCATGAAAATGATATTGGAACTGGATGAATAATCTGGTTACTCTTGTTGGTTATGAAACTGGTCCTGTTCTTTGTTTTCTTTTTGAAATCCTTTGCCTTTGGTGTAACCAGATCTCTGTTAAATATGGGTTTTGACTGGTAGTCTTTCTGGTGGTTTCAGGTCCATTAAAAACCTATTTTTGCTACTTCCTTGTAGTTTTTAGGCTTTTCCTGTGGTTTTGGATGATCTTTCTTTCTTTCCTTGTACTAGGGTTTTGGGGCCCCTTCAAAACCTGCTTTTTCCATAATCTAAAACTAAAGTTAAAGTTTTACCAAATCTAGAGTCCTATATTAGATTTAGAGTCCCATAAAAATTTGGCTCCAGAGTTACATAAAAGACCAGATCTAGATATCCATAAAGGTCTATCTCTAGAGTTGTACAAAATATTATCTCTAGAGATCCATTGAAAAATATATATA
Source organism: Torreya grandis (assembly GCA_037957365.1). Lineage (NCBI taxonomy): Eukaryota > Viridiplantae > Streptophyta > Pinopsida > Cupressales > Taxaceae > Torreya > Torreya grandis. The sequence continues at coordinate 401,646 of JARHVA010007066.1, read as the reverse complement.
GAGACAAAAAATATTGGCTATAAATAAATACATAAATATAGACCTAAAGATCAAAGAAGACTAGATATGGAGACCCTCAGGAAACTAGCTCCAAATATCAACAATAACCTAACTTCAAATATTGATAGTCTAGAATGTTACACTTGAATATTAAGAGAAGATTAAAGAAGCTATTTTGGGATAATTTTTTAAGGTTTTTTATATAGTATTTTTAAAAATACACATTTCTACAAATAGACATTTCCAAAACTAGGTACGATATTTTTAGTATTCTATTTTTTTTTATGAATATATTTACCTAATCTATAAAACATCACAAGGGAATTCAAGAAACCAAAATTACTAAAATCATAGTTGATTCTCAGTAGACAAACTAAAATATTAAAATCTAGTATGTTCCACTTTTCTCTCCTAATAAATTTGAATCTAATGTTATTATGCAAACACTACAAATCTTAGTTGTAAATCAAGTTTATTAGGTATTTAGTCTTGACTAAGAAATTGGTTATAGTTATTGTATTTTAAGTTTAACTTTACAATTCAATATAGTTTAGTTTTAAGCATTTCCATCTATTAATAAAGAGATTAAAATATTACAACATTTCCAAGTTTCCTGATTAATTATTTCTAGTCATTTTCCAAAGGAAAATGAAGGGTCCACTCCACCTAAGGAAGAAGGATGAAATGTGTGGTATTTATAGATTGGTGTTATTTACATTTCATTTTTAGATTTAGCATATTTTAGTTATATAACCTCCAAGGTGTGTTATCTGTTTAGAATTACAACATTTTTCTTAATTGTTTTCATTTTAGTATTTACATTTAAAATTTTACTTTAAATTATTTTTATTTTAGTTTGATAAGAGAATTTGTTATTTATATTTAATTTAATATCAGAAATTTATGTTTTATTTGGTTTATTTAGTTTGATTTAGTTTTATAAATGTCATTTTTAATAGATTAGAGTATTGATTCTAAGTCTTCTACCCCTATTACATATAACCTTCAAACACTACCCATAATTGATATTATTCACTAAGTGAAGAGGTTCAATAACCCTCTTTAATAAGTATGATTTTTGATAAACTAGATGATGTCTTTATACTAATTTCTTTTTCAAATAGTGATAAATTCAATGTCAAAAATAATAGAATCATCCTTGGGTGCTAAGGTACATACATAATTCCTTATGTGGATTTTAAACTACATATCATGTATTACATGATGAGGGTTAAAGATTGAAACTAATGAGATAAGATAGTCTGTGATAACATTTTTTTCTTGTAGGATTACATCAATGTTGAAAGACACAAATGTTTTATCAAGAGTAGTGGAAAGATCATGATGTTCTATGAGGTTTTATTTTTTGCATTGATAAGAACCATTAATTTGGTTACATATAATATTTTAAATTCATAGAGCATGTAATTAGGAGATGTATAAATTTATGGCTACTTGTATCCTAAGGATGAGAGATTAATATCCAGCCATGTTTTTAGTAACATTGAAGTGAAATAAATAATTTAAATGAATGAATTTTACGTAAATATAAAAAAAAACACATCCTAACTTGACTACATAAAGGCACTTAGCTTCATCAAAATGGAGTGTCAAAGTCTCATCATGTAAATCAATGGAGACTTTGAGTAGTTGATATAAAGTATCTATTGTAGATGTTTTAAACTCAAAGGATAAAATGTTATGTTCATTGATGTCCTGAGCCTTGAGATCAACTATGAAATTAAGGAATTTATAGTTTAGGGTAATATTTTAATTTATGCCTTTGATCCAAAGGACATCTTTATGTGAAAGAGTGTCTTGAAAATGTCACTAATCAAGCATAGGTGTGAAAATAAGTTGATTAGTGACCACTTAGATTTTGAAATGTTTTTTAGTGATTATCATAATGTCAAATTCTATCAAGGGAACCATAAAGTTTTGTATTTCATCTGTAGGAAATAAATCCTTAGATAATAAATGATGAAGAGGTCCTGAATGAACTATGACATAAGTAGCCATATAGACCATGCACTTTTATTTTTTTGTGGAGAAGTATATTTTGACGTATTAATACTCCACATTAGTTTATCGAGTCTCATAATATATAAAATATCATATAACTTAGTAAATAAAATATTCATTTCCATAATTATCTTGTTGTGAAAGCATTTCCACAATGGAGATACTAGTAGAGGACATGTACAAGATTATAGGTTGGTCACTAGAAGGTGTTCATAAAGTAGGAGGATGAATTAAGGTTTTGTTAATTTTATTAAAGTATTGTTGACAAGTATCAGTCCAATGAATATTAACACCTTTAGTAAGAAGGTATTTTATCGAATATAATTTGATTTCCAACTTGGGAATATTGAGATGGATTGCCAACTAGATGCCCTAGAGGGTAGCTTTGGCTTCAACCACATGGTTTATTTGTATACCCATGGGTCCCACATAGGTTGTATAGCTTCCCTAGATTCTTTTTTTAATAATCCACTACCACCTTCATTACCTAGATTTCCTTTGGATGCTTCATCAAAATTTAACTTCATCCATACTCAAAGAGCACAACAATATTGTAAGGTTCATGGCCATGTTAGTTCTGGGGGGAATGGGTTAGGTTACACTTACTAAGGATAATGTTACATCCATATTTTCCTCTGGACTCCTATACCTGGTAATTACTAGATTATGTGGTTAATGATTAGTTAAGTTAATGTGTTAAGTGGATGGACTAGTAATATGATGATTATGGATAATTATTTGTTACTTATGATCATGATAGTCAACATGTTTTAGTTGTTTGTATTCTATTATGGTAAATTATGTTCAAGATTATTTAATTATTTAGTTACATCAATTTAATATGATTATTTCATGATATGGTCTAACTAATATTCATTTTACTAAGGTGGATGCTAGATGGAGTCCACCCTCGAGAGAGGGTATCATCAAAGAGGATGGAGTATATGGATATGAGTGGAGAGTGAGATAAGGAAATTAAAACCCTTGCACATACCACTTAGTCTAGTTTTCAACATGTGTTTATTGGTTGGTCAATATTATTGTTTGCATCATGCATTATATTATTTGATGTGTTTATTTGATTGGTAATGTTGATTGTCAATATTTCATATTACTTTAACTCTTGTTAGATTATCTAGGATGTTCTTGCATATTTATAATGTTTTTTTGGGTTACAATTTATGTATTTAGTTGTCATAATTCATGCATTTATGTCTTTTGATGATTTTCTTAGAATGTGAATTCAAATATATAGTATGAGTTACAAATATATCTTATTATATGCTTATAAAATTGCTTATTATATTATCTTGGAATCAAATGGAACTCACTATATATTTTAGTTGAATGAACACCATAGGTGGCATATATATAATCAAAAATTTATGGAAATGTTTGATGTTTCAATAAACAATGTCAAGTATGTGTGGCACATATATAGTTATTCAATAGTTAATAAAGTATTGATGTTATTTGGGTGACATTTTTTATTAAAATGATTATTTTATTTAAATAAATTGACACATTGATGTGAAAAGGGTTGATGGCTTACCTTAAAATATGTTTGAATTTTTTGATAAAGGCAAGAATATTATTTTGGTCAAAACTCAATATTTAGTTTATAATGTTAAAATGATTATTTAACCAGGCATATTAAAAGAATCTAGAGTTCAAAATAGTTATTTCTAGACTCTTCAAAGCCATCACTTATAAAAATGTAGACTTTTTGTAGTTTTATGGTTTAGTCATGATGTTTTTCAATTAGGTTAACTGGACTATCGAGGGATTTTGATAAGTTATCATTCAAAATTTTCATATTTTTTAATTTAATTAGGTAAACAAGAATGTTTTACAAGGATCCTATAACTTAATAGTTAAAAAATTAGAACAACATAGTAGAGTAAGGCCCAAAGGCTATTAAACAAACTACAATCAAAATTATTAGGAATAATAAATAAAAACCATAAGTAGAAGGATAGACAAAAGGACAAAAAATATGGTACTAATCAAGGGTGTAGTGTCCTCTATGAGTTCCTTTTTAGAACCCTAGTTCTTGCCCTTATCCTCTATATTTTCTTAATGATTCTTTCCAAGTTACTTTTGGTCAGGCCCTTAATAGTGTCTTTTGGGAAGATCATCCTTAGTTTCTTCTATGCCTCCTTTTTAGGGGTCTTCTTAGAAGAGTTATCGAGAAGTTATATATGGGAGGGTTTTGAGGTGTGTTGAGTATCCACATTTTCCTTTCTCTACCGATTGTGGGGTCATATAACTCATATATATGTGCAAAAGCATATAACACCTTCCCAACTTCTCTATTGATGTAGTTCCATTCCTAATTTAGGGTACCTATACCAATACCTAATTTTTGAAGTTTATCATTGAATTCCTTTAAATGAATTTTGTTTTTTCAAATTTAATCTATCAAAATGGCCTTCCCCTTCCCTGAAAACTCTACCCCATCCTCATCTTCAAGGAAAATGGGTTTATGTTTGTTAATTCTATGGAATTTTATTATTAGTACTTACAAGGGAGGGGTTGGGAGGAGGGTGGGGAAACCCAGAGTTGGGTCTTTGGTAGGGGATTCTTCCTCCAAAAAAGACACCCTCAACATAACTTCTTTCCCTCTCACAAACTCCACATGATTGACTAAAAAAAAGATGAAGAATTATGGAATTAGCTTCACTAATTTGGATGGTAAGGGAAATGCTCTTAAGGGATTTCAAAATAAAAAATGGAAAGCTAATTATATAACATTGGAAGTGATTTAGTAAAATGAAATAGTTTGAGAAGATGAGTGTGAATTTACATTCTAAAGTTATGTACTTCATAATATGGAGGTACATATCAAACCAATGCCTCAACAAATCCATCCTCAAGAACCCCTTCTTATCTATTTTTAAAACCTCATTCATTTGGAATGAATTTTGCATCATATACAACTTTTTGGATTGATCCTTAAAAGCCTTATATCCCTCGTAAGAAATCCCTATATCCTCTAAAATGAGCTCCTCTATTATATAAATTATGATTCCTCTCATTTCCATGCTTCATTTATTCTAGGCTGAGATGAAATATCTAGTAAGGTCCACGTCATGTCCAATGATACACTCCATATACTTGGTAAGGCCCCCTTATATAGATTCCTTCATAATTTTTTATTGGCTCGAACCTTCACATAGGAAAATAATTACAACCTATCCATGTGTCCTCCCATGATTCAAAAACTAGTGTAGTGATTATTTGGATGGTGAGATAATTTTGTTGTCTTTTAATTTTATCCATTATTATTGATTGGTTCAGAGTAAAAGTTAAATCACCCTATCCTATCTCATAGAATAAATTTACCATGTGTGTCGATGATGACTAAAAGTGAGTGTTGAAGATTTATGGATGGGAGGTATGTTTTGAATGTGTGTCCAACTCCACCACTTTCTTAGATATAATTTCTACATTTAAATAGCTTTACTGACATGGGGTAGAATGTTCCTAGTTTCATACTAGATGGATAAAGAAGAGAGACCAAGCCCTACATTAGTTAATAGGTATGTCACCCCATTTCCCTCATAGTAAGTATGGGTGATAAAAGTGTTCCTAAAGTTGCTAAGTAGTCCCCTAGCATCATCAATGAAGGATTTTATAGTGTGTGATGGGATGGTCTTCTTAGATAGAGTGTTGATTATTTTTAGGGAATTGCCTTCTATGATTAATATATCTACTTTATTTTGTGTTATTATTTGAATGCCCCAAAATGCTACTTTTATTTCTACCATGTAATTAGTTTAAAACCCCATGGGACTGACATAGGCTATAATCAATTATGTAGATGAGTTTATGATCAACTCTCCTCTACCAACTAGGCCTAGATTGCCTTTAGATGTACCATAAAAGTTTAGTTACATCAAATCTTCCATCAGGAGGTTTCACTTAACTTATTTTCATAAATTTTATTTATTTTGAGAAAGAATTTTTTGCTTCATGTTACACCTTTTGAATATGATATGTTCATCCACTGAACCTAGAGTTTTATCTTTATGGGTAAATTCCCTTAAATTCTCAATAATAGCTTGATAGATATGGGAAAATACCACTTTAGTGTAGTAATTTTTGTTAGATAAAATTCCATCATTGCAAGCCTTCCAGATATCCTAGAACTAGTGAGGGAGGTCCATGTGCTATAAAAAAGAGAGAGTAAAATGTCTAGGGGGGATTCCATTGAGTGATGAGATCCAAAATGGAATTTGGTTTGACCTAGGAAAGGTTAAATTTATTCAAAATCTAATCCAAGATACATAAACTAAAAGGGTAGATAAAGAAAAGGTGGTAGAATAAAACCTCTACACTTTTATAGATGTGGGACCTATTAGGCATGATGAGGCCTCATTTGTCAAGGTTGTCCATAGTCATAATTTTATCCTAGGCAACCAAGTAGAAAAATAAATTTATCTTGGGTGTGAAGTGCTTGATCCAAATGATCTTCTAATGATTCAATTTGATCTCCAAACCTAGATCAGTAAGGTGATCATAGGTTACCTTATAGTTCTTCCTATGTTCAGCTGACTGAAGGAGATGGTCATTCTTATGAAAGATAGGGATATGGGTTTAAATAAGTAGGAAGTTGAGATCTTGGATAGCTTGAAGGACTTTAGCATTATTTCTTTTGATAAATAACACTTTCCATGTTTTTGAATTGTCGATCCATTCCTAATAATATTTCACCTTATTACCCCATATATCCTTAAATTTCTAGAAAGGATTAACCCAATTACCTTGGGAGATAAGGGGGGGCTAAAAATCTAGGAGTCATCCCAAAAGTTAAAATTTTCTTTATTTCCAAATTTCCATCTAATGCATTTTTTTAATAGATTCTTATAGCTGGTAATGGCCTTATAAAATGTAAACCCATTGGTGGGGCCTTCCTCCCACCTAAAATATTTCTTCCTCATTTCCTTCTATATATTTAGATCTAACAATCCTAGTCCACTGTTTCTCTTTAAAAAAAATCATCCCATTTTAGCAAGGATAACATGATTCATTTTTTTATCCATCTAAGGCCTAGCTCCCCATTAGCCTTTGGGAGTTAGGATTTTTCCCATGAAACTATATGATATATGAAATGGTATTAAGTCCCTATCCATGGAATTTTTCTTTGAATTTGTTCAATCTTGTCTACCACTTTTCTAGGCACACAAAAAATTGACATGAAATAAAAAGGGATACATTGAATTGAAGTTCTAAGCAGTTGGAATTTACCAACCTAGTTGAGTAAATGAATTTCATAACTTTAAATTTTCCTCTATAATCTGTCAAAGAGTGGGTTCTATAATTTAGGATCCATTCTACCATTGACGAGGGGTATCCCTAGATAGGTTGATGGAAGTTGACTCACCTAAAATCCAAAATGGTTGTAATTTTTTTCTATAGCAAAACCAAAGTGTTGATAAATAATATAGAGCTCTTTCAAAAGTTAATGTATTGAGTAGCCACTTTCTCATAGTTTTGGATGATGATCTTGAGATGTTGGGATTTTTCTACCAAGGATTTCTGAAGGAGGATCATATAATAAATGAATTGATCATGAGTGATGGGATTTGTATTTTGGGCCACCTTGATGCCTTTGATATCCCCTTATGATAATTCCTTATATAGGTTACTCCCCAACATTTTATCCAATATAATAAAGAGATAGGGAGATAAAGGATGCCCCTCTCTTAGAATTTTAGTTGCATGAATATATCCTTTGGGGACACTGTTTATCAATATGGAAAATTTTGGTGTGTATATATAGCTAAGGATGATTTTTCATAACCTCTACATTAAAGCCTAGTATCTCAATAATTTTGATGAAGAATCTCTATGATAATCTATCATAATATTTATTCATGTGGAGTTTGACCATCATGCCCTACCTTGAATAATTAGAAATTGAATGGATAACATTATGTACCATAATGATACATTCATTAATTTGTCTTCCAATAAAAAAATATCCCTATTTTTCACCAATCACTTTGTCTAGTAGTGGTTGAATTATTTTAACCAATAAAATTGATTAGATCTTCTATATGAAATTTCATGAACTTATGGGTTAGACATCTTGAAGATTGTTCTCTCCAAGTTTCTCTAGTATTAGGAACAAAAAGGTGTTATTCATTTATTTTAGGATATATATCATACTAAAGAATTCACTCATAGCCAATTTAATTTCCATATGTATGATGTCCTAACATGTTTGAAATAAAAATGGGGGAAAACCATAAGGACCAAGGGACTTACATCCTTCCATAACAAAAACACCCCTTTAGCTTCCTCAACCAAGGGATATTCAAGGAGGGTAGTATTATCTGATGGAGTAATGACTTTTTTTAAAAAACTTAAAGTATTTTATTCAATCATCTTATACATATTACCATCTTCCATTAACAAATTTTTGAATAATTGGATTGTCTAATTGTTGATCTCTTCCTCTTCTTTGTAGAGTCTATTGACCTCCATTTTTAGTTGATTCATTTTGTTAGAATTCCTATGTCTTGAAGCATATTGGTGAAAAAAATGGTGTTTCTATCTCCTTTCAACTAGGTACATTTGGATTTTTGATGCTAAAATTCTTCTTCATTGGCCTCAAGGTTGTGAAATTGGCTTAGAAGTTCCCTTTCCTTGAGAATTAAGGAATTTTTATTTCATTGAGTGTCCATTAATTCTTCAATATTTAGTAATTCCTCCTCAAGAGCCTTCTTCTAGATGAAAATATCCTTGACTAATTATTTATTCCATTTTTTAATGTTCTTCTTTAGGAAGTTAAATTTCTTAACTAGGATATACATATCTAGACCTAAGAAATATTTTTTCTACCATTCCTTGATGGATTTAGCCAAGTTGAGATGATATAACCACATGCTCTCAAATATGAAAGGAATAGTTTTTGGTTTTGATATATTTTCCCCTTAGAAATTAAGTAAACTATGATTGAAACTGATTCTAGGAAGAGAGGTTAGATGGATCAAAAAATGGATATCCCAATTAAGATAAATGAGTAATAAATGAGGACAAACCTAGATAAGATTATCCCCAAACCTTATGTTTATCCAAGTGAAATGGTTACCTTTGATATCCACATTGACTAAGATATCTCCAACAAGGAAGTCATTCAGGTAGGACATGATTTATATTAAATTTATTATCCCTCCATTTTTTTTCCCTAGAGAGAGTAGAGTATTGAAGTCCCCTACCACAATATAGTTCTAATGCTCATTGTTTTTCTAAAAGTATAAAAGTCTTCCCATAATTCTATTCTAACATTTTTAGAATTAGGTGCATATATGTTAGACAAAATCCATTCCTCTTTAATTGCTATATATTTGAAAAGGATGGACACTTTTTCATTAATTTTCAATAATAAGTCACCTTCCAAAAATTATGAGTTTTAGAATATTATCATGCCTCTTGAAGCACCCTTAGAACTAGAAGCTATAAATTGGCCCTTTTTCATATCTGATCAAAATGCTAACCTAAGGCATCTTTAGAAATTTTAGTTTCTTGAATGAATATAATGGTAGGATCACTTATTTTCTTGATATTATTGATTATCTTCTAATTCTTAGGTTTATTTAACCCCCCGACATTCCACATGAGGAGTTTCATATCCTAACTCTGGTAAGTGAATTTTAAGGGTTTGTTGAGAACCCTTAGCTATTTCCTTAGATGTTTCAATTTTATGAGAAACCATATTGTGGTATATTCCTTGAGGTTTAGGTTTTACCCTTACATCTATTTTCTTTCTTAATTTTAAGGTCTTGGCATATGATTTATAAAATAGACTTATATGAACTAGGGCTTGAGTCAATCCAAAAATGTTAGCCAAGTTAGGCTTCCAACTAGAGCCCTTTAAATACTACCTCCATGAGGGGTGATACATGGAAATTGGATGACATTGGAATGGTTTGGATAGGAGGGGGTGAGATAGCCTCCTCTAATGCACTATTAGAATCTTTTTTAAGGATTGAGAGTGGAGAAACCATATCAAAGAGGGGAATCACCTTTTCACTTATTGTGGATCATTTCAAAGGAGTCATAGCTACCACCTTAATATCAAAAAAAGAAGGCTATAGGGAGGGGATATTGAATCAAGTCACCAAGGGATTAGTCCATGGAGTTACTTTCAATAATTGGATGGTTTCCAAATAGTGAGGGGTTGCACTAATCTAGTGTAAATCATTATGTCTTGGCTTTCCATTCAAATCAATAACTTTCTCATTGTTCATGTTATCTTTCAAGAAACCTGAAGAGGACAATCCTAGTACATCAATGTTTTTAAGAGCCCATACATTTTACCTACATTATCTTTATGTTTTTATTGAGGAGACATTTTATGCATCCAATCTTATTTAGTTAGACTAGAACTTGGTTCTTCTTAGGGTAGTCTTTATTCAAGTAATTCAAGATGTTACATTTGGGGTAAAATATGCCCTGATTCTCATATTCAATGCGATGTGCTCATTCACCATATTTTTATTTGATCTTAATCAAATGAATCAAAGGTTTATCAATGGGCACAAATACATATAACCTAGCCACCACCATCCTCCTTCTAAAGAGGGTAGCTAAATCAATGGTGATCGGTTGAGCCAATGCCATAGCTATGCCCATAATCACATCTAGATACTAGTATTATAAAGGAAACTCTAGAAGGAGGACCCACATTGAGATTCCATCCATATTCTAGATGCATAGGTTAGATTATGCCTTCTATTACCTTATAATGATGTTAGATTTTCCCATAAACCATGTTACTTTAGATAAGACCTTGAAATAATCTTCTTGATTTGTAAATTTGATAAAAAATAATCTCCTTTTCAAGGAAACAACCTCAAATTTACCCTTAGGTTTTTATTTTAGATTGGACCATCTTTTGAAAAGTTAATATTAGGCCTAAAACTATTCACCTAAACTAGGACGGAGTTTTCAAAATCTAAAAACATTTTTTACATAAAGTAGTCAAGAATAGAAACACATACCTCATCATTATTGATTGATGGGATGATGTGGAAATCTAAAATATATTTACCCACTAGAGGCTTACCAAGCACATGATCATCACATGACAATGTGGGTGCATAGGGAGAATGCACCTCTTGAGACCCAAGTTTCTAGCTAGATATAATGTCAATAGAAACTTTGTGGACCCCTAACAAGTTTAGGTTCATGAAATTCTAGATATTGTCTTGGGCCCTATCACTTAGCACTATGTTGACGTCCATACCATCTCCACTATTCTGATTTTCCTACCTAGGCACTACTTCTACCTCTTCACTACTCCTTTAATTTTTCATCTTGATGACAAATTTCAATTTTGTAGGGTCATCTACCTCTTTGCCACCTTCATCACTTTCCATGAAATTTAATTTCAAAAAATAATTATGCAAAACTTTAGTTTTTTTTTTAATCTAAGACCTAGTTTTATGGAGTTTTTTGTGGGGTTTTAGTATGCAAATTTTGAATCATATGGGCATATGGATCCCAAGGGTTTTGAAGAAGATATTGGTGGTGAGCAGATTTTGGAATAAAATAAACTAGTTTTGAACTACCTAGGTTAGCATCTAGAGGTAGGGTTTGTTTAAATTTTAATTATAGTTTTCCATTTTTAAATGTTATGAGGAATAAAATATTGAAATGAGTTCCTATTTTTTTGAGTTGATAATTTTAAAAAAATGGGAAAATATGTAATTAACCCTGAGGATGGGTATGTCCCATCCAGAGGGCCAAATACATATTAAACCATGCCATTTTTTTGTTTACGGCTATATATTCCTTTATATTTAGTTTTGTTAAGGGAACCAAGGTTAAGATTTTAGTTTACTCCTAAAAGGTAGGTTTTGATTATATATATAATTAATCAGTGATGTTATTGTATTGATTGAATCCTTATATTATATTTATAGTGGTTTTTTTTATGACATATCAATTGGGTTGAATCTTTCTACACTAATTAACCTCTGTGAACAAAAAAATATCTATTGAATCCCCTTTTTATATTGGAGAATGGGGTTTCAAGTGATTAAAAATGAATATTATATTTAATTATATTTTTAGTTAGTTTTTGAAAGATTATGAGTTTATACATAATATAAATAATTAAGGAAGTGTCATTTATAAACAACCCTTTGCAAGGGTTCAGCCCATCCATAGGGATTATTACAAATAAAACTCATCCATAGGGTAGATAGCTATGCAAGTTGAATATCTAAGTATGGGTATATATTTGTATAACTATTATAGATATGTGTATTTACTTTATTGGTATAATACAAATTAACTTAGGGTTTTATTTATAGTTTGATTTAATGGAAAAATTAGAAACATAGATAGGTTAATAATGATTGTGTTTACTTTACATGTTCAATCGAGCTTTGATTATATTATTTCAATGGTGGTATTCTAAGGGAGTTAAACCTAATCTCTATATTGGTGACTTTTGTTTCTTAAAAATTCAAACTATTAAATTATGATTTTTTTTTGAAAATAAGTTTGGAATAAGAATTTGATTGAGACATTTGGTATTTATGGTTCATATATTAAGTCAAATATGAACACTTTGATTTTTAGTTTGAATATTTTTATATGATCAATTGACTGCATTTTGTTGGAATAAAAATATTCTTGTATAAATACTTTTTGACTATATAGTACAATTAAGGATCAACTTCATATCTTAAAATGAGAATGTAACTAATATGAAGGTTTTTATGAGATTTTTGGGAATTATATTATTGATTTTGTAGTTAAATATGAACATTAACTTTGATATTAAGGTATTTCAATGGTTGTTTTAAGCCTATAGATTGAATGTTTTAATTTAACAAATGGTGTAACTCAAATTGTTCAATGTAATGTGTGTGTGTGTGTGTGCACGTGTATATACTAAAAAAATAATTTATTGTGTGTGTGTGTGTGTGTGTGTGTGTGTGTGTGTGTGTGTGTGTGTGTGTGTGTGTGTGTAACATATAAACTTGAAGTTGTGTATTATGTGTTGTTTACTATGTTTATATACTCTTATTTGGAAAATAAGTCTTATCTAGAATTACACTTATGTTTGATTATTTTTCATAATAATTGGTATCATGGTAATTATTATGAGTATTTAATGTTAGTTATTATTGGGGGTTTATAACATGAAGGACTATTTAATACACAAGAATTTTTTATTTTATTTTTATTTTATTTTTTTTCGGGTGGGGGAGGGGGGGGGGGGGGGGGGGGGGGGGGGCGGGCGGGCGGGGGGCGCGCTTATATGGCTATTATGGGAAACAAAGAATTATATATGTATTGATTAGCATTTTATGAGAATTATGAACCTAGATGAAAGTTGATTTGTAAATAAAAGATCATAAATTTAGATGGAGAGTTATATGATTATTAATAATTTTTATATGATAAATAAATTATTTGTTTTATTTAAAAGAGATATATTAAAAGTGAGTTATTTTAATTATATAATTTAGATGCACATAGTGAAATATATGTGAGAATATGATTTATTTGAATTCATACATGTTGTGAAATTCTTTATGTGAATCTATATATGTTTGGAATATGTGGATTTTAGCATTAATATGCTTAGCTAATTTTATTGTCATTAAATAATTAGGTGTAATGGAATTCATGTACTTAGTGCCACTAATAGATAGATTGTGGCTATTACAATGAGTTCTGTGTGTGAATTTGACTGATCTTACAATCTAGAAAACTGTATTAAAACTTTAGCCAACATAATGTTCATGGCTTAAACATTTTAAATTCATTTATTTGATTTAATTTACATGTATTAAAAAATATCATGTTAGAACGTATTTATTTATAGTATGTTGCATGTGATATTTATCTTACAACACATGGGTTTTTAGTTGACTTTATTTATTTACACATTGTCACTATCTTTCCATCCATAAAAGGATGAACATTCCCTTTTTGGGATATTATGTGGGGGATCAACTATCCATGGTTGGTGTGTAAAATCCCTTGGATGATACTCTCCTTCCCCTTGTAGGAGTCAATCGATATAGGCTTTACTCAAGATGTTTTTGGATATTAACAACTTCATTTAAACTCATATGTTATGTAAAACATTGTATAATTTCAAAATTATTTTTTAGACATGTAATATTATATACTTGTACTATTTGATGTTAAATATATAACAATAGAAATTGAATTTTTATAGTTGTACATGTGATATTTAAAATAATTTTTGCTAAATTATTAACTTGGATAATTTAGTACTTTACTATTTTGTACTTGTGAAAGTAAATAAATATTTATTATTAAATAATATTTAACACAATGAATCAAAATTTTAACATTATGGTTAATAGTATTTTTTACATAAATTATGCATTTAGTTAAATATCATTAGTGTTGAATTAATTTTCTATTAAGTTAAAAAAAATCTAATTCTAGTTAACCCTAAGGGGTTATAACATTGTGGTATCAAAGTTGAGGCTCAAACTCTTGGATTCAATGAGTCCACTAATGTATTCTTATTATTTTATTATCAAAATGAAGAATGTCACATTGAAGACCAACTAGTGAAAGTACATTTGATACCAATAATGATAACTATCAAGTTGACCCAAATGAATTTGTTGTTGAACAAGATTCAAAGCTTGATTAGATTCTCACAACCATGAATGAGACTAGGGATAAATAACTACCTTTGAATAGGAAGTTCATGGCCATGTAGAGGAAAATAATTATAATTAACCTGAAGAGAATTTTGTTGAGTAAAAAGTTCCTCGAGAACCTAGGGAAGATGAGGTACCTCAAGATGTGAGAGCATGTATAGTTGTTGATATTACTTAGGACATGAAGAAAATTAATCTACCCAAGTTCAATGGAACCATTTTTGGAGATTGAGTAAAATCATGACTAACTAAGATGAAAAAGTATTTTGAGATTCAAAATTAATCTGAAGTTAAAAAATTAATTTGGGGAGCTTAATAGTTAGATGGTGAATCAACAACATGGTAGGCTAACAAGAAATTAGAGATGAGTCATAACCCTACTCCCACCTAGTGGGAATAACTTGAGACCTTATTTAGATCATGACGGTTGTCCTAACTCTATTTTGATTAAAGGTTAACAAATTTTCAAAATATTAAGCAAGGAGACCTTTCAATGAATGAATATTGGGAGAAATTTACCAAGCTCTTAAAGTATATTCCTTAGTATCAGGTAGATGAGAGGTTTCACATCAAGAAATTTATTATGGGATAAAATCCCAAAATTAGATGTAAGATGGATGTGCATGGGCCATACACTATGGATCACATCTTGAAAAAAGTAGTTAAACAAGAATATAAACTAAAGACACTTGTTCATGTTACAGAGAAATTCAAGAATTTTTTTGAAGGTCCTAAAATGACTTTAAAAAATAAGAATTGGAAAAAGAGTGGAAAATCTAAAAATCAATTCAAGAATCATAATGCAATGTTTAGTAATGATGTAGGGAACATGAAACTAGGAAATGGTTTCATGGGAAATCAACAATGTGATAGGAAAGGACCACCTAGTGGATGCTTCATCTATGGAGGTGATCATTATGCTAGGAAATGCATTTAGTAGAAATCAGATGCTAATAATAAGGGTTTTACTCCATAGCAAGGATCTTTCCAGCAAATAATTCACATAGTAGTTGAAAACTATCAATCTTAGTTTTAGGCTTATCTTATTGAATTTTCAAATACTTTATTTGGTCATCCAATTTTAATTTTGATTGACATGAGAGATAATAAATGTTTTATTTCTCCTAAAATGCTTAATAAATTGTCTAGATAATCTGGAGTTATGGAAAATGCATGGTCAATTTAATACAAGAATGAATCTAAAGTCAAGGTCAATAAAAGTTTGGTTGAAGCTAAGATCAAACTACCCAAATTCACTATGGTAGTGGATTTTTTTTGCAATACCACTAGGGTTATATGATGTGATCCTAGGAGTAAACTAGTTACCTTAACATAAAGCTAAGGTATATTTTCTAATTAAAAAGGTTGAATGTCTAGATGGTTTGGGTAATCAAACCCAAATTTAGGGAGAAAAAAGAGAGCTAAAACTTATATAAATTTTAGTAATTTAGTTAAAAAAACAAAAATAAAAGGGTGTGAAGCATTTATTATTAAAATAAATCAAATGGATGAATCAAAGGAATATTCCATTGAAGATTTTCCTTTTATCCAAGATTTTTGAGATGTTTTTTTTGAATAATTGTTAGGTCTACCCCCTAAAAGAGAGTTTTATTTCTTAGTTGACATCATTTAGGGTCTGAATCAAAATCTAAATCCCATACAAAATGATGATAACTAAATTGGTAAATCCAAAGGATAAAATTCAAGAGCTATTGTCTAAAGGATTGATTCAACCAAGACTCTCACCATGGGGTGCACTAGTTGTATTCATTAATAAGGATGGAACCCTTCACCTGTGTATTAATTACAAGATGTTTAACAAGGAAATGATCAAAAATAGGTATATTTACATTGCATTGATTATCTCTTTGATTAAATTCATGGAACATCATGTTTATCAAAGATGAATCTCAGAGTAGGATATCATAATTTAAAGATTCATGAGGAAGACATTTCAAAAATAGCTTTCAGGACTCATTACAGGTACTATGAGTTCAAGTTATTCCTTTTGGGATAATGAATATGCCTAAAACATATATGAATCTCATAAATAATATGTTCAAGGATTACTTAGATCATTTCATTTTAGTCTTTCTTGAAGATATCCTCATCCATTCACAATTTGAAGATGAGCATCTAGAGAATTTAAAGTTGTTTCTAAAATGGTTGTGGAAACATAAACATTTTGGGAAATTGTTGAAGTGTGCTTTTTTTCATAAATATTTATAATACCTTGGGCACATTATATCTAAAAAAAGAATATCCATGGGTCCTTTGAAGATTAAAACCATTATGGCATGCTTGGCACCTAAAAATGTCCATGAAGTTAGGATTTTTATGGGATTAACTAGATACTATAGGATGTTTTTTTAAACTTTTCCAAGTTATCAAATCCTATTACCTCTCTTTAGTGGAAAAATTAGAAATTTATGTGGTCAAAAAAGTGTGAGGAAGATTTTAAATAACTAAAAATAAGGCTTAACTCAACATTGGTGTTGAGACCTCCCAGTCCAAATGGCCAATTCTCTATAGGAACTGATGCTTCAAGATGTAGTATTGGAGGATTTATTATTCAAGAAGGCTCTATTTTATCTCATGAGTCAAGGAATTTGAAGCCATATGAGGCAAATTATGCCCTACATGATCTGAAGTTAGATGTAATAACACATGCATTACAAGTTTGGAGGCATTATATTTTGGGAAAATAGTTAAACTCAAGATTGATAATTTGAGACTAAAATATATCTACACCCAACCTAATTTGAATGCATGTCAAAGGTGATGGTTAGAGTTCTTGTCAAATTATTATTTTAATATTAACTATGTAAAAGGCAAGGAAAATATCATTTAAAATGCCCTTAATCATATATGGTATATAAAAAATTTGAATACTATTAGGATTACTTTTCATGATCATGTGGTTAAATTCTCTCTAGGAGATGAATTTTATGAACAAGTAAATTTGGCATTGGCTCATAATGCTCATAATCCTAATTATGAAGGACTCAAGTTTATGGATGATGGTTTTTTGAGTTATAAAGGAAGGATTTGTGTACCAAACAAGGAAATTTTAAGGATTTTAGTAATCAAATAACTGCACAATGCTTCTTACATAGGCCACTCAAGTGTGACTAATCTCTTAGTAGAGATCAATTCAGGATGTTTATAATGTTAGTGAATTAAGGATGAACATGTGAATCTTATTGGGTCTTTATACCTACATACCATACCAAAATGGAAGTTTCAAGTCATTAGTATAGACTTTTTCCAAGGGTTCTTGATGTCTTAAAACTGGAATGACATGATTGTGGTGGTTATTGATAAACTTGCCAAGGTTTCTCACTTTATTCTTGGTAGTATTTTAGATGATGCACCTATGTTTGTGAATAGATTCATGAAATGAGTGTGTATATTACATGGGTTATATTATTAATTTGTCCTATCAAGGTCAAATTACTACCCCTATCATTCAAAACTTTCAAAAATCTAGTCCTTGCCCTTTTGTAGTTGGTCAAACTGGTCAATTATGGTCTAAAAATGCAAATTTTTGGTAAAAAGTGTTTAAAAATAGGGCTAAAAAATCATTTAATTATATCAAAAGATATTTGAATAGGTTTAAAAAAGTGAAAATTTCTTAATTCTAAAGTTTCAAACTGTAAAAAGGTCATATGATTTTTTTTTATTAAGCCAAAAAGGCTCCAAAATAGCTCACACCTACCAAATTTGAAATTTTAGAACATGGAAAAGGTTTTAAAATGTATAATCATGATTTCCACGAAATTATTCTAAAATATTCTAAACTTGGTGGTGGAAGCCTTGTTTTGGCTTTTAAATGGGCAAAATAGGCTTATTTCCTTCATTTTGCAAGAGTATAGATTCCATACAATCCAAGGTAGGGGAAGTTATCTACAAGTCATTACCAAGATTCATCAGTAGTTTCATAGAAATTCATGGCCATATAGTCCCAAAACCAGCCTTCTATTGAGACTTTGCTTCTTGGCATAGAGGGACATGCATGTAGGTTTTCTAGTGGTATGGACTATTGAGGAGAGATACAATTCTCAAATTTGGTGTGAAGAAACTAGAATTAGAGGGATTTTTGATGGTATAAATGGTTTCTCAATTAGACTCTCCAAGATCATGAACCATTTAATTGGAGTCAAGTAAAATTTTGATGCCTTGCAACTGGAAAGGTTACTCTTTTTCTCCAATTTATTCTCACATGGGTAGAGTTTAAAGGAAATTCAAATTATTCCAAGATATTGGGGACTTTTTCTTCCTTTCCATGGTTTCCTTAAGTTTTTATTTATCCAATTTAGGGGAAAACAAAGGTCTCAAATTTAGCTAGTCAATTTTTAGTTGACATTCTTGCAAGGAAGAGTTGTATGATCATGAAATAAGTTAGCTTCAAGTTTTCAAGAAAATGGTGTTTTCAAGGGTTTTCATCAAGTTTTCATGATTTTCAATCATTTTTCTCAGATATTTTTCAATTTTCATTGCTAAGATAGCTCATCTCCGTGTTTTCAAAGTGTCTCAAGAGTCTAATTTCACATACATTAAGGTTTCTTTGCAAATTTTAAGGTTTTCTTAATATAAAATTAGGTTTCAATTTCACCTCTTTCACTTCATCAATAGCCTCAAAAATTTTATACCATATGGAGAATGGTCAATACTTATATTGGACTCATTTTATAGTGGTTTTGAGTTTCTTATGATCTTTCTCACCTTCATATTGTTCATCTCCATACCACTGTCTAACACTACCATATCATTGTGTTTAGCCTTTTCATTCCACCCTCCATCATGTTTTATTCATCATATTTCCACTTCACTTACCCCTCATACCTATCTTCATTCCAAGAATCTTTGTCAATAGAGCCAAGGGATATTTGAACCATCAAAAGCAACGTGAAGGGACATATATACCTAGCCAAGTAGTATGCATAATACAGAAGAAATCATCTACACAAGATGACACAGTCATGTATATTCAAAACTTGAATGAGTTTTCAAGGTTGAAGGAGGACATTCATAAGTGCAATTAAGGATCAACCAAAATCATTGTCATGAAAAGACAAGAAGGTGGAGATCTTCATAAGCATTAAGGGCATATTTCTCACCTATAAAGCACCAAACACAATCAAAGATGACCTATAACAGTCTATCACTATCATGAAGAGTCCATTAAGGGCATGACTAAGGAGTGAAAGTGAGGTTTATCTCCATTAGGGTCTCTATACCCTCACTTCATCAATCATAGTATGTGAAATGAATAATGATGATTCATGTTTTGAGCCTTCATTAAAGCCAATTTCTGATTTTGTCTATACAATATAGTCAAAATAATGATCATGAAGGTCATTTTTGGTTCAAGGTGAGTGACCAAGGACTCTTTTAAACTTTTATGTCTAATTCACCATCATAGAGTCTTGGATCACATAAGGAGATAGAGTAGAAAGGGTATGAAACCTTGAGGGACTTAAGATATATAAAATCAAGCTACAACCATACCCCAAGTAGCTACAGCTAGCCCTAAATAAAGCCTAGAACCAAAAGGCTAATTCATGAAAGTTGAAGAGACTAAAGGTTATAAATATTCAATGATGAGGTTTATTCTCAAATATGTTATGAGGTTATAATATCACCAAAACCTTTTGTTTAAAGCTTCCAAACACAAAAAGAGCCTTTCTATAATCTGTACATTCCACATTCAAGGACAAAATGGAAACATGTAGACCTGTACGTAATCCTCACTTTCAGCCAAGCTTTAGTTAAAAAAAGACATTTTAAAGATCACTACTAATACATGGTTAGCTATGAGGATTAATAACATCATTATAAAGCTTTAGTGATAAGATGGTTTACTAAAAAATTCTCAATAAAAGGGAAACATATAGTCTTAAGGGTAAGGTACACTCAAAAGTAACTAGAGAGACACTAATTGTGAATAAGGTTTCTAAGGTCTAAACACCTTATGAGGGGTCATAGTAACTATATTGATAACATTTGATAATTTTTGGCACCTCCACACTTATTATAACTTATATAAAACTTCCAAGTACCTTCATACCTTGTCATAATCTATACAGAATAGTCATTAGGCAGTCAGGGATAGTGAAGGAGATGTTTGTCAAACATTTAACAATCCTATAGGCACTAGTAGGTGCATAATATTTATAATTAAACCATGGGTTCAAGGAGAATTGGTATAGTGATCAAAAAACAAAGGTACTTAAAAAATAAGCACCTACAGTCTAAAAGGCATTCTATAAGCCTGTGTCTTATGAAGAGGCATACGTGATAATTGATAATGGTCGTCAAGATTCAAGGAATCTAGTTTTGTTTAGAAAAGAGATGTCAAGCTTTGAGTTTGATTTTTTCATAAGGATAACATGGTTTACAAGCACATCCAAGTATCAATGCGTGTTTTAAAGGTAGAAAAGGGAGACCAACAAGGTTATATAATCATCAATAGCAGATAGGGACTTTTGAAAAGTTTTAAGATCCTTTAGAACTAGAGAAAGACCCAATGCATTCATGGTGACATGAGGAGTTTTATGATATTGTTATATCTCTCATTTAGAGATTTGATAGGGTTTAAGAAACTAGAGTAGATCTATAGCTACCCAAATGCCACCTATAACCCTAAAGCCTAAAAAGGGACTACCTACAACCATAAGACTATTTGCCTATCCAAGTTTGATAGGAAGTAGGTGACACACTAATTCCCAACTAGTTTCATGTTGAGTTTATTTATCAAGAGGGTGTAATGGTTTTAAATATATAAAGGGCCTCAAATATGGTCAAGGTCTATTCTTAACTACAGTAGCCCAGTCATGTGTGTTCTCTTTTAAAAGCCTAATGGTGACAGATCCTGTAGTATTAAGACCAAATACATGGGTTTTTTTAGTTTGAAAAGGATGTTCTCAACTAAATGAATATACCTCAGATTGAGTGTGATCAAAACAAGGTGACTCAAAAGTCTCAAAATGTAATCTACAACTCAATATACCCTACAATCATCACTAAAGGAGAGCTACAACCAAAAGGATGAACTAGGTCCTTAGAAAGGCCTAAAAGGTCATGAGGATAGTGGTTATGCCCAAGGAGAAGTTTGAGGAAGAAAATTATGACAAGATCATAAATTGATCATGATCAATCTCAAAATACAACCTACATAGTTAGATACATCAGACATGTATAAATATATGTTATTTTTGATGCCTTAAACATTGCATAAGGGAGTCAAATGGATACAAAGAGATGAATTGAGATTCTGAACTAGTATGAATAGTCTTAAAGAACATACTGAATATGGATTGATCTATAAATATTTTTAAAACTAACCAATTTCCACTTGAATTAGTGTATACGCAGTCATTTGAGAAGCTTAAATGCCTTGTTAGAGGTCTTAAGTATGCTAGAAACAAGGGTAGAGGTTATTTTCAAGCTTCTTGAAGAAATTATTGAGATAATTAATGATTAATTTAACATTTAAAACCTATAATACCATTATGAAAGTTTAATTTCCCCAAAACTCAATCAAATATGCAGATAGTCCATGCACTAGGGTTAATTTTGAGAGAAAATTAAGGATTTTGGGAGCTATCAGTGGAATCAGGACTTGTAAGTTGGTACACAGGGTCACCATGAGTTGGAAAAACATATGTAAAATTTTAATGTACATTTGATAAGTGTATATAATTGATATTTTGTCTCAAACCTTATCTTATCAGTTTGAGGTCACCATTGGAGCAAGCATCATTATAGAGTGCTACAGAGGCTTCTAATCCTAAGTAAAAGTTTCATAAGCATAGAATGATGTTTTTAAATCATAATCAGACATTTAAAGACTATAAAAACTCCAAATTTTAAGCAAACCATGCTCATTCAAGCATTTGTAAGCACATAGGCACATAGGCCAAAAAGACATTTTTGAAAATTTTAAGAATAAAGGACTTATAGAGTATATTGATAGAATGTTACAGGTCCCAAAATGATTTTTACATGATTTGTGATGTGAGGAAGGAACTATTTTCATTTTGGTGAATATTTTCACTTTTTGCAATTCTACGCACCCTTCCAAACCCCCTATTTAGATGCTCATATTGTTCACCACATGTGGAGTTTGGCCAAATGATCTTAGTATGTTTTAAGGACCCAAATATAATTATAATTAATGAAAAATTGAGATAATTTGATGGGTTATGCTTTATGAATAATTACTAATAGTGTAGACAACCCATAATGCAGTCCAATCCCCATAGGCAAATTTTATTTACGTGGTAAATTTTCATATATTTTGCATGGGAACCCAATATTTTTAGGGATATCAATGGGGCAAATGTGATACATATAAATTGAAATGGTTGAAAATATTAAGGTATATATTTCATGAATCATCAATTTGAAGATTCAACTTTAAAACCCTCCTAAACCCCTAAAAACTAGTTTTGAGAAAAATGGATTTTCTTTCTAGAAAATCATCATGGAGCAACCTAAAACATTTTCAAATTTCAAGTAATCTTAGAGAGGATTATATAAATGTCAATTTTATTCATAGATCAATATATATGATGTTATAAATCATGTTTTTTGTGGAATAAAGGATGTAAAATGTAGTACAAGGAAGATCAATGGAATATAATCAATGGAGATCAAATCCTAAGACTTTTTATTCATCCTTAAATCTTAATTTAATCAAAAATAATCCTAGAAGTATCCCTATCAACTTGATCAAAATGGCCAGTCTACTAGAAAATAGAGTAAAATAGGCCTAGTCAACCCTATTAATTGAATGGTGAAGGTTTTCTCATCAAAATATTTGATGATGAATAAAGTTATTCCAGGTCTAATTCATGATTTTTTCAAGTTTCATGTATTAATATTATAGTTTTAATGGTGACCAGAAGCACAAATTAGCCTTTAGGCTTAATTGGTTTAAATGGATTAATTGATTAACTTGTCAAGTTTAAGTTTGGCATTGGGGTTGGTCATGAAAGAGTTCCAAATGGATTTCCATGCTTCATATCTACTATTCCATGAAGATATTAATGCACTTATCACTCTTTAAGGTCTATTTTCATGCAAACAAGGGTTATTTTGGGATTAACTAGTCTTACTTCAGTTGACTAATTGTTAAGTACCACATATGTTCTTGGTGATCTTGTTAATTGAAAGATTTTAAGCACATCAAACTCAACTTAAATTGGAGTTATCCATCTATGTTTTTTCATATAAATTCATGCAAGAAGATTTGAATTGTCAAATGAGTCCAACATTTTATTCCTACACCAAACTTTGAAGATCATGCATATTTTGTGGAGTTTAAAGTTTTCTAATGATTTGTTTAAACATTGTAAAAGGAAATAGTCTTGAGTTAGTCAACCAAGACTAATCCTTCTCCCTTTTCAATGCCACATTGTCTATAGTTAGGTTTGGAGATAGATATATTGGCTTTTTAAAGCTATTTTTCAATGATTCTTGGAGTTAAAGTAGAAATTATATCTGGACCATACATCAATAAAGGATAATTTTTTTGTATATGATTATTAACAAAGAATAGAGTGTAATTGATTGTGTATCAATATATAAGTGGGATTATATCTCCTTTTTTTAAGTCCCTTCCTCACCTATTGATTTCTATATCACCTTCTATAGGTCATTTGAAGAGGTAAAAAGGAATCTTGTAATCCAAAATTCTTTTAGTCCTTCATTTGAAATATCTATGCTTAAGGGAAATATAGGACTTGTATTGGTCTATATGTGTGTCTTAGTCTCAATAGTTTCTAGAGGATTTAAAAAATTCAATTGCATCACCCCATTAGATAGGATTTCCCTTTAGTTTCCCCTTCCCCTTTTCATATGAAAGCAAAAAGTAGAATAGTTTAGTAATAGATCTTAAGGAAATCAACCCTCTCTAGAGGTTCTTCTCAATACAAAGTCACCCACACTCTGAGAATTTCCAATTGTATCAGCTAGAGTGAGGGTGTGCTTTGTACATATTTAAACATAATGCACTCTAGAGTGACAATAGATTATTGGAAAATAATTTTTAGATAGGGACCCAAAAATGACTTCTAGATTCTAGTTGACGCTCAATTTAGCTTTGGGTATGCAATTGAACTTTAGTGCATCATACCATCTAGAAATAAATAGACAAATAGAAAGGGTGAATAAAGTTTTAGAACATATTCTAAGAATGAATTACATGACCAATACTACAGATGGGAATAATATATTCCATTGGTTGAGTTTGCCTACAACAACTCATACCAATTAGCTTTAAAAATGGCTTTGTCTGAAGTATTGTATGGAAGGGGGTGTAGAACACAAATCAACTGGGATAGGTTGGAATATAGGGTAGTATTTTGTCAATATATGTTTCTAGAAATGGAATAGAAGGTTAAGATAATAAGGCAAATGTTAGTTGAAGATAATGATAGATAGAAGAGTGATGTTGATTTGAAAATAATAGAAAGGTAGTTTTCAATAGGAGATAAAGTATTTCTATAGGATAAACCACTAGAAAATCTTGATTAAAAATTTAAAATAAGCCAAATTATCTCCTAGATATGTGGGACCCTTTGAGGTCTTAGAATATGTTAAACATGTGGCATACAAGCTTGATTTACCATCATCTTTATCACTCATGCATAATGTTTTTGATGTGTCCTATCTTAAAAAGTATGTTTTTGGACCTTATCATTTCTTGGATTGGAATGATTTACATGTTATAGATCATGGGGTGGCCATAATAAAGCTAGTCAAAATAATTGACACTCACAAAATTAGTTTTCATAACAAAGAAGTGTCACAGTGTAAATTCTAATAAAGAAAATATTTTGAAGATAGTGCTAGTTGGGAATATTATGAAGAGTTTCATAAGTTGTTTACACATTTGTTTACTTAGTATTTTATTAGATATTATATTTATTTTATGATAAATATTTTTTTATTTCAAAAAATTTATTGAAATAAGTGTCATCAAGATGATGGCTATCTTTAAGGGGAAAAGGATGTTACATCCTAAGTTTCCTATAGACCCATTAATATGTTAACTACTAGATTTGATGGTTAATGATTGGTTAACTTAATGCATTAAGTGGATATATTAGTAATATGTTGATTGTGGATTATTATTTATTAATTATAATCATGATAGTTAACTTGTTATTATCTATTCATTTTTTTTATGGTACATTATGATCAAGATTATTTTATTATTCAGTTACAATAATTTATTATGATTATTCATGATACGGTCTAACTAATGTTCATTTTATTGAGGTGGATGTAGGATGGATTCCACCATCCTAACTATGAGTGAGGGAGGGTATCATCAAAGAGGATATAGAAGATGGAAATAAGTGAGTAGTGAGAGAAGGAAATTAAAACCCTACACACACTACTTAAGCTAATTTTCTCCATGTGTTTGCTGGTTGGTCAATATTAATATTTATATCATGCATTATATTAAGTGACATGATTTTTTTATTGGTAATGTTGATTGTTGATATTTGATATTGATTTAAGTCTTACTGGAGTATCTAGGATGTGCTTGCATATTTATAACATTTTGATGGGCTATAATTTACATATTTAGTTGTCATAACTCATGCATTGATGTGTTTTGATGATATTTATAGAATGTGAATTCAAATATATAATATGAGTCGTAATAGTATCTTATTAGATGATTATATTATTATATATTATATTGTCTTCACACTGAATGGAACTCACCATAGATTTTCATTGAATAAACACGAAAGGTGGCATATATATAATCATTAGTTTACATTTATTTTTGATGTTTCAATAAAGAATGTCAAGTATGTGTGGCACATATATAGTTATTAAAGTGTTAATGTTCATTTGGGTGAGATGTTTTTTATTAAAATGATTATATTATTTAAATCAAGTGGCACATTGATGTGAGAAGGGTTGATGGATTACCTTAGACTATGTTTGAAATTTTTAAGAAAGGCATGATTATTATTTTGGTTAAAATTCAATCTTTAGTTTATAATGTTAGAATGATTTTTTAACTTGGTATATTCAAAGAATCTAGGGTTTAAACTAGTTGGTTTTAGATTCTTTGAATACATAATTTGGAAAAATGTAGACATTTTTAGTTGCATGGTTTAATCATGATGTATTTTTATTGGGTTAACTAGACTATCGAGGGTTTTTAACAAGCTATCAGGCTAGAATTTTGGAAAATAATTAAGTAGAATCAAAGATTTGTTATCAAAAACCAAGTTTTGTGGAGTTTTTATGGGTTTTCACATGAAAATTAATAATTAGATGGATAGATGGAAGTTGAGGGTTTTGGAGAAGATATATGGTGGCAAGGAGAGCTTGGAAGAAAATAAACTAGTCTTGCACTACCTATGTTAGCATTTCCAAGTAGGGTTCGTTTAAATTTATCTTTTTTTTTTCCATTTTTGAATGTTATGAGGGATACACTATTTAAATGGGTTCTTATTCTTGTGAATTAATAATTTAAAAAAATTGGAAAATATGTAGTTGACCCTAAGGATGGGTATGACCCATCCATAGGGTCCAAGAAATATTAAACCCTACCCTTTTTGGTTTATGGTTGTGTATTCCTTTACATTAATTTTTGTTGAAGAAATTGCAATTAAGATTTTATTTTATTCCTAAAATCTAGATTCTGACTAGTTTTAGAATTGCTTGGTGATTTTGTTGTCTTGATCGAATCCTTTTATTATATTTATAGTGGTTATTTTTTATGAAGTATCAATTAGTTTGACTATTTCTACCCTAATAAACCTTCATGAACAAAACAAATATCTATTAGATCCATTTTTATGTTAGATAATGGGTTTTTAGGTGATTAAAAGAGAATGTTAGATATAATTATATTTTATAGTTATTTTTTAAAAGATTCTAAGTTTTATTAAAATATAAATAATTAAGGTTCATTTGTAAATGACCTTATCAAAGGGTTTAGTCCATCCAAAGGCCTAACTATAAATGAGACCCATATCTTTCCATGTAGATATTTGTGAAATTTGAATAGCCAAGTATGGATATATATCTATATAACTATTATGACTATGTGTATTTATTTAACTAGTATAATACAAATTGAACTAAGGTTTTGTTTAGAGTTTGATTCAAAGAAAAAATTAGAAATATTAATAGGTTAATAATGATAGTGTTTGATTTAAATATTAAATCAAGATTTGATCGTATTGTTTTAATGTTATTATTTTGAGGGAGTCAAACCTAAACTTTGTATTGGTGTCTTTTCTTACTTGAACATTTGAATTGTTTAAATATGGAATGTTTCTGAAAACAAGTTTAGACTGAGAATTTGATTGAGACATTTGGTATTAATGGTTCATATATTAAGTCAGGTATGCAAAACTTGAGTTGTAGTTTGAATATTTTCATATGATTAATTGACTGCATTTTGTTGGAATAAATGTATTCTTATATAAATACTTTCTAATTGTCTAATAGAGTTAAGGATCAACATAGTTATCATAAGTCGAGCCTGTAATTGATATGAAGGTTTTGTAAGATATTTTGTAATTGTATTCTTGATTTTGTAGTTAAATTGGAATATTAATTTTGATATTAAGGTCTTAAGATATTTGAATGGTTATTTTAGACTTATAGTTTGAGTGTTTTTATTAAATAAACTACATAACTCAAACTATGCAATAATATATATATAGACTAAAAAAATAAAAGATTATTTCCATTAAGGCCATAAAGTATGTGTGTGTATATGTATGTATATACATAAATATGTATATATATATATATATATTACACACATAGATATTATATAAATATTTTCTAACTGTCTAATATAGTTAAGGATCGACATAGTTATCATAAATTGAGCCTGTAATTGATATGAAGGTTTTTAAAGATACTTGGGAATTATATTCTTTATTTTGTAGTTAAATAATAACATTAATTTTGATATTAAGGTCTTAATATATTTGAATGGTTGTTTTAGACTTGTAGTTTGAGTGTTTTAATTAAATAAACTACGTAACTCAAACTATGCAATATATATATATATATATATATATACACACACACACGCACGCACACACACACACACAAAATAGATAATGGATTATTTCCATTAAGGCCATAAAGTATGTGTGTGTGTGTGTGTGTCTATATATATATATATATATATATATATATATATATATATATATATATATATATGGTTGTTTTAGACTTGTAGTTTGAGTGTTTTAATTAAACAAACTACGTAACTCAAACTATGCAATATATATATATATATATATATATATATATATATATATATATATATATATATATATATATATATATATATATATATATATATATATATATATAGAAACACACACACACACACACACACACACACACACACACACACACACACACACACACACACACACATTAAATAGATATTGGATTATTTCCATTAAGGCCATAAAGTATGTGTGTGTGTGTCTATATATATATATATATATATATATATATATATATATATATATATATATATATATCTGTGTGTGTGTACGTGGGCGTGGGCGTGTGTGTGTGTGTGTGTGTGTGTGTGTGTGTGTGTGTGTGTGTGTGTGTGTGTGTGTGTGTGTGTGTGTGTGTGTGTGTGTGTGTGTGTGTGTGTGTGTGTGTATGTATAGTTATTTAACATATAAACTTGAATTTTTGTATTACCTATTATTTCCTATGTTTATATACTCTTATTTGGTAAATAAATCTTATCTAGAATTAAACTTTCATTTGATGTGTTTTTCATAATTAATGATAAGATGGTAATAATTATGAGTATTTAATGATAGTTATTACTAGGGATTTATAACATAAAAATACCATTTAATACACAAGAATTTTGGGGGTTTATATGGATATTATGTGAAAGAAAGAATTTTGTATGTATTGATTAACATTTTATGAGAATTCTATACCTAGATGAAAGTTGACTTGTAAAGCAAAAGATCATAAAATTTGATGGAGAATTATATGATTATTATATTATTTATATGATAAATATATCAAATATTTTATCTAAAAAAAATGTATTAAAATTTAATTAGTTGAATTATAGCATATAGATGCACATAATGCAATATATGTGAGAATACCATTTCCTTGAATTCATACATGTTGTGGCATTCTTTATGTGATCTATATATGTTTAAAATCTATATATTTTAGAATTAATATGTTTAGCTAATATTAATGTCACTAAATAAGTAGGTTTAATGTAATTCATGTAGTTATTTAGAGCCATTAATAGATAGATTAAGGTTATTCAAATGAGTTTTAGGTGTGAATTTGATTGATCTTGAGATCTAGAAAACTATATTGAAATTTTTCCCAAAGTAATTTTATGGTTTAAACATTGTCAATTCACCTTTTTGACTTTATTTCCATGTATTCAATTATATCATGTTAGAACATAGTTGTTTATGATATGTTGCATGTGATAGTGTAGTCATATAAAATGTAAAAATTGGTAACTTGAGTGTGGCTAATGACACCCAACCTTTAGGTCCCTCTTGCTTGATATTCTAACCCTCTTAGTCTAATTTTCACTTATTACCAATCATTTTCAACCTTATATACTTGGTCCTAGTTCACACATACTACTCTTTCCATGACAAATCAATCCCCTTAAGTCCCATCTGCTCAAGATAGTAGCACCACACTTGGACTATAACATTGGTGCCACTCTTATCCACTTTTGGTGCTCATGTCCAAGTCCATTTTTGAACCCAATGGTCATTTCATTATAGTTCCCCATCCTTCTCCTTGTCAGCATAACATGAACACATTCAACCCATGACCAATAAATCCCTATAAAATTTGATTTAAAGATCATTTGGGTAATTATCACTAAGAAATCAAGACTACTTAAGAAATCTTCCCTATTCTCTGTATACAACCAACTAATACACTTACAAGCTTATTCAAATCCTTACACCAGTCCCTAGCCACCTTAAGAACATCCAATTTAGCATTATACATCTCCATACACACAATTTTACAAAGCACATCAAGTGGGACAACTAAATCTAGCTTGATCCCTCTTCAAATTATTTGTATGTATGCAGTGTGCCCACTTAAGGGGTGTGGATCGACATCCATTTAAACTTGAACACACTAACTCCCAATCTTTCTCTAAATTTATCAAAGCATAATAGATTATAGGGTTTGAAGAGAAAATTTTATCTACAGGGATCTATATAGAATTTTAGATACTCAAACTTCATAGATAAGATCATATACACATAACGAACAAAACCCAGAAAGTTTAGATCCTCATAAGAAAAATGGTAGAGGTGGACTATAGTGTTGGTGCCACTCCTATCTAGTTCTAGTACTCTTATCTAAATATAAAATGAAGGTTAGATCCTAGTTTGTGATAGTGTCCCAGTCTTGCATAATAAATGCTAACCTCTATCTTAGTCAGATATATCATTTTCCAATTAAGTCTTCATTTCAATCTATTATTACTATTTTTAGAAAGGACATAATTGTAATATAATTTACAAAAATTAGTAGTTTAATTATTGCATATTTACTTACTAATCTTACTGTGTTCTTCGATATAAGACTATTTTGGCTAATATGACTAGCCCCATGGCTAATCAAGAGTTATAAGATCTCTTAAAATAGAGTCTTATACTAGTGTTACATGAATTAATTATGTTCAAAATATTTTCTTCCTTCACTAAATTATGTAACACATTAAAAGAAAGAAAAGTCAAGTTAATTTCAATGGGAAAACTCAAGTACACAAGTATCTTAGAAAAAACAAAAAAGAGTAACAAAAAAGTCCCATACAAAGTCAAGGTCAATGATAGAAAGAGTCAGAATAAACTGATAGTTAATGTAGCTTTTGAACCCCCTCAATGAGTGGTTTTATCAACACCTCCTCAATGATCCTTCACAAATCTACTAGTTTCTCCAACTAGAGTTTTACAATAGCTATTGGAATGTAACATCATATCTCTCCCTCCTATTTGGGAAGTTGACCCAAAAAAGGTCTCTTCCATAGGGATATGATCATCATGCATTTTTTGAGTTTCATAGGGCACCAATCCATACAACAAATAGATCCATTTGTTTGAGAGACAAGACACATGATTTGATAGATGGAAATCATATTGATATTGGCACTTTAGTTGAGCCTCCTCATGGAAATCAAACATAGGATAAAACTATTAAAATATTTTGAGATCCATTTTTGTATTATTCTAAACAAGAGGTAGGGGACACATCAAGGTTTCACCATGCATATCATGCACATCCACCACTAGATACATATAGGGCACATTTAGTTGAGACACATCCTTTGAGAAATAGGTGTATATAATTCTATAGTTCTATCTAGACCATCCATCTCCTTCTTAGAGAAGGAGATAGTCAAGGATGATTTAGATTATCATGCAGTCTTTATTAGATCTTACATTTATAATCATCCTATTCATAGTGTTCTCATAGAGAATGGATCTAGTGTGAACATGTGCACTATGACATTATTGTATCATTTGGGATATTTAGAGTAGGATATTACCTCAATGGACACATTTATTAGTGGATTTAGTGGGCACATACAAAGTTTATTAGGTGAGACTGTACTTCCCATATAGGTTGGTCCAACACACATGGCCACACCATTCACTATAGTTCTTAGTGTAGGATTTTTTTATATGTTACTTGGTCGATCATGGATCTAGAAAATTTAAACAATACCATCTATACTTCACAAATGCATGAAATTCATTCATGCTAATTAGGTTGTTACATCTGGTGGAGTTCTATATGAGTTACCACTCCCCACTTTAGAGCCATCTACTATTCTACGATCACCGATTTTAATTTTTCCACCAATTTAAATTTTTCTAATAGTTTTAATTTTGTCACCAGTTATCATTCTAATTTAGACTTAATTGAGGCATCCATCACTAGCACAGAGAATTTATACACCTCCTTAGCTTTAATATTCTAGACAACTCCCAGCTATAGTGTTCACACCCAAGGTAAAATCACTGAGATTTTATGCATCTACTCATATAACACATGTTCAAAGAGATTCTCCTACTAAAAAATGGGTCTCTAAGAGCCCTACAATTACATCTAATTATTAGAGTTATAGGGGGACCCCATAGTTGGTTTCTACTTTAGAGATTTTAGAGAACTTACAACACATACATATTTAAGAGCCACTATCTCAAAACTTCCATCATATATCATAATCACACATGATTCCTCTCCTTGATGCAAGACACCATGATAAGGAATCTCCCATGAGACTCATCAGTTAGTATCATCCCTTCCCAGTTTATTTGTACATAAGGTTTTTTTCTTAATTATACATAATTCCCTCTTTCAAATTCTTTTACATAGTCTTTATGTGATTAATTACACATAGCTCAAATTTCAAAAACTCAAAAACATTCAAATATTTCAAAATACAAATACATGCAAATAATTAAAAAATGCTATTTTTTTATTATATGCATCATCCATGCTTTACATTACTACTACTATGTTAGACTTACATTTGTTGTTATATTCTATTTTTTAGCAATTTATTTACATTACCATGCTTCACTTGATCTTTTTTAGTGTGTGTAGTGACATATAGCTCTTTGATTGCTTCACTCTACCCATTGAGGGGGAATCCTTCTTATACATTGAGATATACATCAATATACATACCCATTAGGGGCATCTTCTACATGACTACACCATCCAAGTTATGTCATTCCTACACCACACACTCTACTTATCATGTTGATGTACATTACTTACTAGCTTACATAGATTACTCTATTGAAACTCACTAGTATATAGAAATTATGTATTTCTTAGCATAAGCCTAGTATTGTACTAAACATGTGATGCATACTTTCACTTCTTGCTTTGATTAGTTAAGTGTGATTGTATTTCTAGTATTTACATGTTTTATTGTATTTCTTAACATAGCTTGATGTGATTGCATTTTCTAGTTCTTATTTTTCTCCTATATGTACCTTAGGACATTTTCCAATGTCTTTTGCTTCTATTCATGTGTGTGCCTTTGATCATTTTCCAATGTCATTTGCTTGTACTCTTCCATGTGATTGTGGCTTTCATGCCAACCTTACTTGTTTCAATTATATGTGTATGTGGCATTTAAACATACCTTGTATGATCACTTTCCAGTTTAAGTGACATATATCCATGTCCTTTGTTTTCTTAGCCCCTTGGCCACTCTTCTATGCTTCTTGCTTATTTCCTTGTGTGATTTTTGCTTGATTGATTTTTGATTGTTTGCAATGCCATGATCCACATCATGCATTATCTTGCTCTCTTGGATGCCATGATGGACATCATGCTCCATCCCTACTTTCCAACTAACAACTAATCATACTTCCTATTATAGGTTGGTACATTACACATGTTATTATATTATTATATCTATCTAGGCATACCTCTGTTAATATAATAATCTCTTAATACAAACCATGTTATATCTTGAGATATCTTGTTAATTATCATTGCTATATCAGGTATCTTTATAACATAACACACTTCAAATATTTTTATTTTGAGGGAAGTCATTAGAGTGTCTTCATTCCTACCCTCAAAAGAGGGGGAAAAAATAGGGGTTTTGTCACAAGATCAGAGATCCTAATGATCAAAAATTTAATTTTCAAAACATCCATAATAGCAAATAGAATCAAAATAGTCATAATAACTAGGTAAATAGTGAAAATACCAAAATAATTACTAGATTTGACCTAGGATAATATCACTAAGATTTAAAAATAGCATCAGTGACACTAATGTCCATTCTTAGTGCTCTTGTCCAAATAATATAAAAACTAGACTTTTTAAAAGGAGGTTTAGTTATAGTTTTGTGCAACTAGACTAGTTCAATATCAATAGTTTTTAGTATAATTTTTCCTAGAGAATATAGATATATGGGCCATCATGCATGGCATGATGGCTCTCACTTATAGTTTCAAGTACAATAGTTGGTTTAACTTTTATATTATAATGCATATTCCAAACACCAGTGATTGGGGTTAATGTGCATGAAACATTTGTTTTCTTTTCTTTCTGAGTTTATTATTACCCAGGCATTATCAGTAGTTTGATGTCTTAGTCCATTTATAGATGGTTGGAATCATTTTGAAGTGTCTTTCATACAAACCTAACCTCCACATTTCAAAGTGGATTTCATATAATCCTAGTGTACTAGTTTTGGAGTGGCTTTCATACAAGCCTAATCTCCATCTTTTGGAATGTCCAAGAGTAGTCTAGTGTATAGCATACATTCAGCTATCCATGCCAATATTTTTAGATTATCGAGCATTCGTGGGACTTAATATTTATCTCATATGACACACATTTCACACTAGTATCAGTTCATCACTTCACTTTATATGGCAATAATGGAGCCAAAGGACTAGCTAGCCTTTGTATTCTTGAGCCACCTATTTAGAGGGATTGGACATATAGTCCAAACATTAATCAACACATTCAATATCACCTATCTTCACTTAGTGGGTGATGATGGAGTGAAATGGCTAGCCTTTTCATTATTGAGCCACTTTCAAGGAATTGAGCACTCAACTTTGTTCATGATAATACTCTTGGCTTAGCACATATCCAACATCACTCAACATAACCTAGAATTACTCAATATCACAATAGGTTTTATATTGGTTCACATACCTAATTAGGTGTATTCATTCCTTTCTCATCCTCTCTCTCTTACCTATCTTTATACATTCTTATTTTAGATATAGCATATTTAGTAAAATATGATCTAATCTTGATTTTATCTTACAAATTTACACTTCACAATGTGTTCTCTCTATGCACACCTAGCATCACACATATTAATAAGCTTCACCCTTGTATAAAGTTTAAGTACACTTTATATTTTTCCTTTATCCTAGTATTTAACTTTGTTGCATCACTAGAATAAATGGTGTAAATGTAATCATATAAAATTCAAAAATTAGTAACTTCAGTGTGGATAATGATACCCAACCCTTATGTCCCTCTTACTTAGTCTCCTAACCCTCTTAGGCTTATTTTCACTGATTCTTAGTCATTCATAGCCTTCTAAACTTAGTCCCAGCTCACCCAAATTTCTCTTTCCAAGATAAACCAATCCCCCAAAATCTTGTCTACTCAAGATAGTAGCACAACACTTGGACTATAGCATTTTTTCCACTCTTCTATACTTTCAATGCTCGTATCCAAGTCCATTTTTGGCCTCAAAGGTCATTTCCTTCCAGTTCCCCATCCTTCTCTTTATTGGCCTAATGTGAGAACATTCATCCCATGACCAATAAATACCTATAAAATCCCATTCAAATATTATTTGGAAAGGGGTTGGTAATTATCACTAAGAAAGCAAGAATACAAGCAAGACTACTCAAGCAATCTACCCTATTCTCTACATACAACTAAAAAATACACTTACAAGATTATTCAAATCCTTACACCAATCCCTAGCCACCTCAAACACATCCCATTTAAAATTTTGCATCTTCATACACATGATTTCATAAAGCACATCAAGTGGGATAATGACATATCGATTGATCCCTCTTTAGAGTATTGGTATCTAGGCAACATGCCCATATAAGAGGTGTGGATCTATGTATAGTGAATATTACACACACTAACCCTCCCCCCCCCCCACCTCTTTCTCTAAATTTATCAAATCAAAATGGATTATAGGGTTTGAAGATAAAATATTATCTATAGGGATCTCTATAGACTTTTATCTATCAAAACTTCATAGACAGGGTCACACAAACATAGTAAACAAAACCCAAAAAGTTTAGATCCTCAAGACACTAATGGCAAAGGTGGACTATAGTGCTAGTACCACTCCTATCCAATTTTGGTGATCCTATCTAATTATAAAATGAAGTTCAAATATTATTTTGTGATAGTGTTCTTGTCCTACATAGTAAATTCCATCCTTTGTCTCAATCAGATCAATTAGTTTCTAGTTAATTCTTCTTTTCAATCTCATATTACTATTTTTAGAAAGGATAGAATTATAATCTAATTTACAAAAACTAGTATTTTAATTATTTTATATTTATTTACTAATTTTACTACTCATACCCTTTAACTAAATTAGGAATAAGACTCCAATATTCCCAAAATTGCTAAATCGGATAGCTATTTTACAACACATGATTTTCTAGTTGACTTTATTGATTTATGCACTGTCACTATCAACCCATCCATGAATGAAGGGATATTCCATTATTAGGAGATTGTATAAGTGATAAATGGTCCATGGTTGGTGTGGAAAAACACTCAGATGATTCTCTCCCTCCCCTTCCAGTATTCAGCTTATAGAGGCTTTACTCAGGATTGTTTTTTGATATTAATAAGTTTATTTAGACTTGTATATTTTTTATAACATTGTATAATTATAAACTAATTATTCAGATATTTAATATTTTATATCTTGAGACCAACATCCCCCCATCTTTATTTTTTGAAAAGGGGACCCTTTTGATTGTTTCCAAAACTTCTATATCCTTGAATAAGTGTGAAATATTGTTTGATCATGTTTTTAATATTGCTAAAGAATCATCTTAAAGGTTATTAATTATAGGCTCCATGGAAGAAGTCAAGGTTCCCAAATAATAAACCCTATCAATTTGAATTTAAACATTCATAGGAAAATCTAGCAATAAATTTTATTCATGATCAGGTTTTAACTTAAATCCCATGTGTGTTTATAGATCTAATGCTTTATGATTGTTCACTGGATTTGATCTAATGGTGCATCAAGATTGAAGTCTTTAAGAAAGACATACATTTAATAATTTAGGCCCTATTAAGGATCCAATAATGATTGCTTGATAGGAGGTTTTAAATCTAATGGTATGAATTAAAGATTTTATTATCTTAAAATTGATTGGTTTGACCCCATCATTTGATGTCTATGAGAATGTATTTGATGGAACCAAACCCATAAAATTTAACTTAAACAATCCCTAAATCTTTGAGATCTTCCAAAGGTTTTTATGTGTGGCACTCATTCATTGGACATAAAGATTTTATTGTCTTAAAATTGACAGGTGCACCACCATTATTTGACATCTTTGAGGATGTAGTTGATGGGACCAAACTCTTTAAATTTAACTTAGACAATCCTCAAAACTTTAAGATCTCCTAATGGTTTTACATGTGGCATACATTTATAGGATTAATAAATTTTATTATTTTAAATTTGATAGGTTTGCTCTCATCATTTGACATCTGTAAGGACATATTTAATTGGACCAAACCCATCAAATTTAAATTAAAATATAAATAATTTATTGTCTTAAAATTGACATGTTCACCCCTATCATTTGACATCTATGAGAATGTATTTAATAGAACCGAACCAATCAAATTTAAGTTAGACAATTTTTAAGCCTAATCAAAAGGGGCATTTGTAAATTCTTTTAGGAAATTTCTAGTTTTCTTAGGAAGGCAATATTGAGACATAGAAATCTTGGTTTAAGTCATTTTTACTAATTAAAAGGGAAAGCGTCTTGCATGATCTAATGGTGATCATTTTCTCACTAGATTTGATCCAATGGTGGACATTAACATGGAATCCTCAAGATCTCCTAAAGGATCCAATGGTGATTTCTTACTCATTAGATTTAATCCAATGTGTGACAAAATTTAAGACTTTTTAAAGTCCTTAAAATATTGACATATGGAACAATTAATAAGCTCAAATATCAAGAACTAATGAAATGTAAGGACTTGGATTTGGATTTTCAAAGCAAAATAAAAGGGACTTTTGAAAACCAGTGGTCACTATTCAAATAACATTTATGAAAATTTCCATGAAAGGCATGGAACCCTAACACATAAGCTCCATGTAACTATGGAGGATTCAAATGAAAGATATGTCATGATTGAAAACACATGAGATATTATAAGTAAGGTTTTATCATATTTAAGGTACGTATGAGATCAAAGTCAAATGTTTTGGTCATTAAAGTAGAAAAACCTTAAACCCTCTATAAAGAAGGTTAAAGTTGGTTAAAATTGACTATGTAACACTTGAGATAATTGAAAACTAAATTTGGAGTAAGTGTCTTAGTAATAACATTGATGACTTTGAAATTATAATATAGTGTTATCAATGGCAGTAGATAAGAAATATATGAAGATTGAAGTAGAGATTTATCTAACTTTAGATGGTGAAGGAAGGGTATTTAGAGACATAGAGTTGGATTTAATAACATTGAATGTACAAGGAATCTAGAATTAGTCTAAATTATTCTTATTTATCAAATAATTTTAACAAATTTCTTAGGTAGAAAAGAGGAATGCTTCAATGTACCAAAGATACAAGGATTTAGTATCAATTCAAATGGTAGGCCTTCATCACATAGGTGCTAAACTAAAAGTAATGCATTACATCGACCTTATTTTTCCTATTTTTGTTGAATGAAGAGTAGGTGGATAATGGATTATTCATGATGTAAATGTCAATAAAGTTTCATGCATAGGTCCCATGGCCTTTGAGACTTATTATAAGCTCCCTTTAGCTCATGTTGATCTTCCATATTTGAGAGAATGAAAGAATTCCCAAAACTTGGATTTAGTTATTTCACCTTGGTTAATCCAAGGTTCCCATATTTTAAGGACCCCCAATGGTGAGATACCTATTATCTAATTTAGAGAGGGTGTTAGGGTAGCTATAAACTTATTGATCAAAGCCTTTAGTGACTTATGTGAGTAAGGTCTAGGTGTCTTATGTCCATTTCATGTTGGAGTGTAACCTAACCCCTCTAATTAGAGACTTAATAAGTTTCTTCTTGGATAAACAATTTAAAACCATCAAGAGAAAAACCTCTAGACATTTCTTTATGATGCATTACCTCTTAGACTCACTGTTGGCCTCTATTAATTTCCCTAGCATCTAAAATTGGTCCCCTAATGGTAGGACTACCATTTCCCATCATTAATCCAAATTACATATTTTTAAATACATGAATCATATGTAGTTTATATGCGATGGTGTCTTCCCATTCATTTTTGAGAAAATCACTAGTATTCTTATGCCTAGACTTCATCCTCTAATCAAAAAATAAGAGGAGACCATGGGAGATGTGTGGTTCTATCTATATTGAACTGTAATAAGGATAGAAGGAATCATGGTCCAACCATATATACTACCCATATATGTTCCTAGTAAGCTTTTAGAGCAATAAACTGCTTATCAAATCATCTAGGGCATAGATTGGCATTACAAAAAGAATAAAATGGCTCAAGTTCATCCCTTCCCATTAAGCATTGGTATAATTATAATCAAGGATTGGAAACAAATAGAGATCATGTTGGTACACAAGAACTCTTTTGATTTCAAACTAGATGATCTTAATATGTGGGACCCCAGTAATAGAGTGGTTAACCATATTTAGGATAAGAAGGTCTGAAATACTGAGTACAAGCATGAACCAAGTGTGGGAGATGGTACCTACACAAATGAAAAGAATTTTAAGGAAGTCCTATCTATGGTCAAAAATCATAACATAACTCTAGAACATAGGTTGGCTAGGGATAATAAGCCTTTAGGAGAAATATGGTAGTTACATCCTTTATAGTATCACTTATTGTCAGGACCATCTCGACTACACATTAAGAACCACATGTTGAGGGGCAATATTTTGAGCCACAAGAGGGAGAATTGAAAAAGTCATCTCAAATTGAGAAACTTGAGGATGTAAAAGGAAAAGGTAAATCTATAAGTGAAAAGTCTAAGATTGAGCAAAAACCTATTGAAAGCCTCCAAATTTAAGCATCCCTACCAAGGCCTTCTTCCCCAATAGAAGTTATCATCTTAATTTCTTTGAAAACTAGAGAAATAATGGAGAGTGTGCTTGTTAACATCATGGATACTTATGGTTTAGATAAGCAAGAAGACCCATCTAAGGAAGTAAGCAAGGAATTGGTTCTATTGGGCAGTGGAAAGAGATACACAAAATTAGACTTAGTTCCTTTGAATCCAAGAAAGAGGCCTAGGTTAGATTTCACTAACCCTAATAGTGAAATAAAACTCTTCAATGATGATAATACTATTTATGTACCAACCATTATTGATTGGTTTGTTTATGGGAAGTTGTAGAAAATCCCATCTCTTTCTCCTACACTGGCTTTAACTCGAGTGGACATACATGTTCAAGATAATTTCAAGCCATGGATTTAGGATATGTTGAACAAACAACTAGAGAGAAGCATCCAAATTCTTCACAATAAGTAAATCCAATGGATTAGTACCATAGGACCCTCTAGGAGTTTAAATGTAGAGATTCTTGAATAACCATAGGTGAAATAGCTTGATCCTCAAGTCTAATTTAATCTAGAGACATCAACTCTTGAAAAAGTAGTGACCAATAAAATCACTATTGGTACTAAGGAGTTCACCTTTTAGAATGTGGAGCAATTTATAGGCTTAACTCATATTCCAAGGTAGGCAACAGGGGAGCATCCAAAGACATCAACTCTTGAAATAGTAGTGACCAAGAAAATCATTGTTGGTACTGAGGAGTTCACATTTTAAAAGGTGGAGCCATTTACAGGCTTAACTCCTATTCTAAGGTAGGTAATAGGGGAGCATCCTATTTTTCAAGAGGATGTAGCTAGTGTGGTACTAGCCCAATCAGCAATGCCCTTGGTTGGAGTTCAATGATTGAAATAGAGGATCCTCAACTTGGAAATAGAAAAGAAAGATCTGGAAGCTTAGGTCTTCTTGATAATTCTTGAAAATATATTGCAAATGTTGAATAAATCCTTGATGGATGCATTCAATAATTTGAAAATCATTAAGTCTATATTTAATTATTTAGACCATCAATTTGAGATGACATAATCCTTAATCACAAAGTGGTAGAATTATCAAGCTCAAATGAAGGAGCTCATCAAGGTGCATAAGACAAAGTAGACCTTGAACTTTAAGATTATCAAACTCAAACATTTGGAAACCCTCATGGTAGTTTTAGTAGATAAAAAAAAAAGATATGATCACCTAGAGAAGTGATGTTAAGTACTTCATCAAGAGAGATATAGACTTGGTAAACTAGATTGAGAAACTTTTATAGAATCTATTAATTAACCCTTCTCAAACCACTACTTTAGGCCCGATTGATGATGAAGAGTTCAAGTAGAGGGTTGATACCCACATACAAGGCATAAAAGATAGCGAAGGTCTTTAAGATAATGACAACCATGAAACCATTGATACCATTGCTTTTACAAGGAAGTAAATTATAAAAGCATAATGTGTCAAGGAACTTGTATCTCTAGCTGATAGTGAATTTGAAAAGTTAGTAGATAAAGAAGAGGATTATCTAATGAAGCCTATAGAGGATTTTGTGTTGATCAAGGAGAAATACACTAAGGTGAAAGACTTAGTTAGAAAGGGATAATTGGAAGGACCCACTAATGAAATTCCTAAAATAATATTATTTTTGTAAAGTATATGCTAGTCTGTTAGCATATTCTCTTTCTTGTCAAATTAGCATGTTTTTTCTTTTCGCATTGTGTCTTCGTATCAAGGACAACTATCCATATCCACATCTAGATATTTTTGAAAGTTAACCAGTTAACTACCTATGTTTCCTATAAATAGATAGATGGTTAACATTTTTTAGAGAGAGTTTTTTAACAATTGATACTAGGAGCATTTAATACAACTAAGGAATTCTGAAAATATTGTCAGGATAGTTTTCATTAAATGTATATGATATCTCTCAATTATAGGGAGTTATCTTGAATTTGAATGATTCTTATTGTTTGAGTTACATTTTTTGTCATAAGGTTGTTAATTTTTGATAAATGCTAAATTGACTACAAAGATCTCAAATATAATTCATTTTATTTGCTCCATATTTGGATGTACTTAGGTTATTTAGATCATAATAGCATACCTTTAAAGTAAATTTGGTTCTTACTTATGATTCATATTTTTCCTTTGAATTTTTCCTGATTTGTGATGTAATTTGAGCTTATTCTATTTTATAACATAAATTGGTTCAAATGCACTCAAAGGAATTGGAATTTTTATCATAATATTTGAGATGAAAACCTACAATCATATATCTTTCTTCCTTACCCTTCCTTTTTCTTATTTTTATCAAGATTCACTCTAACTTAGAGGTCATTATTAATAATCATTTAGTTTAACTATCAAATCCTTAGAATTATTAAGTTTTCAAATAATATAGACCATGATGTCTCCCAACCACTAAATCAAATAAATATTGTGGACAATTTTCATACTTTGCTTCTATTCCACCATAAACAATCACTAAACAGATAGAAACTACAACTCATGCCATGGATTCTCAAAATCCTAAAATGAAAATATTTATTCAACAGTAAGAGCACATGTGGTACAATTAGAAGAATTAATAGGAGAAGTTCCATTGGTGTTAGAAAGAGGGCCTCTTTAATGATGGTTAATATGTTTTGAGTGTATTTGTTTAGAATTATCTATATTTTACATGACTATATTTCTTTTAACATAAATTGTGTAAAGAATGGTGATCTTTTTAGAAATAAAACTTTTATTGTTAAAAAATTGTTAGTATTTGGAGTTAAGATGGCTTATTTTTCTTAAATTTGACAATTAGAAGTTTATTTGAGTCATAAGTTGTAAAGATTGGTCCTCTTTGCATAATTCAGTACATCTTTGAACTTGTTTAGTTAAATATTGATGTCCTTTGTCCTCTTATGAACAAATTTTCAAA
The DNA here is from genome assembly GCA_037957365.1 of Torreya grandis. Lineage (NCBI taxonomy): Eukaryota > Viridiplantae > Streptophyta > Pinopsida > Cupressales > Taxaceae > Torreya > Torreya grandis. The sequence goes on along the minus strand of JARHVA010007066.1, from coordinate 358,139 downwards.
AATTAAGCTTAGTGTGCATATTATTTTTCATTCTTTGTAAATTATTTTGTTACACTATGTTTTAAAATAGGATCCTTAGTCTTCAAGCTAGAATTACCAAGGATTAGTACCAAATCACATTCAGAGACTAGAGAACCCTTGCTCAAACTAGAAACTCACAGAAGGACTAAGAAATATAGAGGTAAGTGTAGGTATTGTAAATCTCTAAGATCATCACCTTTTCAAGGGATTCTTATGCTTGATATTCATCCAAACATGACATGGATTAAAAGTTCCCCTATCAATATACCAAGTATGGTTCATGATTTACCATGCAATCTAGAAATATATTTTCCAAGATTTAGTCCAACTGGTATTACATCTACTGAGGAACATGTTAAATCTTTCAAAACTACATTAATATTGCTGAATTTTATTCATGAAGATGTAACATGTAGGTTGTTTTAGTTTACATTTAATGATGATACATATGAATTGTTCCTTAATTTACCTAATAATTGTATTGTCTCATGGAATAATTTTGACACTATTTTCATTGATCAATTTGGAAATATCATAAGTCATTGTGTCATTTATCATCAATCCACAACTACTAAGAGAGATAAAAGTGAACCTATTGGGTCATTTAATGCCAGGTTCCAAAATATGTTTAGTCAAACCATGGATCCATATAAACCTAACAAAGATTCAAATTTGGAGGTTTAAAAAGATGCTATTGACCTCATGAATTCTATGTTTTTAAAGAGATCTATTCCACTTATCATCACATTGTCTCAAGCCTCTTCTTAAGTAGTGGTTATTAGTGACCAAATGCAACCCCAAGGATAGATGCCATATTTTATCTAAAATGTTAATCCTCAAATGACTACATTAAACCTTTTCCCAAGTAATAACCAAAATAATCCAACATTAAACCAATTTCTTTCTTTGAATGTATTGCCTACTAGTCATGTTACCCCTAATCAAAATATAGGATTCTTGATCCATCAAGTTACTAATGGATTTCATGACAATGATAAGATGGATTTAGTGCCTATCAATGGCATTAAAAATAACCAAAGTCAAAATGTTCATGTTATAAAAAATGAGAATGAATCTATATTGAAAATGGTACAAAAGCTTAGCACTAATTTTTTTGCAATTGCAAAAATAATTTGGTAATGCTAATGACAATTCTAAAAGGAACTTCACTTTCTAAAAGTTCAACAGACCTAAAAATAGGTTTTAGAATGATAGTTTCTATAGTAATAGAGCTAATGAGTCATAATATGGATATAAACCTCACTGATATTGCCTTACTAGATTATTGTAGGGTGCATGCTACTTCCAAACATGGTGAGATTGATCATGTTGAGTTTTGTAAATCCTTTAAAGCTTTTAAAGAAGAACTTGACACATTTGAAGTGGTTCCAAACAAAGAGGTTGTTACAAATTCTTTTGAATCTAAACCATCTGACTAAGTCCATATGGTGGAAACTTTTAATTTCCTTTTTCAACAAGATAATGAGCCTGAGAATATTCCTGAGGAAATTCAAGCATTACAATAATTTTTGAAGACATATCCTCTGAGAAATAGGGGAAAAAATAACCATTGACTACCTCTACCCATCTTAACAATTATGGGACCCCTCTAGACACTATATCAAAGAATAATCCTGAGGCTCCTAGAGGAAGTTATTCTAAGTTAATGTTAACTGTAGATCCTTCAATCAGAGCTAGCGACAACATCATGGAAGATATGAAAAATATTAAAACTAATATCACTCTGCATGAGATAACTCAAATCATAGAATGAAGAGACATGGTCTTGGAATCTTTGTCAAAGAAAATTGGGAAACCCCCTAAGAATGATAGTGCAAATGTAATTACACAAGTGATCAAAGCAGAGTCTCCACCTTTTTTGCTTACAGTCAAGATATTTGGAAAAAAAATCATAATTGTCTTTTAGATTTGGGAGCCTCAACCAACATTATGCCTATTGGAATATGTGGATAACTTAGGTTAATTCCACTCAAATCTGATAGTGTACTCACTCAATTAGATAAATATAGATTTAAGGTTATAGGAGAATTATTTAATATGCATATATAACTGGCTAGGGAACCAAGGGTTTAATAATTCATTGATATCAATGTGGTATAAATGCCTAGTACTTATGGATTTCTTTTGAGTAGAGAATGGACTAAGGCTTTAAATGGATATATGTCTACTGATTGTTCACACTTATGGATTCTTTAGAAAGGTGTGCCAAATCAAATAAGATTATAAATTCAACCTCTAATGAAACACATGATACATAATATAATTCTATTAATGAAAGTGTAAATTTCTTAGATTTTGATGTGGGAGTTTTCACTTTGGAAATTACAAAAGTACAAGTTTCTAAGAGTTCTTTTCAAATATGTGGTTTATGGAAGTTATACATTGATGGTGGTAAGTGCAAATTAGGATCAGCTGTTAGTATTTTATTGATGAATCCTTCAAAAAATGTAATACCATGCAGCTTATAAGTTACAATCTCTTTGTACCAATAATTTACCTAAGTATGGGGCTCTCATACTTGGATTGCAATTTGCTATTAAACACAAAGTTAAACAAATCCTTGTCTATGGAGACTCTAAACTTATGGTTAACTAAGTGCGAAGTAAGTACCAATGAAAATTGTCTTACTTAAAGAGATATAAGTTTAGGGTGTGGGATTTGATCAAAGCTTTTGATGGTTTCAACATCTTATCTATTCCAAGAGAAGAAAATAAAATTTCTAACGAGTTTGCCTCTACTATAACTAACCTCATATCTAATCATAATTCCTAAAGCTTCAATATTGAGATAATAAATTTTCCTTTAGTTCCTAACAATATAAATCATTTCCAAGTTTTCAATGATGATCAACAAATCATATATTTCTTAACTAATTTTGGGGCTTTTAAAGCTCACATTATTGATGAGATTGATGAAACTTCTCATGAGGAGGAAATTAATGGTAAAATCATCCAATTAAGTGATAATAAGATACCTAAAGGGATGATTTCATTAGAAATACTATTTTATTTTGAGAAAATTTCTGAAGCACCAAAGCAACCCAAGGTAAATGGTAAGTATTATCATGCAATAAATCTTGGCTCACATGATCAGCCCCAAATGGTGAATATAGGGAAGGATTGCACTAAAATGAAAAATATAAAAGATAGAGAGTTGATTATAAAATACAAGGACATAATTTCTTGGTCTTATGAAGATTTTAAAATATTTGACTTGAGGGTCATTACTCATACCATACCTCTTCAAAAAGGTTACAAACCTTTTAGACATAAGCAAAGGTAAGTCAACCCTATTTTAGAACCCATTATTTTTAAAGAATTCAAGAATATATTGGATGTAAGGATACTATTTCCTATTAGACATTTCACTTGGGTGGAAAATCTAGTTCCAGTCAGAAAAAAAAGAAGAAATAAGCTTGTGTATAGATTTTAAAAATTTGAATACAACATTTGAAAATGATAATTATCTTTTACCTTATCTAGACCAAGTTATCCAAACTATTTTGGGATCTTCCATGATGTCTTTTTTGGATGGATTTTCTAGATATAACCAAGTACTTGTTGCTCTAGAAGATAGGATGAAAACAACTTTTACTACTAAATAGGGAATATATGCTTACAAAGGAATGCCTTTTGGATCAGTTAATATAGGGGTAACTTTTCAAAGGGCCATGGACCATGCTTTCCAAGGTTTTGTGGGAAAGTTTATCACCATATATATGGATGATCTTATAGTATTTTTAAAAAAATAGAGAAGAGCACTTCATACATTTGAGACAAGTATCCAATAGATGCAGAAGGTATGGTGTATCTCTTAACCCCCAAAAAAGCATATTATGTGTCACTGAGGGAAAATTTTTGGGACATGTCATTACCAAAGATGGAATCTCTATGGATCCTAATAGAGTAGAGGCCATTTCTAAAATTGGGTTACCTAACAGCCGAAAATAACTTAAGTCATTCTTTGGCAAGATTAATTTTGTGAGGAAGTTTATTTTAGGCTTCATTGAGATTGGTAAACCTTTGAACAAAATTCTTAGGAAAGATGCTATAATTTATTGGAATCAAGAATCCAAGAAGGCCTTCACTAATATTAATAATGAAATTACTAAAGGTATAGTCCTCATAGGTCTTAATTTTTTAAATGATTTCTATCTATATTCACTTGCTTTTGAGCATACTATGGCTGCAGTGTTAACTAAAAAAGTTGATGGGAATGATCATCTTATATCTTTCATGACCACCAAGTTTAAGAATACATAAGTGAATTAATATATTATTGATAATCAATCTTATGAATTTGTTAAGGCAATAAAAAATTTAGACATTACCTCCTTAGAAATAAGGTACAGGCTATATTACCTCATCCACCTAAAAAACTTATGTTGAGTCAAAATGAGCTTGGAGAAAGAAGAGGAAAATGGATGACAATTCTACAATAATATGATATAGAGATGAAAATAGCCAAATTAGTTAAATGATAGGGTCTATTTTAGATGATCACTAGTATTAACCCAAAATCTCATATCATGCAAGTAGATCAAAAAAACTTTTAACCTAATGAGTGGTATGACTCTATTATCCATTTACTTGTCAATGGTGTTTGTCCCTAAGATTTGTAAGAGAATAAAAGAGAACCTTGAGGCTAAAATCAGCTCATTACCTCATCAAGAAGGATTCTTTTATAGGAGGAACTTTGAGGGAATTTATTTGTGATATGTGTTCAAAGAAGAAGTAGTTTAGATTATGAATACCTTTCATGAAAAACTAGGAAGTGCACACCCTTCAGGAAGAACCATAGCTCATAAGATTCTCAGGGCTAGATATTATTTGCCCACATTATTCAAAGATGATTATAAGCATGTGAGTGAGTGTTATTCATACTAGATCTTTAACACAAAGGAACCAAAGGTAGCCATGCCTTTCCAACTTGTGATGGTAGATAAACCTTTTACACAATGGAGATTATACTTTGTTGAAGTAATAACCCTTGATTCTTATAAAGGTCATAAGTATGTCCTAACTACTATAAATTATTATAATAGATGGACTAAGGCAATAGCCACTAAGTAATGTAAAACATAGGAAGTGATCAATTTCATAGAAAATAATATTTGTACTAGATTTGGAAACCCAGTTTCTTTGGTTTGTGACAATGGATCTGCATTCATTTCTATTAAAATGATGGAATGGTATTATGACCAAGGCATTACACTCAAGTTTTATTCTAATCAATATCCTCAAATAAATGGGTTTTTTGAATCCATAAACAAAAATATGATGAAATCTATCAAGAAATCTGCTAAAGATAGACCTAGAACATGGCATAAACTTGCTAAGTTTGCATTATGGGTAAATCAAATCAGGATCAAACAAGCTCTAAAGGCTTCACCACTTTTTTTGGTATATGGTCAGGGGCCCATCTTTCCCATCACTTTGAAATTTCATACATTCACATTCATGTAGGAATACATTGAAGATAGTCAAAAACTTGTTAATTTTCAGTTGTTAGACATTATTCAAATAGAAGATGCCAAAGAAATGCATTTATAGACTTCAATAGACACCAATAATCTATGAAAAGATTGTTTGATAATATATCTAAAGTGAAGGTATTTAGACAGGGAGATCTGGTCATGGAATGTGAATTTAGTTTATTAACTCATATTCATACTTACACTTAAAACACATCCTTGTCATGGACTAAAGTTTCAATTAAAGGAGAGTATCCTAATGCTAGAGCATTTGACCAAATCCTTAAAACTAAGCTTTATTGGTTTCCAACCTTTGCAAAAGGACCTAGAAAATGTAAAAAAAATCATTAAAAAATATATGGAAATATAAGTAAAGGTGATTTGGGTAATCTCTACCAAGGTTATAGATGCCTGGCTAGTAGTGGAGCAAGACCTTGAGTGGAACCAAAGGTATATCTATCAGGACTATAGACATCTGGCTAGAAGTAGAGTAATGCCCAAGCCTCCCCTAAATTAATATTTATTATTTTTTGTAAAAATATCTAAAACCCTCAAAGTTAAGTGTAATGGATCAAAAGGATATGAAACTAGATGTTGTTTCTTGACATTCAAAATAAAAAGTAAGTGGAATCAAAGCACATATTGCATGTTTATGTTTTAATATATATGTTTAAATTTTATACATAAGGAACTTATTTCAACATAAATTTGATTTAGGAGAGATTATATGTCTAAAAAGAGATATAAAATTCATGTATAAGTTTAAACTAGAGTCTTATGTTCCAACATATTGCTATGTTGTTCTTATGAGTCACCATTTATTGAGACCAACACCCCCTGATCTTTATTTTTAGAAAAGGGGACCCCTGTGATTGTTTATACAAATTATATTTCCTATAATAAGTGTGAAAGATTATTTAATCATGTTATTAATGTTGATAAATAATCATCTTGAAGGTTATTAATTGCAAGTTGCATGGAAGAAGTTAGTGTTCTTGAACAATAAACCCTAACAATTTGAATTTAAACATTCATGGGAAAATATAACAAGAAATTTTATTCATGATTAGGGTTTAACTTAAAGTCCATGTGATTTTGAAAATCTAACACTTTACACTTATTCACTTGATTTTATCTAATGGTGCATCAAGCTTGAAGTCTTTTAGAAAGGCATGCAGTTAATGATTTGGGCCCCAGTAACGATCTAATGGCGATCACTTGATCAGAGGTTTTAAATCTAATAGTGATAATTAAAGATTTTATCATCTTAAAATTGATAAGTTTTCCCCCATCATTTTAAATTTGTGAGGTTGTATTTGATGGGACCAAACCCATCAAATTTAACTTAGACAATTCCCAAAGCTTTGAGATCTTACAAAGGTTTTTATGCATGGCACTCATTTATTGGACAAATAGATTTTATTATTTTAAAATTAATAGGTTTTCCCCTATCATTTGATGTCTATGAGGATGTATTTGATGGGACTGAACCTATGAAATTTAACATAGATAATCCTTGAAGATTTGAGATCTCTCTATGGTTTTACATGTGGCATTCATTTATTAGATCAATAAATTTCATTATTTTAAATTTGACGGGTTTGCTCCCATCATTTGACATCTATGAGGACATATTTGATGGGAACAAACTCATCAAATTTAAATTGAAAGATAAATATTTTATTGTCTTAAAATTGATAGGTTCACCCCCATCATTTGATGTCTATGAGGATGTATTTGATAGGACCAAACCCATAAAATTTAACTTAGATAATTTTTTAAGCCTAATCAAAGGGGGCATTTCTAAAGCCTTTTAAGAAATTCCTAGTTTTTTTATGAAGGTAATATTGAGACATAAAAACCTTGGCCTGTGCCATTTTTACTAATTAAAAGGTAAAGAATCTTGTAGGATCCAATGGTGATCATTTGCTCACTAAATTTGATCCAATTGTGCACATCAACATAAAATCCTCAAGATATCCTAAAGGATGCAATGGTGATCACTTGCTCACTAGATTTGATCCAACAGTGTGACAAAATGAAAGACTTTGCAAAGGCCTCAAGATATTGACACATGGTATAATCAGTAAGCTCAAAGATCAACAACAAATGAAATGAAAGGACCTATATTTGGATTTTCAAAGAAAAATAAATGGGGCTTTTGATAACCAATGGTCACTCTTCAAATGGAATTTATGAAAATTATTGTGGAAGGCATAGAAGCCTACCATATAAGCTCCATGTAAGTATGGAGGATCCAAATGAAAGATATCTCATGATTGAAAACATAGGAGATAAGTAAGGTTCCATCATATCAAAGGCACATATGAGATCAATGTTGAATGTTTTGATCATTAAAGTAGAAAAACACTAAACCCTCTATAGAGAAGGCTAAAGTTTATTCAAATTGATTATGTGACACTTAGGATAATTGTAAATTAAAGTCAAAGTAGGTGCCTTAGTAATAAATTTGATAGATTTATAATTACAATATAGTGTTATTAATGGTCGTAGGCATGCAATATATGAAGATTGAAATAGAGCTTTATCTAACTTTAGATGGTGAAAGAAGGGTATTTAGAGACATAGAGTTTGATTCAATAGCAATGAATGTATAGGAAATAAAGAATTGGTCCAAATTATTATTATTTATCAAATAATTGTAACTAATTTCCCAAAAAAAAGAGGAATCCTTTAGTTTACCAAAGATACAATGATTTGGTATTAATTCAAATGGTAGGCCTTCATCATGTAGCTATTAAACTAGAGGTAATTCATAATATAAACCTTCTTGTTCCTACATTCATTGACTATAGAGTAGATGGAGAATGGATTATTCAAGAAGGAAATGTCAATAAATTTGTATTCATAACTCCCATGGCCTTTGAGACTTATTACAAGTTCCCTTTACCTCATGTTTATCTTCCATTTTTGAGAGAATGGATAAATTCCCAAAACTTGGATATAGTTGTTTCACCTTGGTTAATCCAAAGTTCCCATATTTTTAGAACCCCCAATGGTGAGATTCATATTACCCAATTCAAAGAGTGTTACTATAGCTATGACCTTATTGAAGAGAGACTTTGGTGTCAATTCTATAACTTATGTGAATAAGGCATGTGTGTCTTATGTCTATTACATGTTTGAGCAGAACCTAACCCCTCCCATTGGAGACTTAATAAGTTTATTCTTGGCCAAATAGTTTATATCCATCAAAAGAAAAACCTATAGACATTTCTTTATGATTTCTTACCTCTTAGACTCACTCCTAGCTTCTATTAATTTACCTGGTAGCCAAAATTGGTCCCCTAATGAAAGGACTACCATTTCCCATCATTACTCCAAACTACATATTTTTAAATACAAGAACCATATGTAATTCATATGTGATGTTGTCTTCCCAGTCATTTTTGAGATAATCATTGGTATTCCTATGCCTAGACTTAACCCTCTAATCAAAAAACAAGTGGAGACCATGGGGATGTGTGGTTTTATCTAGATTACACTATAATAAGGATAGAAGGAATCATGGTACAACCATACAGACTTCCCATATATGTTCCCAGTAAGCTTTCAGAGTAATGAATTAGTTATCAAATCATCCAAGGCATAGATTAACACTACAAAAAGAATAAAAAGGCTCAGGTTCATCCCTTCCCACTAGACATTGGTAGAATTATAATCAAGGATTGGAAATAATTGGAGATCATGTTGGCACATAGGAAATATTTTGATTTCCAATTAGATGATCTTAAGATGTGGGACCTTAATAATAGAGTGGCTAACTATATTTGAGATAGGAAGGTCCCAAAGACTGAGTAAAAGCATCAACTAAGTGTGGGATATGATATTTACACAAAGGTAAAGAACATTGAGGAAGTCCCATCTAGGGTTAAAAATAATAAAATAACTCTAGAATGTAGGATGTTCAAGGTTAATAAGCCTTCAGGATAAATTTGGCAATTAGATCCTTTACAATATCACTTGTTATCAAGACTATCTGGGACTACACATCAAGAACCACCTATTGGGGGACAATATTCTAAGCCATAGTAGGGAGAATTGACAAAGTCATCTTAGATTTAGTAAATTGAGGATTAAAAAGGAAAAGGTAAAGATATAAGTGAAGAGTCCAAGATTGAGCAAAGACCTATTAAAAGCCTCCAAATTCAAGCATTCCCACCAAGGCATTCTTCCCCAATAGAAGTTATAAACTTAATTACTTTGTAAACTAAATAAATACTAGAGAGTACCCTTGTAAACATCATGACTACTTATGATTTAGATAAGGAAGAAGGCACATATGAGGAAGAAGGCAATGAATTGGTTCTATTGGGTAGTGGAAAGAGACAAATAGAATTAGCCTTAGTTCGTTTGACTCAAAGAAAGAGGCCTAGGTTAACTTTCACTCACCCTAATAGTGAAATAAACCTCTTCAATGATGAGAATGATATTTATGTACCAACCATTCTTGATTAGTTTGTTTATGGGAAGTTGTAGAAAATCCCATCTCTTTCTCCTTCACTGGCTTTGACTCAAGTGGACATAGGTGTTCAAGATAATGTCAAGCCATGGAATCAGGATATGTTGGACAAACAAGTAGAGAGAAGCTTTCATATTATTCACAATAAGGAAAGCCAATGGGTTGGTACCCTAGGAGCCTTTGGGAGTTCAAATTTAGAGATTCTTGAACAACCACAGGTGAAATAACTTGATCTTCATTTATAATTTAATCCATAAATGTCAACTCTTGAAAGAGTACTGACCAAGGAAATCACTATTGGTACTGAGGAGTTACCATTTCAAAAGGTGGATCCATTTATAGGCTTAACTTCTATTCTAGGGTAGGCATCAAGGGATCATCTTATTTTTTAAGAGGATGTGACTAGTGTGGTACTAACCAAATCAATAATGGCCTTGGCTAGAGTTCAAGGATTTAAACAAAGGATCCTCAACTTGAAAATATAAAATTAAGATTTCAAAGCTCAGCTCTTCCTAACAATTATTGAGAATATATTGCAAATGCTGAATAAATCCCTAATGGATGCATTTGAGAATTTGAAAAGCATTAAGTCTATATTGAAGGCTTTGGACCATCAAGTTGAGATGGAAAAAGCCTTAATCACCTAATGGTAGAATTCTCAAGCTCAAATGGAGGAGATCATGAAGGTACATAATACAAATTAGGCCTTGAACTTCAAGATTATCCAACTCAAACATTTGGACACCCTCATGGCATTTTTGGTTGATAAATAAGAAGATTTTATCACCTAGAACAATGATGTTAAGGAATTTATCAAGAGAGACACAGACTTAGTAAACCAGATTGATAAAATTCTAGGAAAGTTATTAACTAACCCTTCTCAAACCACTACTTTAGGCCTGATTGATGATGAAGAGTTCAATCAGAGGGTTAATACCCACATCAAAGGCATCAAATACAACCAAGGTCATTCAACTAAGGACAACTAAAAGACCCTTGATACCATTACTTTTGTAGGGAAGTAAATTGAAGATGCAAAATGTGTCAAGGAACTTGTATCTTGAGCAAATAGTGAATTCGACAAGTTAGTAGGCAAAGAATAGGATTAACTAATGAAGCTTGAAGTGGATTATTAGTAGTTTAAGGAAAAATAAACCACAGTGAAAGACTTCCTTAGATAGGGCTAATTTGAAGGATCCACCAATGAAATTCATAAAAGAATATTGTTTTTGTAAAGTATATTCTAGTCTATTAGCATATACTCTTTCTTGTCAATTTGGCATGTTTTTTCTTTTTGCATTATGGCTTTGTGTCAAGGATAGTTGTCCTTATCCACATCTAAATATTTTTAAAATTTAACTAGTTAACTGCTTATGTTTCTTATAAATAGATAGATGGTTATGATTTTTTGGAGACAGAGTTTTTCATAAATTGATACTAGGAGCATTTAATACAACTAAGGAATTCTACAAAGATTGTTTAGATAATTTTCATTAAATGTCTATGCTATCTCTCAATTATAGGGAGTTATCTTGAATTTGAATGGTTCTTATTGTTTGGGTTACATTCTTTATCATAGGGTTGTTAATTTGTGCAAAATGCTAAATTGACTATAAATATCTCAAATATACTACATTTTATTTGCTATGTATTTGGATGTACTTAGGTTATTCAAATCATAATAGAAAACCTTAAAAGTAAATTTGGTTCTTACTTATTATTCATATTTTTCCATTAAATTTTGCCTGATTTGTGATATAATTTGAGATTATGCTATTTTATAACATAAATTGGTTCAAATGTGCTCAAAGTAATTGAAATTTTATCATAATATTTGAGATGAAAACCTATAATGATTTTTCTTTCTTCCTTACCCTTCCTTTTTCTTATTTTTATCAATATTCACTCTAGTTTAGAGGTCATTGTTAATAATCATTTAGTTTAACTACCAAATCCTTAGAATTATTACGTATTCAAATAGTATAGACCCTGATGGCTCCCAACCACTAAAACAAATAAATATTGTGGATAGTTTTCATACTTTGCTTCTTTTCCACCATAGACAATCACACAAATTGCAACTCATGCCATGGATTCTCAAAATCCTAAAATGAGAAGTGTTATTCAACACTAAGAGTACATGTGGTACAATTATAAGCATGAATAGGAGAAGCTCTATTTGCACTAGAATGAGGGCCTCTTTATACATGGTTATTATGTTTTGAGTGTATTTGGTCAGAATTATCTACATTTTACATGATTATGTTTCTTTTAACATAAATTATGTAAAGATTGGTGACCTTTGTGGAAACATAGCTTTTATTGTTAAAAAATTATTAGTATTTGGAGTTAAGATGGCTTAATTTTATCAAAATTGACAATTCTTTGACAATAAGAAGCTTATTTGCGACATAAGTTGTAAATATTAGTCATCTTTGCATAATTCAGTACATCTTTAAACTTGTTTAGTTAAAGATTTATGTCATTTATCCTCTTATGAACAGTTTTTTGTAAATTAAGATTAGTGCACATATTATTTGTCATTATTTGGAAATTAATGTGTTACACCATGTTTTAAAATAAGATCCTTAGGCTTCAATTTATAATTACCAAGGATTAGGACCAGATCACATTCAGAGACAAGAGAACCCTTGCTTGAACTAAAAACTTACATAAGGACTAGGAAAGATAGAGGTAAGCATAGGTATTCTAAATCTCTACCATCATCACATTTTCAAGGGATTCCTATCTTCATCCAAACATGGCATGGCTTAGAAGTTCCCCTATCAGTGTACCATGTGTGGTTCATGATTTATTATGTAATCCAAAAAAATATTTGGCAATATTTAGTCCAACTGGTATTACAAATTTTGAGGAACATGTTAAATATTTCAAAGATACATTAATATTATTGAATGTTATTCATGAAGATGTATTATGTATGTTATTCCCATTTGCATTTAAATATGCTACATATGAATTATTCCTCAATTTACCTAATAATTGTATTATCTCATAGAATAATTTTGACACTATTTTCATTGATCAATTTGGAAATATCATAAGTCCTTATGTTATTTATCATCAATTCACAACTATTAAAAGAGATACAAGTGAACCTATTAAGTCATTTAATGTTAGGTTTTAAAATATGTTTAGTTAGACAATGGATCCATATAAACCTAACAAAGATTTAGCTTTGGAGGCTTATAAAGATGCTATTGACCCCATGACTTCTATTTTTTTAAGAGAGCTATTCCACTTATCATCACATTAGCTCAAGCCTATTCTGAAGTAGTGGTTATTAGTGACCAAAATTAATCCCAAGGATAGATTGTTTATTCTATTCGAAATGTTAATCCTCAAATGGCTATATTAAACCTTTTCCCAAGTAATAACCAAAATGCTCTAGCATTAAACTAGTTTCTTTCTTTGAATATATTGCCTACTAGTCATGTTGCCCCTAATCAAAATCTAGGCTTCTTGAGCCATCAAGTTACCAATGGATTTCGTGACAATGATCAGATGACTTTAGTGCTTATCAATGGCATTAAAAATAACCAAAGTCAAAATTTTAAGGTTTCAAAAAAATGTGAATGAATCTATATTTAAAATGGTATAGAAGCTTAGCACTAATTTTTTGCAATTGCAAAAACAAGTTGGTAATTATAATGATGATTTTGGAAGGAACTTCAATTTCCAAAAGTTTAATAGACCTAAGAATAGGTTTTAGAATGACAGTTTCTGTAATAATAAAGCTAATGATTATTTCCATAGAAAAAATAATATGGATGTAAACCTCACTAATATTGCCTTACCAAATTATTTTAGGGTACATGCTACTTCCAAACATGGTGAGATTTATTGTATTGAGTTTTGTAAATCCTTTGAAGCTTTTCAAGAAGAACTTGACATGTTTGAAGTGGTTCCAAACAAAGTGGTTGCTAAAAATTCTTATAAATCTAAACCATTTGACCAAGTGCATATGGTGGAAATTTTCAATTTCCCTTTTGAAGAGTATAATGAGCTTGAGAATATTCTTGAGGAAATTCAAGCATTCCAACAATTTTTGATGACATATCCTCTGAGAAACAGGGAATAAAAACAACCATTAACTACCTTTACCCCTCCTAACAATTATGGGACCCTACAAACACTATATCAAAGAATAATCATGAGCCTCCTAGAGGAAGTTATTCTAAGTTAACATTAACTATTTATCCTCCAAGAAAAGATAGCTATAACATCATGGAAGATATGAAAAATATTAAAGCTAATATCACTCTACATGAGCTAACTCAAATCAAAGAATAAAGAGACATTATCTTGGGATCTTTGTCAAAAAAAATTGGGAAACCTCCTAATAATGATAGTGTAAATGTAATTACATAAGTGATCAAAGCAGAGTCTCCACATTTTTTACTTACAATCAAGATATTTGGAAAAAATGTTCATAATTGTCTTTTAGATTTGGGAGCCTCAACCAATATTATGCCTATTGGGATATGTGAACAAATCAAGTTAGATCCAATCAAATTTTATAGTATTATCACTCAATTAGATAAATCTAGAGTTAAGGTTGTAGGAGAATTATTAAATGTGCATATACAACTAGCTAGTGAACCAAGGGTTTAACAATGTATTGATATCCAAGTGGTAGAAATGCCTAGTATTTATATATTTATTTTGAGTAGAGAATGGACCAAGGCTTTATATGGATATATGTCTAATTATTATTTGCACTTATGGCTTCCTTGGAAAGGTGTGCCAAATCAAATCAGAGTAGAAAGGGAACTTTGAAAGAAACACATGATAAAAAAATATAATGTTGTTAATGAAAGAGTAAATTTCTTTGATTTTTATTTGGGAGTTTTCACTTTGGAAATTACAAAAGAACTAATTTATAAGAGTTATTCTCAAATTTGTTGGTTGTGGAAGTTATACATTGATGGTGGCAAGTGAAAATTAGGATCACGATCTAGTATTGTATTGATGAACCCTTTTGAAGGGAAATACCATGTAGCTTATAAGTTACAATTTCCTTAAACCAATAATTTAGTTGAGTATGGGGCTCTCATACTTGGATTGCATTTTGCCATTACACACAAAGTTAAGGAACTCCTTATCTATGGAGACTCTGAACTTGTGGTTAATCAGGTGAGAAGTAAGTACCAATGCAAATTGTCTTAGTTAAAGAGATATAAGTTTAGGGTGTGGGATTTGATCAAATATTTTGATTCTTTCAACAACTTAGCTATTCCAAGAGAAGAAAAGAAAACTGCTAATGAGATTGCCTCTTCTATAGCTAACTTCATGCCTAATCATAATTATCAAGGCATCAATATTGAACTAATACATTATCCTTTAGTTCCTGACAATATAAATCATCTCCAAGTTTTCAATGATGATCAACAAATCATAGATTTCTTAAATAATTTTGGTGATTTTGAAGCTCACATTATTGATGAGATTGATGAAATTTCTCATGAGAAGGAACTTAATGGTAAAATCACCCAATTAAGTGATAATAAGATAACTAAAGAGATGATTTAATTACAAAGACTATTTGATTTTGAAAAAAAAATGAAGCACCTAAGTAACCCAAGGTATATGGTAAGGATTATCATGTAATGAATCTTAGCTCACATGATTAACCTCAAATGGTGAATATAGGGAAGATTTGCACTAAAATGAAAAATAGAAAAGCTAGAGAGTTTATTATAAAATACAAGGATGTATTTGCTTAGTCTTATGAAGATTTGAAAATATTTGACCCAAGGGTCATTACTCATACCATACCTCTTCAAGAAGGTTGCAAACCTTCTAGATAGAAGCAAAATCAAATCAACCCTATTTTAGAACCCATGATTTTTAAAGAAGTCAAGAATATATTGGATACATGGATAGTGTTTCAAATTAGACATTCCACTTGGGTGGCAAACCTAGTCCCAGTTAGAAAAAAATGGAGAAATAAGATTGTGCATAGATTTTAGAAATCTGAATAGAGCATTTGAAAAGGATAATTATCCTTTACCTTCTCCAGACCAAGTTATCAAAATTATTTTAGGATCTTCCATGATGTCTTTTTTGGATATAACTAGGTACTTATTGCTCTAGAGGATAAGATGAAAATAAATTTTACTACTAAATGGGGAACATATGCTTAGAAGAGAATGCCTTTTGGATTAATTAACGTAGGGGAAATTTTTCAAAGGGCCATAGACCATGCTTTGCAATATTTAGTGGGAAAGTGTATCATTATATATATGGATGATCTTATAGTATTTTATAAAAATAGAGAAGACTAGATCATACATTTGAGACAAGTATTTGATAGATGCAGGAGGTATGGTGTATCTCTTAACCCCAAGAAAAGAATATTCTATGTCACTAAGGGAATTTTTTTGGGACATGTCATTACCAAAGATGGAACATCTATGGATCCTAATAGATTAGAGGCCATTTATAAAATTGGGTTACCTAACATCCAAAAAGAACTTAAGTCATTCTTTGGCAAGATTAATTTTGTGAGGAAGTTTATTTTAGGCTTTGCTGAGATTGGTAAACCTTTGAATGACATGCTTAGGAAAGACACTATAATTTATTGGAATCAAGAATCCAAAAAGGCCTTCACTGATATTAAGAAGGAAATTACTAAAGCTATAGTCCTCATAAGTCTTTATTTTTTAAATGATTTATATCTATATTCATTTGCTTTTGAGCATACTATGGTTGCAGTGTTAACTCAAACATTTGATGGGAATGATCATCCTATAGCTTTCCTGAGCAGCAAATTTAAGAATACATTAGTGAATTAATCTATTATTGATTATAAATATTATGCATTGGTTAAGGCAATAAAAAAATTTAGACATTACCTCCTTAGAAATAAGGTAGATGTTATATTACCTCATCCACCTAAAAAACTTATGTTGAGTCAGAATGAGCTTGGAGAAACAAGAGGCAAATGGATGGAAATTCTAAAATAATATGATATAGAGATAAAAATAGACAAATTAGTGAAATTTCAAGGTCTAGATCAGATGATGTCTAGTATTGACCCAAAATTTCATATCATGCAAGTAGATCAATAAAAATTTTAACCAAATGAGTGGTATGACTCTATTATCCATTTACTTGTCAATGTTGTTTGTCCCCAAGATTTATAATAGATCAAAAGAGAACCTTGAGGTTCAAAGAAACTCATTACCTCATCAAGAATGGAGTATTGTATAGGAGTAACTTTGAGGGAATTTATTTGAGATGTGTGTTCAAAGAAGAAGCAGCTTGGATTATGAATACCTTTCATAAAAAACTAGGAAGTGAACACCCTTCAGGAAGAACCACAGCTCATAATATTCTTAGGGATAGATATTATTTGCCTACACTCTTAAAAGATGATTATAATCATGTGATGGAGTGTCATTCATGCCATATATTTAGCACAAATGAATCGATGGCAGCCATGCCTTTCCAACCTATGATGGTAGATAAACCTTTTACACAATGGGGATTAGACTTTGTTGGAGTAATAAACCCTGATTCTTATAAAGTTAATAAGTATGTTCTTATTACTATAGGTTATTTTAATATATGGACTAAGGTAATAGCCACTAAGCAATGTAAGATAGAGGAAGTGATCAATTTCATAGAAAAAAATATTTGTACTAGATTTGGAGACCCAGTTTCTTTGGTTTGTGATAATGGATCTACATTCATTTCTATTGAAATGATGGAATGGGCTTATGACCAAGGAATTACACTCAAGTTTTATTATAATCAATATCCTCAAATAAATGGGGTTTTTGAATCCAAAAACAAAAATTTGATGAAATCTATTAAGAAATCTACTAAAGATAGACCTAGAACATGGCATAAACTTCCTAAGTTTGCATTATGGGTAGATCAAATAAAGATCAAAAATATCTAAAGGCTTCACCATTTTTGTTGGTATATGGTTAGGAGCCCATATTTCTCATCAATTTCAAGTTTCCTACATTCACATTCATGTAGGAATACATGGAAGATAGTTAAGAACTTGTTAATTCTTAGTTGTTAGACATTATTCAAATGGAAGATGCTAGATAAAATGCATTTATAGGCTTCAGTAGACACCAATCAACTATGAAAAGATTGTTTGATAAGAGATCTAAAGTGGAGGTATTTAGTTAGGGAGATCTTGTCCTTCTTTAGGAGAAGGAATTAGAACCCAAAGGTAAACATTATAAATTTACTCTTTTATGGATTGGTCCTTACCAAATTATATAAATCTTGTGAAATAATACTTTCAAGTTGAAAGATATCCAAGGCGCAGAGTTCACATTGAATACTAATGGACAATATCTCAAACATTACTTTGTTGTTTCCCCACCAGAGGTCTTCATGGAATAAATGTGTGAGATTGTTACAATTAGAATAGGTAGGCTACTTAGTTCCCTTTCTTGCTTTGTTTTTTATTCCTTATTGGGCTTGTGTGTATTTGTTTTATTTGCCTTTTTTTATTTTTTGGTGGTTTTCCTTGGTTGTGGTAAAGTCTTATGTTAATATTTTTTAGTTTGGAATTGCTCAAAAGTGTGAATATAAATCTTACAAAAGTGAACATGGCTGGCAATAAAGTAATATGAAACAACTAGGGGTATTGGTATAAATTGAGATAGGAATTTATTATCTTACATGGATTTAAAATTTATTCTACATCAAAAGTTTGTTTTAAGAAGGATAATATGTATACAATGTGAATCTAGTTTATTAACTCATATTCATACTTACACTTAAAACACATCCTTGTCATGGACTAAAGTTTCAATTAAAGGAGAGTATCCTAAAGCCAGAGCATTTGAATAAATCCTTAAAACCAAGCTGTATTAGTTTCCAAACTTCATAAAAGGACCTAGAAATAGAATCAAAGCTGATTTAGGTAATCTCCATTGGGGCTATAAATGCATGGCTGGCAATAGAGCATGACCTTGAGTGGAACCAAAGGTATCTCTGTCAGGGATATAAACATCTAGCTAGAAGAAAAGCAATGCCCAAGCCTCCCCTAAATTAAGAGTTATTATTTTTAAAAAATATTTAAAGTGATCAAAGTTAAGTGTAATGGACCAAAAAGATATGAACCTAGACATTGTTTCTTGAAATTCATGACAAATAGTAAGTGGAATCGAAGCGCACACTACATGTTTATGTATTAATATCTAAGTTTAAATTTTATACATAAGGAAATTATTTCAACTAAAAGTTGATTTAGGAAAGAAAATATGTCCAAAAAGTGATATAAAATTCATGTACAAGTTTAAACTAGAGCCCTAATAATTACTATGTTGCACTTGTGAGTTGCCATTTGTTGAGACCAACACCCCCATCTTTCTTTTCTAAAAAGGGGATGCCTGTGATTATTTCCAAAACTTCTATATCTTAGAATAAGTGTGAAATATTGTTTGATCATGTTTTTAATGTTTCTAAAGAGTCATACTGAAGGTTATTAATTATAGGTTCCATGGAAGAAGTTAGGGTTATCAAATAATAAACCCTAGTGGTTTGAATTTAAACATTCATGGGAAAATCTAGCAAGAAATTTTATTCACGATTAGGTTTTAACTTAAATTCCATGTGATTTTATATATCTAACACTTACACTTGTTCACTAGATTTGATCCAATGGTGCATCAAGATTGAAGTCTTGTAGAAAGGCATACAGTTAATGATTTAGGCCCTAGTAAGGATCGAACAATGATTGCTTGATTGGAGGATTTAAATCTAATCATGCGAATTAAAAAATTTATTATCTTAAAATTGGTAGGTTCACCTCCATAATTTGATGTCTATGAGGATGTATTTTATGGGATGAAACTCATCAGATTTAACTTAGAAAACCCATGAAGCTTTGATATCTCTTGAAAGTTTTTACATGTGGCACTCATTCATTAGACATAAAGATTTAATTGTTTTAAAATTTATAGGTTCACCCTTATCATTTGACATCTACAAGGATGTATTTGATGGTATTGAACCCATAAAATTTAACTTAGATAATCCTTAAAGCTTTGATATCTCTTGATGGTTTTACATGTAGCATTTAGTTATTGGATCAATAAATATTATTGTTTTAAATTTTATAGGTTTACTCCCATCATTTGACATCTACAAGGATGTATTTGATGGGACTAAACCCATAAAATTTAAATTGAAAAAGAAAGATTTTATTGTCTTCAAATTTATAGGTTTTCCCCCATAATTTTATGTCTACAAGGATGTATTTGATGGGACCAAACCCATCACATTTAAATTAGATAATTTTTTAAGCCTAATCAAAGGGGGCATTTCTAAATCCTTTTAAAATATTCTTAGTTTTCTTATGAATGAAATATTGAGACATAAAAATCTTGACCCATGTCTTTTTCTAATGATTAAAAGGGAAATCATCTTAAAGGATCCAATGGTGATCATTTGCTCATTGGATTTGATCTAATGGTGCACATCAACATGGAAACCTCAAGATCTCCTGAAGGATCCAATGGTAATCAATTGCTCACTAGATTTGATCCAATGGTGTGAAAAAATTGAATACTTTTCAAAGGCCTTGAAATCTTGACATATGGCACAATTAATAAGCTCAAAGATCAAGAACCAATGAAATGCAAGGACCTAGATTTGGCTTTTCAAAGCAAAATAAAAGGGACTTTTGAAAACCAATGGTCACTTTTCAAATGGAATTTATGAAAACTACTATGAAAGGCATATAGCCTTGCCACATAAGCTCCATGTAAGTATGGAGGATCTAAATGAAATATATCTCATGATTTAAAAAATAGGAGATATGATAAGTAAGGTTCCATCATATCAAAGGCACGTATGATATCAAAGTTGGATGTTTTGGTCATTAAAGAAAAAAAACATTAAACCATCTATAAATAAGGCTAAAGATGGTTCAAATTGATTATGTGACACTTGGGATAATTACAAACTAAATTCAAAGTATGTGCCTTAGTATGAACTTTGATAGCTTTATAATTATAATACAATGTTATCAATTGTAATGGGCAGACAAAAAATGAATATTGAAGCAAATATTTATCTAACTATAAATGGTGAAAGAGGGGTATTTAGAAGCACAAAGTTGGATTCAAAAATATTGAATGTATAAGGAATAAATAATTGGTCTAAATTATTCTTCTTTATCAAAGAATTGCAACAAATTTCCTAGGAAGAAAAGAGGAATGCTTTAGTGTACCAAAGATAGAAGGATTTGGTATCAATTAAAATACTAGGCCTTTATCACACACCTACTAAACTAGAGGTAATGCATTACATGGACCTTCTTGTTATTATTTTTGTTGACTATAGAGTAGATGGAGAATGGATTATTCATGAAGGAAATATTAATAAAGTTGCATGCATAGCTCCCATCACCTTTGAGACTTATTATAAGCTCCATTTACCTCATGTTGATCTTCCATATTTAAGAGAATGGAAAAATTCCCAAAACTTGGATTCAATTCTCTCACCTTGGTTAATCCAAATATCTCATGTTTTTAGGACCCCCAATGGTGAGATTCATATTACTCAATTCAGAGATGATGTTAGGGTAGCTATGAACTTATTGAACAGAGCCTTTGGTGCCTCTTATACAATTTATTTGAGTAAGCTATGGGTGTATTATGTCCATTTTGTTGGATCAGAACCTAACCCCTCCCATTAGAGACTTAATAAATTTCTTCTTGCCCAAACAATTTACAATCATCAAGAGAAAAATATCTAGACATTTCTTTATGATGTCTTACATCTTACACTCTTTCTTGGCCTCTATTAATTTCCCTAGAATACAAAATTAGTCCCCTCATGGTAGGACTACCATTTCCCATCATTAATCTAAACTACATATTTTCAAATAAAAGAATCATATGTAATTCATATGTGATGGTGTCTTCCAAGTCATTTTTAAGACAATCAATGGTATTCCTATGCCTAGACTTCATCCTCTAATAAAAAACAAGTGGAGACCATGGGTATGTGTGGTTATATCTAGATTGCAATATAATAAGGATAGAAGGAATCATGTTCCAACCATACAAACTAACCATATATGCTCCCAATAAGCTTGCAAAGCATGAAATTGCTTATCAAATCATATAGGGCATAGATTGGCACTATAAGAAGAATAAAATGGCTCAGGTTCATCCCTTCCCACTTGAAATTAGTAGAATTATAATCATGGTGGTATATCAGAACTC
Source organism: Torreya grandis (assembly GCA_037957365.1). Taxonomy (NCBI): domain Eukaryota; kingdom Viridiplantae; phylum Streptophyta; class Pinopsida; order Cupressales; family Taxaceae; genus Torreya; species Torreya grandis. The sequence goes on along the minus strand of JARHVA010007066.1, from coordinate 335,911 downwards.
TTTTGGTTTCCAATTAGATGATCTTAAGATATGGGATCCCAATAATATAGTGGCTAACTATATTCAGGATAGGAAGGTCCCAAAGACTAAGTATAAGCATCAACTAGGTGTGGGAAATGGTATTCTCACAAAGGCAAAGAAATTGAAGAAGTCCTATCTAGGGTTAAAAACTACAACATAACTCTATAACATAGTTTAGTTAGGTATAATAATCCTACAAGAGAAATATGGTAGTTACATCCTTTACAATATCACTTGTTGCTAGGACCATCTAGGACTACACATCAAGAACCACTTGTTGAGGGATAATCTTCTGAGCCAAAGTAGGGAGAATTGACAAAGTCATCTCAGATTGAGTAACTTGAGGATGTAAAAGGAAAATATAAAGCTATAAGTGAAGAGTCCAAGATTGAGCAAAGACCTATTGAAAGCTTCCAAATTTAGGCATCCCCACCAAGGACTTCTTCCCCAATAGAAGTTATCATATAAATTGCTTTGGAAACTAGAGAAATAGTGGAGAGTGCCCTTATTAACATCATAATTACTTATGGTTTAAATAAGGAAGAAGATCCATTTGAGGTAGTAGGCAAGGAATTGGTTCCATTGGGTAGTGGAAAGAGATAGGTAGAATTAACATTAGTTCTTTTAACTCTAAGAAAGAGGCCTAGTTTAATTTTCTCTCACCCTACTAGTGAAATAAACCTCTTCAGTGATGATAATCCTATTTATGGACCTACCATTCCTGATTGATTTATTTATGGGAAGTTATAGAAAATCCCATCTCTTTTTCCTTCATGCATTTGACTCGAGTGGACATAGGTGTTTAGGATAATGTCAAGTCATGGATTTAGGATATGTTGAAAAAACAAGTAGAGAGAAGCATCCATATTCTTCACAATAAGGAAATCCAATGGGTTGGTACCCTAAGAGAATATAAGAGTTCAAATGTAGATATTATTGAACAACCATAGGTGAAATAACTTTATCCTTAGATCTAATTTAATCTAGAGATGTCAAATCTTGAAAGATTAGTGACTAAGAGAATCACTATTAGTACTGAGGAGTTCACATTTTAGAAGGTGGAGCCATTTATAGGCTTAACTTCTATTCTAAGGTAGGTAGTAGTGGAGCATCTTATTTTTCAAGAAGATGTAGCTAGTGTGGTACTAGCCCAATCAACAATGGCTTTGGCTGGAGTTCTAGGATTGAAACAAAGGATCCTTAACTTGGAAATAGAAAAGCAAGATTTTTAATCTCAGGTCTTCTTGAAAACTCCTAAAAATATCTTATAAATGATGAATAAATCCTTGATGGATGCATTCAATAATTTGAAAAGAATCAAGTCTAGATTGAATGCTTTGGACCATCAAGTTGAGATGACACAAGCCTTAATATCCCAAAGGTATAATTCTCAAGCTCAGATGGAGGAGCTCATCAATGTGCATAAGACAACATAGTCCTTGAACTTCAAGATTATCAAACTAAAACATATAGACACCCTCATGGTAGTTTTGGTAGATAAATAAGAAGATTTGATCAGCTAGAGTAGTGATGTTAAGGACATCATCAAGAGAGACACAAAATTGGTAAACTAGATTGAGAAAATTTTGGGGAATCTATTAATTAACCCTTCTCAAACCACTACTTTAGGCCTAATTGATGATGAATAGTTAAATCAAAGGGTTGAAACCCACATCTAAGGCATAAAATACAACTAAGGTCATTCATCTAAGGACAAATAAAAGACCCTTAATATCATTAGTTTTGTAGGGAAGCAAATTATAAAAGCACAATGTGTCAAGGAACTTGTATCTTAGGTAAATAGTAAATTTGACAAGTTAGCAGATAAAGAAGAGGATTGTCTAATGAAGCCTTTAGTGGATTTTGAGCTAATCAAAGAGAAATAAACCAAGGTGAAAGACTTATTTAGATAATTCTAATTGGAAGGACCCACCAATGAAATTCCAAAAAGAATATTCTCTTTATAAAGCATATGCTAGTTTGTTAGCATATACTCTTTCTTATCAAGTTGTCATTTTTTTCTTTTCACATTATTGTTGTGTATTAAAGATAACTATCCTTATCCAAATTAGATATTTTTTAAAGTTAACCAATTAACCACCTATGTTTCTAATAAATAGATAGATGGTTACCATTTTGTAGAGAGAGAGTTTTTGAGTAGTTGATACTAGGAGCATTTAATATAACTACAGAATTTTGAAAAGATTATCTTGATAGTTTTCATTAAATGTCTATGATATCTCTTAATTATAGGTAGTTATCTTGAATTTGAATAATTCTTATTATTTGAGTTAAATTCTTTGTCATAGAGTTGTTAATTTGTGCTAAATTCTAAATTGATTGTAGAGATCTCAAATATACTTCATTTTATTTGCTCTATATTTTGATGTACTTAGGCTATTCATATCATAATAGCAAACCTTTAAAGTAATTTGGTTATTACTTATGATTCATATTTTTCTTTTGAATTTTTCCTGATTTGTGATATAATTTGAGCTTATGTTATTCTATAACATAAATTGGTTCAAATGTGCTCAAAGTAATTGGAATTTTGTCATAATATTTTAGATGAAAACTTGTAATCACATTTCTTTCTTCCTTACCCTTCCTCTTTCTTACTTTTATCAATATTCACTCTAGCCTAGAGGTCATTGTTAATAATCATTTAGTTTAACTACTAAATTCTCATAATTATTAAGTATTCAAATAGTATAGACCCTGATGGCTCCCAACCACTAAATAAAATAAATATTGTGGATATTTTTCATACATTTCTTCTATTCTACCATAGATAATCACTAAATAGTCACAAACTTTGACTCATTCCATGGATTCTCAAAATCCTAAAATGAGAAGTGTTCTTCAACAGTAAGAGTGCATATGGTACAATTAGAATCATCAACAATATACTTAATCTACTTGATTTTAAATGTACAATAACATAAGTTGGTTTTTTATATTTGTACTTATTGTGATATTTAAATCAATATTGTTTGAATTATTAACTTGGATAATTTAGTACTTTACTATGTTGTAGTTGTGAAAATGAATCAGTATTTATTATTCAATGATTTTTATATAAATGAATCAAATAGTTAACTTGATGTTTAATAGTATTGTTTCCTTAAATGATGTAATTTGTGAAAGATTATTAATTCTGAAGTAATTTGTTATTGAGTTAAAAAAAATTAACCTAATTCTAGTTAACCCTAAGGGGTTGTTATAGATAACTTATTCAGCCTTAGAAGCAACCAATTTATTTTTGGGTATTACCACTCATTAGTTATCATCAATAATAACTCATAAATGGTGGAAAGAGCTCAAGGGATTACAACTTTAAGGATAAATAACAGGTATTTATGAGAATTTATATTTTCTAGAAGAAGTGTGGAAAGGTTAGGGACCACAATATGGACAAGGCAAACCCCTCCTACTCTATTTGTGAACTCATTTTTGATGCTATTAATATTATTTGGTCAACTAGTGAGTGATTGTTCACCCATATATACTAGGATGGCAATTCCATAGTCTATGCTCTTTTAAATATTAAAGTATCTAGTCCTAACATAATCAAATGGATTGGTGCCATTAATATCCCTCAAATATTACTCCCCTTATTCCTCATGATTTATAAAACTCCCCTATTTAATAAAGCATCAAAGACACATGTACAAGCATAGGTTATACTTAAGTAAATCTTAGTTCATACTAAGTGTCATGATTAATATACTCATTTCAAATTAAGGTATTAAATACATCATCCTAAATAGCAACATGGTAATAATATTTGGATAAAACAAAATAGAATCAATTAAAACTTCTATTCACCTCTCTAAAATTTTCACTACCTAAGCTGAAAGAAGAGCATAATCATGGGGTGCAATAGGGATATATGCGATCCCATTTCATATTACAAATTCTAAATAAATCATAAGTTCTAGAGGAATCTTATAAAAAGGGGTTTACTAAGCTTATGATTCACATTGAAGGACATAATGAAATGTTGGCCAAGGATTTTTCTATGGGATGGAAACAATGACAAGTCACTTTTATAGGCATCAGGATTGAAATAACTAAGGATCTAGTCAAGAAAGTTATAGGCATGTATTTTGAGGGAACCAAATCCTTTAAGGATCAGAGGAGAAAACAAGAGTTAATGTAGACATTTTTAAAAATAGACTCAAAAATCTAAACTAACAAAAAGGGGTACCCCAAAGTTGACCTTCCAATGAGTTGGCCAAATTTTTTCCTTTAAGTAATGAAATATTTAACTATGGAAGGAAAATTTATGCACATATTTTCACATCAATTCCTACTTCTAAACCAATTCAAGGGTCACTACACAAACCTCCCTTACTATCTCCTTATGTCCCTTATTTTCTCTATTTTGAGCTTCAAAGAAACTACCTCCTCTGACCTAATTCACTAGTGAGTAATATTCCTCCTAACCAAGAAATATAAATTAATGAGAAATATTAAGATTAACCTAAGGGAAATTAGCAAGGTGAAAAGTTTAAGGGAGGCCCCAGATAACTCAATTGATGACTAGGAGGAAGAGTCATCTCCTCCCCTAACTTGATTTTCATCCTCACCCCTGAATGACTAGTAAGAAGGGAAAAATGAAGTCCCATAACTCTCCTTCCTAGGAGAATAAAGTGGAGAAGAAGGCTAGAAAAATATGGGAGATCCCTTAGGGCATTAAAAACACCAATTTTTAAATTTTTCAAATGAAGGCAATGGAAGTTTGGAGGAGGGATGAAGATAGTGAAATGGTGGAATTCCATAATGGGATTAGGAGGAAACTATTAGAATTTCATCAAAACTTGCAGAGAATGGGAAGGTAATTGGTCCCATTGATGAAACACTAGAATATCCTAAAGTAAGAGGTTGATAAGATAAGGGAGGTTTTGGGTAATCTTAAAGATGACATAAGGTACTAGGCATAGACTTGAGGACATCACTAAAAAAAGAGGAAAGTGAATAATTATTATCACCCCAAGAATTTACCCTACTAAGAAAGAGAAGTAAAGACTTGAGAAGGATAAGGGGATGGTAGAGCATAATTTTTTTTATGAAAGTCTATAGCATCCAAACAAGAGGTAAGTCTAATAGCACCAATAATAAAATTTAGAGAAACAAGAATGATACAACACCTAATATGAAAAAGGATGGTTCTTACAACACCCAATATAAAATTTTGAGAGATAAGAATGATACAACCCCTGATTTTGAGCTATGTTGTTCTTGCTTCTTATTTTTTACTACAAGTTTCTTGAAGTTTAGTGGTTAGTCAGCTGGTGTGGCCTAGTACTATTTATAATCTGTTTATTTGTCTATAATTTCTAGTTAAAATTGTGGTTTAAGGTCCTTTTAAAACATGAATTTCAACCCATCAAATAAAAACAAGTTATTTTATCAAATATGTATGGCAAGACAACTTGGGAACAAATCTGTGGATTGCACCAAGTTTTTCAAGATAAATGTGGATATCAAGTATGGAATGAGATATAGGCATGTCAAGAATATACTAATTTTATAATGATCCATGTCAATCCCATGTAGTGAGACTAATAATAATATAAGTTTAATGGAATTTACACCAAAGACACCCTTATCAATATTAATCTTAAATTTGTATTTAATAATGTGGTCAAATATATTTAATAATATTGACAAATATGATGGCTAAATCATGAATATTATTTTCAAAATGCTTGGATTTAGTTATGATGTCATCCACATAAGTTTTGACTATTTTCCAAATGATCATGAAAGATATGGGTCATTGCACATTCGGAAGTTTCCATAATATTTTTAAGTCCAAAAAGCTTTTTAACGTAACAATGTGTACCCCATTAAGTAGTAAAGGTGGTCTTATATTAGTCCTCCAAGGAAATTTGAATCTAGTTATGCCTTGAAAATATATCCATGATGGAAATCATCCCAAATCCAACCATGGAATAAACAATGATATATATGGAAGGTAGAGGGAAAATTTCCTTATAGCATGCAGATTTAAGATTATGAAAGTCAATACAAATGAAAATGACTATATTTAGTTTATTATATTATGGAACTATTGGAGACCCAATCAAAGTAATTTAAGGGTTACATAAACTCAACATTTAGGATATTAATGACCTATTTATGATAAATATTAGAAAACATAGGAGATAACTTCCATTTATTTTGGTGAATAGGTTTTGCATTTGGATAGATAAATATGTTTTGAAAAATAATTTTAGAGTCAATATCAAACATTTTATCATATGATAACTAAATTATTCATGATATTTTTCAAAAAATAAGAAAAAATTATCTCTCTTTAGGGTAGAGATCCTTAGATATAGGGATAGATTGAGGATTTATGGATTTACTAAAAGGAGTTTCTTTTATAAAAATTTCATTTATGTCTTCAAAATGGCATGGTGCATGAGGAAGTTTTCAAATGTGTTTAGATTTAGGATATACACTAGTAAAAATTTGATTAAATAAATGAGAAGTGTTCTTGAAGTGGCCAATATTGTGATTTTGGCATAGAAGTTTAGGTTCTCTTGTATGAAGTTGTTCTAGAATGGCTTCATCATTAGGAATTGTAGGTATTGGGATATAATAATGAACATTTAACTTAATATTAATATTTGTATTACCTTTTATATCACATTTTGAGTGGATTTATCTCAAAATAGTGGCTTTGACATTTAGATAATTAAATTACCTTAGGAATATGTGTTTGAATCTTTCTATACATTATCAGATTTGCCAATATAGTTTGGTATAATATAATAAACTAAAAATTATCAATATGATCTATACAATTAGTGAAAATAGGTATGGATTTGACTATATAAATTTGGATGATATATTTTATTGAATTATAATTATAAAGGTTGATACAATTAGAATTAAAAGCAAGAGGAATTAATAATATATCAACACTCCTAGGACCATGTTGATACCATTGGAATAATCAAGGCGTTTGAAAATATTTGTATTATAACATTGTATTTAGTGGTTGGTAAAATTGAGAGGTTATGTCTAAACTATATCATTACTATGCATTGGTTGGTCGCTATATTTTCAAGATAAAATTGGAACTATATCAATGCTATGTAGAGAATGATAGTTGGTACAATTGAAAATAACCAAGAGATTAAAAAACTATATAAATGTAGATGATATAGTTATAAGGATGGTAAATTTTATAAATTATATCAAGTTAGATAATACAATCAAAATGTTGTGTAAATTTGTAAACTATACTATGTTGGATGATAGAGAAAAAAGTAAAAGGAAGTTTCAAAATAATATATGGTTGTTTGATAATGTCAACAAGATGAAGATATTTTTGAACAATATCAAGTTGGTTTATGCTATCAAAAGTGTTGGTAAACTCATAAATCTAGTAAACAACCAATATAGTGTTAGAAGATGGTTTGTTAAATTTAGTAACTTAGCCTTTAGGTTTGAACTTATCTTCTTCATCACTATAATCAAAAGGATACATATGGACAAAGTAAACATCCCAACTAAAGATGTAAATCCAAAAGAGATATTTTTAGTAATGCAGTCCATTCAATATCCTTGATTGAGCCTAAGATATGATATAGTTAGTGTCACAGGATGGGGAAATATTAAAATATGTGTGAGGTGCTAGTATTTTTTCATTGGGATTATATTTAGTAGATATACCAAATGAATAAGGGTATGCTGGGAGAGTGATAAGGGATCATGGAATATTTTGGACACCCCAAGGTTATTACATGTGAAGTCATATTCAGTGTAAGAAGCCTCACTAGCATTTTAAGGATGTGGTATTTTATCATCATCATCAAACAAGTGAATTATCCTATGTTCTGGAATGAGATATGGATAAATCCACTTCACTATGTAAGTATGCAATCTATTAGTGTAAAAAATGGTTTAAATCTCATTGGGTTTGTCATCATCAAAATCAACAAGAGTGATGTTCAATTCAAGATTCATGTTGATGAACTTAGGAAGAGGGGTACTGATAATATGGGATGTAATATTGGGACTTTAAATTGAATAATTTGAGATCCTAGGGGATGAGATCATCGTAATTTTTATAACACTTACCATTATGGATGAATTTAATGCATTGGATATTATAAGAAGAGATATCCTTTATATGACTATTCTAAGGATGGCATAGAATGAGGCTATAACATAGTGGAAGACATAAACCATTATATTGGTACACACTATTTTGGGTCAATAGTAAGAGGGAAATAAATGAAACCAAGAGGATTTTTGTTGGTATTATCAAATAGACAACATGAATGTTTATTTTTTTTTAGGTCATATTTGGTATATCCAATTTATAGTAATATTAATTCCTAAATCTTAACCCCTGAATAATTTATTTATGATTTATTAATTAATGATGATTCTAATGAAAATATATTGATCATTAGATCATAAAATAACTTCATCATTGATCATGTCATGCTAAATAAACTCTATGTAATATGTGTTAGAAGGGGGGAGATGGGAGATGGCTTCAATGGGATGAGGTTCTATAGGTGTAGTAACTTTGAAAGTTTGATAAGGTGGTTTAGGCTTAGTATATGGGGATTCATATATGTATTGAAAGTGTTTAATGATTCTTTTAATGATATGGTGATGCCCTCATGAGTTCTATTAAAGTAATATTACAAGGCATGGAGTTAATCTCATGTAAGAAGTTCCACTATGATTTTTGATTAGAACCATAATAATACTAAGGTTGATTTGTAAGATTGAATTTAATAGGTAAGGTATGAAGAGGAATATTATTTGTTATGTTGAGGCTCTAGTTTTAGAGTAGGTTCATACAAAGGTGGAAAATTTGAAGGAGAGATAGTGGTAGTATCCATGAGAATTAGTTTGTTAGGGAAGTGATTCTCAGGTTTGGCAACATGATAATTTTAAATGGGCTTAGATTGGTAGTTAAAATTGGACACATTCACATATTAAAAATTAGTGTAATAATGGTCATAATTAACATCAATAACACAAATGTGTTTGTTGGAATGTTGTGTATTGGGTTTAGATGTTTAAGGAGGTTAATGAGATTTTTTATTTTGGGATTTAAATTGGTTCTTATAAAATTTTAGATATTATTTATAATGGTATTTGGTAATAATATTTTAACTAAATTATTTCACTAATATGAGACTCATTTAAATTTTTGTGAGTTCACAAAATGTCTCTTGAGAGTGTCCATTTTTTTCATGAAACCAATTTTTTTGGGGGTCATGCCATGGTATTAGGGAAGAGTCATGAATTTAAAGTCTATGTGGTAATAATAAACTCATAATATATTGAAAACTCAAGGGAAGTTAGGTGGGAATTTGATTATACTCATTAGATGATCCAGTTTAGGTTGGGGAGGTTAATTGTGAAAGGTATTAGTGTTGACTACATTGCTTGATCTTCAAAAAGATTATTTTTCAATGTTTTGAGATGGTTTAAATTGATCATGAGGAAATATTTTAACTTTTATTGATTTAATACCACTTATAAATTCTAAGGAGATAAGATCCTAACTTTTTATTGAAGAGGATCCTTAAGAGTGGTAAAAATAATTTAAACACTCATGTTATGAACTACTCTATGTGCTAAAGATTTACATATTTTTTATAAAATTCTAGGTACATTATTTAGGAATTTGATTAAAATTAATGAAGTTGTTAAATATATTATTAAGAACTCGTTATGTTGTAATTAATCAAATAAAGTAATGAAAAAATATTCTATTTGTCTAATGGAATGTATAAGAAATTGGTTATACCATTATAAATCATCCCCAACAAAGGTTTTAGATATAAGTTTGGTAGTTTAAATAATTAAAATTATTATTTTTATTTATCATCATTAATCTCATCTATTAATCATTTCTAAGCTGTAAGTTCATATAACTTTTTCTTTATATCACCCCTTCTAGTGAATTTTATAATTACCCCCTCACTCTACATTATCCACTAACCATATATCATTCCCATGTATAATTAATTATTATAAAATATTAATTAATAATCTAAACATGTGTTATCCACTATATTTTAATTTAAAATTCCAATCCCACATAGCTCCACTATCTCCCACAAATCCATGTAATTGTCTTTTAATCATCATTATAACTCTTAATTATTTTGTAGAATCTTTTACTCTTTAGAAAACACTAGCACCTTCCCATTCTCTAAAATTTTCCATTTCTAGGATCTTATAAGGAATTTAAAATTCCTTATAAATCTCTGTCTCTAATATATATATATATATATATATATATATATATATATATATATATATATATATATATATATATATATATATATATATGTATGTATACATTCCATCATGCATTCAAAGTCCATATTTGAGTGTGAATTAAATACATGATAACAAATAACAAAGTCTATCATACCATAAATAGTCTACCTGTCTAGCATAATCATTATCCATTATTGAAATATTTATAAATCTAATTAGATAATTCATCAAGCATTATTGTTTTGTCTTAGGAAATGTATTAAAATTTTGGAGGTAAGGTGATGGATATTTTAGGTAATTACTTTACTATTTATTTTACATCTACATTCATCTTATTTTCCTTTTCCAAATAATTAAGGTTAGAGGAGGATTTATAATTGAAGTTTAGTGATTTTCATGCTTTACTATTGCTTATGGAATTTGAATTTGAATTGAATTTTTTTCTCCTAATACATTTGGCCACTATACTGATAATTACCCTTGATGTTATATTTTTTAGAAAGTTTGGTTTTATTTTAAAATTACTATAATATCCTTAATTTCAATTTTGAGCATCTTCCTTGATTGATTTAGTGTGTGTTAGGAATTTATAGTTTATGTATTCACCCCCTCAAGCTTATTTTTAGATATAATGATAATATTCAAGATATTAAGGTCTATAAGCTCTTGTGGGGACACAAATTTCTAGTTGATTATTGGATAATTTAAAAACTTCCAACTCATCTTATTACCAAGTGAGATGGGGATCCCTACAAAAAAAATATTTTTGAGTCTAAATTTTTTGTAGATGTGAAATAATTTTAATCTCCATTACAATGGATTGTGTAGGAATTATGATTTCATAGGATAGTATTTTATGAAAGTAGGAATTGTTTCTTAATATATAGTGGTTTAACATACCCATGACATTGAGGTCATCCAACTTAACCACCTAGGAATGTAAAGTCCATAATAGTTTATTGTTGTCTAGAAATGAATTGGAAAATTTTGTTTAGTTAAGAAGCATATCCAAAAGGTAATTATTTGATAATTAATTTCATATCCATTGTATTTATCTAAACACACATTCAAAATTATAATACATTCTAAAATCAAACTTAGTTTAGACATTTTGAAAAATAGTCAACATGATTTTATATGCACCATACTTATTTAAACCCAATTTTCTGTATATATAATTCCATGAAACCATATCTCATTTAGGTATTTTGTCAAAAAATCCATGGTCCCTATATAAGATTTTATATTCTATGCATTGTAACCTCCGCATCAGATAATATAATTTTTTGGTCAATTATGATTTTAATGGATGATGTTGAGTCTTGCTTATAACCTACAATCATCATAGTCCATTGGGTCAATTTTATTTGAAACATTTTGAAAAAATATTATTTTTATTTGAAGAATTTACTTACAAATCCTTACCATCTCATCTTGAACACCTTTATGTGCATATGATATAATCATTATCCCACATCTGCATTTCACATTTTATCGAACAAGTGACATGTTTTTTATATACCTACACATTTGTTTTCTTTGTTATAACTTCTTTGATGCTAGATATCAAGGATTGTAGGCACCAAATAAAATTTTAAATGATTTTTATATAATCTCATCTTATGCATAGGATTCAATAATAACATTCAATAAGACCACATCACGCCCTAGTCTGATTCTACTCAAATGCTTGCATCCATTTTTAATTCTTATTTTTCCTTTATCAATTCTTAAATTAAACTAAATAGCTACCTAGTTATACATAGGAGAAGAAATTTCAATTTATCAATTTATTTGATCTCTTCATCATCCTAATTGGTTCTTTGAGATTGGGTCATGTTCGAGTGGTATATTTTTTGTAAAGATGTGAATTTTCACATTTAAATAAATTGGATTTTCAAAGTTCATAATTATATATGGGACATTACAAAAGGAAAGGTTGAAGGATTTTGAACCTTAAAATCTATTATATTTTTTCCCCTCAACTGACTATTTTTATTTAAATATTTTATTCTATGAGAAAATTTGTAGACACCAATATAATATAAAAACCATAGTTTTTATGATAAAATAAGAAAAATAAATCAAAATTAGTGAGTGTTGATCATCCTAAAAATTCATGATAGTTAGCACTCATTTTAGTTCTTTCATAGACTATAGGATATACTTTGTTTATTTTTTTTTAAATCTTTATAGTGTGTTGGTGAGGCTTGAAGTGAATGAAAGTAGGGATAAAAGATAAAACCATGACCTATATTTGAATGTGTACTATGTATCATTAACATATCCAATGATTACCAATATAAGTAGATAAACCCATGAGTTGTAGGGTTAGACACCAATATTGATACCCAACACTTTTTCTTTAAATCTTGCCCACCAAGTAGTGGAGGTATTAGTGACATAATTAATCTAGGGAATGAAATATGTAGATTTGTATGAAATAGGTATAAGTTGATAATAATATTAATTTCCTATTAGATGACCCTATCACAACAAGGGAAATGTTGAGTTGAGTTACTTAATATAGTCATAAACTTAAACTCATTAATATAACCCATATTTAAAAATTCATTTATTTTGACTTGTGAGTTATATAATTTGACTTATCCATACTTTATGTCCTTTATAATATATATATATATATATATATATATATATATATATATATATATATATATATATATATATATATATATATATATATATATATGAATATAATTTATTTCACATGACATATGTATATAGTTTGTTTTACTAACATATCTATGTAGTTTAAATGTGGTTTGTTTTAACATAACATCATATTATTTTTCCTTTTTAATTTGTCAAATTTTGTTTTCAATAATGACAAATCATATTAGCAGAGGGAAAACATTTTTGTACTTATAGGTACACAACATCAATGATTATTAAAACTAATCACAATTTTTCTTGAATATTGCCTATTCAAGGTTAAAAAATAATAACTACTAATAGTTTTCCCTACATGTTGCATATTATAAAATTAAAATTAATAACATCATTTTTTAGGATCATCCACTAATAAACCACTTCAAACTACTAATATTTTTAATCTTGTAGGATGATTTATCCAAGACTTGGCTAAAAACCTTTATTTTGATTCATAATTTGTTTACTTAGATTGTTAATCACACTTACTAATGAGGTAAAAGTAGATTTTGTGATCCTTTTTGTTTCATATATGTTACCTAAAGGCTAAGGTTATGTATGCTTTCTTCCTTGCATCTTTATCAGTGATTCCTATAGGATCAAAAGTAACTAAAAAAACTTATCATTTTTATTTTAATGGGTAATGTGATGTGCAATTCATTCCCATAAACTTGTCATTAGGCATTAGGGGTCAGGGATGTGGATTTCATCATCACACATTGGACCACAATCTATATTCCAGTGGAGTATAAATATCTGGGACAACTATTGTTAGGCTGAGGATACCCCATATAAGATCCCATGAAGTAAGGAATTCATTCTCTAGTACTGAGAATTAGACATCACCTATACATATTTAGGACCCAATGTACCTCATGTATATTAGGGACTCCCTTAAGGATCATGCATAACCTAGTTTAGGACCTTTAACCATAACAACCATCCATTATTGCGGAAAAATCATCCCCCAAAATTTCCCAACAAGTATCGATAGTAAGAGAGGGTGGGATACCACAATCATTTAATTTAATTAATTCATTGTATATTAAAATTTTCCTCTTATAGTGAATTCATAATATAGGGTGGGTTTCAATTTACACACTCATGTTAGTTTACTAGACATAGGCCAATGGATTGCCTAATTGAGTGTTGTTGAAGCCAATGTTGTTTATGAGCTCATTATCATTCAAAATACACCAAGAAAACTCATTTTCCCTTAGGTCATACATAATTATAATAAACATATTTAAAATATCTTAAAATCTCTTAATATCATCCCATTATAAATATTATAAGCTTACATTTACCTTGATCCCATCATAATCCTCCATATATTCACCAATCACCCCCAATCACATAGTCTTATATTTATCATTGAGCAAATTGATCTAAGTATTTATCTAGTTCTACGTAATTATTCCTTCATGTCACCTTGTTTTAATCCTTTGTCTCCCATAATAACCCATTATTCTATTAGATTTCACACGTAATACTATACTCAATACCTATTACTCTACTAGTTTTGACCTAACATCTAGTTATCTCTAAATCCAATCATTTTTCCTATTTATAATTAGAAATTTTCTAAATTATCATTCTAATAGTTTAAAATTAGGCACTAGATGGCCCTGGCATTTCCAATATATTTTTAACACCTATAAAACTATCAGTTTGAAAATTTGATCCCAATATGATATCATAGTCAATTTTAGTATATCTAGTTCTTGTCCAACACCCATCATACTTGCTCAATCATTTTGACTTATTTTTTGACCAAGGATCATATTTTAATCAAAATTTCAATCCACCTTGACAAAAATATATATTTCATATACAATCCATCCTTTATCATGGATTTAAACCTTGTCTTAGATAAATACCTTTTTGTTAATAAGGATGCATACCTTTTGTGACTCCTCAAGATGGGTCTCCACCATTATGATGAATTTTAATCCATACAAATAAAATTATCTATACCATAATAATTTGATGTCCTTCCTCATCAACCTCCATCTACATCAAATAATCATTTCAACTAATCCAAATAGAATGCCCGATAAACTAGTTATGATATTGATCACGATCTTCTCCATCTTACTATAAAATGGAATTTGAGATTAAAAAATACATCTCACACTGGTTTATCCCAAAGTCACCACAATAAAACACTTTCACTCCTAAGTTTAGCAATAAAAATATGAAATATACCCTTCTCCCAATATATGTGGAATCACTCTTTTGGAAACTTTTTGCCATTGACATGATTATATACCCATAAATAAAATTGTTATATTGGACCAAACCCAAGCCTTCATTGTATTAAGTGGATTATTTTTTTATGTACCATAGAGTCTCTAGACATTCCATTTATAGATGTCACCATTTCAGTAATTATATCCAAAATGTAATTGATAATGATGACCTTGAAATATAGGGTTCATCTTATGAGACTACATCTAGAGATGAGCAAATCAAGGCATGCCAAAAGAATGATCAATCAATTCTACTTACCAACCAAAGTTATTATCCTAATACTCTTTATGTGACACTTATCAACAATCAAACCACCCTTACATCCCATGCACATTGAGTCATTGATTTTAATAAATTACTTAAACCTAAATCCATCATTCATAATCCCAAGGTGGAGAGGGTATTTGTGGGAAACACTATGACCAAAGATCACCATCCAATTTAGAAAAAAAATTAGTGTCCACACAATAATTCACATCTGAATCTATGGCATGCCTAACTTCAACATTTAAATCAAATGGGACTTATGTTTGACTTACCATTCATTACAGATAAAAAAATAAATTATAAAATCATAGAAGTAAATGATCATGATATTAATCAATATATAGATAGTGATCAAGATAATTCATCCATGGAAGAAAATGAATGTCTCAAATTTTGGTATAAAGTACCAAAATGAACATGATTCCCATCATCTACTTAATCCACCTCCCTTATCTTACATCCTTAATTATTTCCTTTCCACTAGTTATTCCTCCATCACACTCCTTGAATTAGATGATCAAGAGAATACATTTTTGATAATATCATGTGATGAACCTATATAGATCCAAGAATATATTAATAAAGTAAAAAATTATGATATAATAAGATTTTATCTCAAAAAAAATGAGTGTAAGTCAAATAAGTAGCCTAGTTAAAATCCTCATATACCAAGTCAAGAGTCAAAATACTTTGGTGAAGTCCATTATTAAGAACCAGGGGGAAGTAAAAAATCAATCAAAATAATAAATCAAAAAAAAATTCAAAGCAAAATGGATGATGATTCTAAAGATCAGATTAAAGTACAAATCTATCAACAAATCATGTATATTATAATACCTCTTACCCTATGGCATAAAATACAAATGACATGATTAATGTCTCCAATGCTATGTGCACTTATTAATTGTATCACAAATCCAAATCCCCTTTACCCCAATCTACAATCTACATCATTACTCCCATCTTGGGTAGAATTATCATTTGCAAGGATTACAAAGATACTTTTTAAAGATATATAGAAAGGGATAATTAAATATTCAATGAAATTAATTATGACATCAATACCTTTAGAATCAATGGCATAATCTTAGCATCACATCACTCCAAAATAAGTGTTGGTTAAAGATCATGAAATGTCTACATCACTATATATTGTACTCTTCTATTAAATCAATATGCCATCACAAAAATTCAATAATTAAAAAAAAATGAAATAAAAAATCATTCATATAATGGATAAAACCAATTTATCAAACACCTTTAAAAATTACCATAGTGAAAAATAGCATTAGGCATCATGGTAGATAATAGGTTATTTATAGGTATCTTGACACTTGGGACAAGCATCCTATTTCATATATTTAGTCATATAACCGATGTAATTCATTATTTACATCCCCATAATATCCCCATTTTATTCTCATCATGACCTTGGCAAGAGAATAAAATATATTTTGATATATGTTATACTCAAGGCATATCTTCCCACCAACACTCAGGTGCCTATTTGTCTTGTTCCCATATAACATGGTCCTTGGCATTCTGTAGTCCATTTACTCATCACCCCTCATCCTAATTTTATCATCATCAAATTTTGTTTACCATTAAATATATCATCATTCCTCATTATTGTTTTTAAGATTGGTTTTATATTTTATAGTAACCCCCTTTGTCTAGTATCCCAATCTAAAAGTTCCACAAAAAACCTAAAAATCATAAAATTTCAAGAAATACAAAAATATTCCCCATTGTCTTATCTCATGTATAATAATAATCCACCTAAAATTTATTATAATAAACACTTCATAAATACTTATCCACCCCCATTCCCTTCACACCATCACTTGTGTCTCCCTATTTAAACTTGGGAAACATGTAGGCTAAATAAGCTAGTCCTAACCCGATCTCACATAAATTCAATCATAAGTCTATCCAAATTAGAACATAGGTCAATATGTAAGTTGGATATATATTCTAGCTATGTTAAAACATGATCAATAACATCAAATCCTATTCCATCCCATATACCTTCATCTACACAATGGGTAAAACATTGTTTGTTTAATGTATATGAGTGGTTGTATGTGTGTGGGTGTGTTTTGTGTAAGGTATTAACTATTGTATATGATGATTTTATTTTAAATTATCTCTTTGTACATATTTGTATATGATTTTTTTTTTCATCAATGTTTGTCTTCCTTTGATGTTAGTTTTTAATTAGTCTTGCATCATGTCTCTTCTTTTTTCAAGGGTGAAATGAACAAGGATGTTATAGTGACACCAAAATCCACATTCACGCTTTTGAGTGCCCTCTAAAAAGTTTTATATTTTCCCATTTTATGATTATGCACTTTGAAAAAACATCATCATGGTCATATACATGTATCATGGTGCATACTAACTAGTGTTATAGTTAAATTTATTTCTTAGACTATGATGATTAAACACTTATAGCAATAATAAAGACTAGATGCATGTTTGACAACAATAAACATATATATCCTCTAATCATACTCATCCATAATACCCTATCATTTACCCTTGTCTAGTCTTAAGATAAACCTAATCTTAAAAAATCACCCTTATCCCTAAAATTTCTACCAACCCCATCATCTAGCTACATGGTGTACATCCCATGTTTCATATCCTTAATATTAACAATATTATATCCCATAAATAAGATGACATATTATAACACATGTACGAGGATCATTGTGATCTCATAAACTATGGATATAATTAAACATGTAAAAATAATTATATGCTAAACCTATAATCATCTATGTCATACTAATCATACATAACATTTAAAACATCAAAAAACCATTTCCATCAAACACACACACACACACACACACACACACACACACACACACACACACACACACACACACACACACACACACACACACACACACACACACACACACACACACACACACACACACACACACACACACACACACACACACACACACACACACACACACACACACACACACACACACACACACACACACACACACACACACACACACACACACACAAACACACACACACACACACACACACACACACACACACACACACACACACACACACACACACACACACACACACACACACACACACACACACACATCATCATCATCATCATCATCATCATCATTCTATACATATCACATTTCATATATAAAACCACATGATCATTTATAAAAACTTAGAAACCTTCTAATTTATCGATAACATTTGTCAAATCCTCATATCATATGCCTAATGTATCATCATACATTTAGTCTAGAAAAATATATTTATAAATATCACATGATGAATCACATATAAAGTAAGTATAAAATACATATCCATCAAACCATAAATGTGATAAAGTCTCATTACATCACATACCTATCTATCATAATTTATCAAAGTATCTCATATATATAAATTGAATGTGTCCACAAGTATAATAAAATGACATATTCCATATACATTAGAAACATCTATGTTCCAAAATACATTATGATTATATAATCACATGCCACCCTGAGGTGGAGGTGTCCTTAATGATGGTGAATAGATTGAATAGATGGCATAGAACATAATGGACACTTGTGTCAAATTCTCTCCCTATAATAAGGTGATCTCTATCCTACTGACACAACCTTATCATATAAATCTTTCTAATACTAAGTATAACAAACTATCCTCTATATCTACTCCATCACATCCTCTAGTCCTAGTGTGTCCATTATTATCTAATATACATTTCTCTCCATCCTGTCCATTCATGCCTCTACATCTCTCTACTCAAACCATGTTTTTAGATGATCTAACTACATATTGACTACACACATATACTCTATATAACCCTATATAATTATAATATATTCATCTTATTAGTTATATTGATAAAGAAATGTAGCCATTTCAGATAGTACAAAGTCCATATGTATATCTCTTTATATGATCTAACCTTTTAATAAGGACACCTAGACATATAAGCCTATCACCTCCCTACATGTAGCTACCCATTGACTCTGGTAATCACCCCTCACCCATATAAACTCTTTTATCTGAATCCCCATAGTCTAAACTTATTATTCAATTTATCAATGGTATTCTTCTCTAATTTTTTTATAGGAGGATGAGATGACCTTTCCCAATCTATAGTAGTTTGTGCCATGTAAATGTATACACATTATCCCTATCCCTTCCTATCCTCCTCCTCTATCTTAGATTATGGTATAAATCCCTCAACCACCACCTACATATTAATACCACTTGTTTTAAATTATCAACCAATCTTAGAGAATTTTCTATAGACATAGGTACTAATGGTGGTTTATCCTCCTACAAGAAATAAACATAATCAATCTATCATCCTTACTATAATCACCATTATCATTAATAACATTTGAGTTCATACTACATAAAATCACATTTTATTAGATGTAATTTAATTATCCATTACCTCATGATCAAAAAATCCACCTTGGTGAACCCCAACCCATATTTTTACTCCCCTATCCCTAGAAAAAAATTACATTTTGAAGGCAAAAATTCATGCCCAATTAGTATGAATTCACCTCTGTCACAACTACTTGATTGACTTATGATTACCTAGCCTAAACCATGACATCCAATACCAAATCCATAATATCCAATCTCAAACATGTGGATTCTCATCCCCAATCCTACATAACTCATCCCCAATCTCATGGCTTTCATTCCTAATCCTCAACTCGCATTCCCCATTTTGTGGCTACCATCTCCACTACCATGGACCTTATTCCCAAATTTTTAGCTACCATTCCCAATTTCAAAGACCTTATTCCCAATTACATGGAAACCTTCATAAATAAATATATTCTCCTAAAAAATCACATTCATATAACCATAAATATGCCTTTTTATTCCCTAACAACCCCTAGCTTTGATAATTTCTCCAAAAAAAACCAACACACAAAACATAGTAAACCAAGGTACTTGTTAGGTTCTCACACTCATTTGGACACTAGTAATCCTACCCTTGCTCACCAAACTATCAATCATGGGGATTTTACACCCTTGGGTATAACATGAACTAAAACTCCAATCTCACACCAAGTTGGGGTAATAATGCCTTCTTTTTTCTCTCCTCTAGTTCCTTCTCTTCATTGTGAGGCCTATTTTATCCCATTTTCATCCTCTTTTCCACATTTTCATTCCCTAATTCATCATTTTTATTATTTATTCCTTATTTTTATTCTAATAAAATGCATCATCATTATCTACCATTAATATTTCATCAAATATTCCCATCCTTCTTCCCTTCTAGTCAGAACTACATTGGCTTAAGGTCTATTAAGACTATGTAGTCAATGTTTGGACACCTCCATGTGCTTGAGGATAAGTCAATGACTTGTCTCCATTCATAATTTTTTTTATTATGTTTACTTTAATCTCTATTCTTACTTATAGTCTAATTTATAATTACTTACCAAATTCTTTGAGCTACATCATTGACTATTTAATCTAGTCATTGTCTCATCTCAACCCATATATTTCCTTACATTTGTCCTTGCCTAGGATACATCAAAATATGGTGTCCTTCTCTATCAATAATCTTGGTCTACATATCTCCCTGTATGTTTTCCTTCCCTAAGATATGTCTAAAGCTTATAACCCATTTATCCAAGACCATAACTCTCCCAAACACGTGTTCTTGCCTAGGATATGTCTAAATTTTGTGACATTTTATCATCATTACATTATGTTTGGTCCCCATTTGGGACATGTAAAAAACCATGAAACCATCATCATCACTCCATTATATGTATTATTAATCATTCATTATCTTTACAACATCCCAACCCCTATTTATCTCTTCATAAATCGTGTCCCTCATTTCTTATTTTGAGTGGCCACCCATCTTGTTACTTCATGTGTGCCTCCTTTATGGGGAATAATGTGTTCACTAATATTAATAAAATACATTAATGAATTTATTTTTTTAAATATCATTACTCTTTCCACTTCATCTAGTTGTAATGCCCTTTCAAATAGGAGTAAAATGTCTACACTTAAAATTGATCTCCTCTTCATCATTAGTAATCTTGTCTATTAATCATGTATAAACCATAACTTTATCTACTTTTATCCTAATATCACCACTTATATTCATTTTACAAATTCCCCCTTTCATTATACATAGTCCATGAACCTTATATCCCTTCCATGTTAATTAATTTTATTAACAATACCACTTAATCATCTAAACATGTCTTATCCACTATATTGGAATTTAAAATTCCAATCCCACCTACCACCACTATATCCTACAAATCCTAGGTCTAATACTAATCTAATTGTATTCTAATAATCATTATGAGTCCTAAATATTCTCTAGAGTCTTCTACTCTCTATAAAACTATAACACCTTCCCATTCTATAGAATTATCGATTTATAGGATCTTCTAAGGATTTTGAAATTCTATAGAAATTTTCCTCATCTATATAAATAGTCCATCCTCCATTAAAAGGATATATTTTAGTGTGAGAAAAATCCATGATAAAAAATAACAAAGTATATCTTACCAAAAATAGTCTACTTGTCAAGAAAAATCATCATACATTGCTAATATAATGTTTTTGAGTCTAACTAGGCAATCCATTAATAATTATTATTTTATATTGGGGCATGTCTTAGATTTTTTGAGTCAAGGTGATGTATGTTTGAGGTAATTTAATTATTATTTAATTTTCATCTTAAATAATTCTATTTTACTTTGCCTAATAATTGAAATAAGAAGAGGATTTGTGATTGAAGTTTAGTCATTTACATGATTTACTATTGGTTGTGGCATTTGAATTTAAATTGCACATTTTTATCCTAATACAAGTAGTAGCATAAGTGTTAGATTTAACCCATTCTTTATAAAGGTTTCCAAAAATAATAAAATGTAACAAAATATTAGTCGTTCCATTATATTTTATGGTTGGAGAATTAATTCCAATATCCATAAACATGATGAAGGGATATAAAGGTGTGTTTTGAATATTTTAAAGAATATTATTTTGAATTGGATGTTTAGGAATAAGATTTCCATTAGAATATCTAAGAGGAGGAAGAACATTATTTTGATTTGGTTGGTTCATGATAACTTGAGAGTTTGATTAGTAAATTATAAGATATGATTTTAAATTTGAATAATTTGGCAATGATTAAAATAATAAAAAGGGTAATTTGTTGAACCATTTGTACAAAGAATTGTGAGGTATTGAGACAAGGATTGGGATTATTTATAGGGATTTATTAAAACTAGGAGGATTATTGACATTGGTATTTTTTTCCATAAATGACGTATTTGGTAGGGGAAGATCAATAGGACTCCTATTATTATTTGGGCTATAAATGTTGTTGTTATCAAGATTCTTAATAAGTAAATTATGATCTTCTAGATCTATTTTTTTATTGATTTGAGCCATGTTACATTAATTAAATTTTATTTAAGATTGAGATAATTTACATAATGAGAAATTTTCATAAATTATGTACAAATAATGAATGAAAGAAAACAAATGAAGAACATTAATGGGTTGAGGTTATCTATAAATAGCCTATAAGGAGACATCATGATGAAAATACAAAACAAAGAGGTGAAAATGAAAGGATAATGTAAAAATAAAATAAAATGGTGGGATGTTATAGACTTGTATGATGTATTAATATGTATATGGATGTATAAAAACCTATATTGGGATGGCTTATGTAGTAGTAAACTAAACTAGGAAATACAAAATTATATTAGTCAAGTCGATATAGTGTGATGGGAGAAATGAACTATATTGATTTGATTGATACATTTGATGAGGATACAACTTGATGGGATTGATTGTTTTACTCTACATGAGATTTTTTTTTAATGATCACTATATGTTTAAGGAATATACTATTTAATAGTAAATAAATTTGGTAAAGCTAAAGAGGTTAAGTAAACTACTTGATGTTGTAAAACCTATCAATAAAAAGTTTAAATAATTAAAAGTACGATATTGACATTATATAGTTAATTTTAATTTTAATCTAGATCCTAGATAGGGTTGTTTTGTAACTATAAAATAAGGTAACAAGGGATTGAATTACATTTATCTAGGTGGTTATAATGATTTTAATGGATATTGACACCCGGAATCAATAAAGGCATATACAAAGCTATAATATTATCTTTGTTTTGTAGTATGGATATATCATAGTAAGTTGTTGAATCATTGTAATTAATCAAACATGGATTGGGATTAATCATTGATAAGTATTTGGGAAAGCCATTATGTAATGGTTTTATAATGAAATAACTTAAATTTCATGATAGATGAACCATTAATTTTAAATTTAGTAACCATTAGTAGAGAAAACTTTAATATTTTTTACTTATTTTTGATTGGTTTAAGTTTATAACACCAATAATGTTATGATACGTTGGTGAGAAACACAATCCAATAATTTTCTTGCAACATATATATTATCAAACCTTGGACATGGAAAATTGTTAATAAAATTATGAAATAGCTTAGCCAAAGACAAAGTCTCCAATACTATAACCTAATCCTATCTAGAAGGGAATTATATTATATTATTGATGAACACTCTAATAGAATCCATTCACTTCAAGAATTATAAAGTGAATATTAAATTTATCATTGGTGCTACCCATATGTAGGAAGTAACTTGATAAGGTGACTACATACATGTAATTATTAAAATGGATATATGTGATAATCAAAAGGAATGATATTAATCTCCTTTAAAATCATAATATTATATCTACATTATTGTAAGTATCAACTAATGAGATAAAAATAATGTTTGTAATGATGTACTATATAAAATATATTGTAAAAAAAAAAGTAGTAGAGACCATTAAGTATTTATTTAATCTAGGAACAAGGTAAAAATATTTGAGTACTGCTTAGAGGATTAGGTAAACTTAGAATCAATAATATGTTAACTAGGTTAAGAAAGTTAATATGACAACATTTACAAAGTTCAATGAGAAAGGCATAGTGAATTATTTGATGGGCATTCCTAAATCAAATAAATATGTCAAATCTTATTTCAATAGTGTGGTCCATAGTATAGATAAAATGTATTATGCGACTCATGGTCATGACCAGTTGGCTTAGTAAATCTTGAGCATTGGAATGAAGGGTAAACTAAATAGGTGTCTTTCCAAGAGTTGTCTTATGATAATATAGACTTTATTATCAAATTTAGTTGATAGGAGTAAAAAACATACCAATAGGATTAGTTCCTAATATATATATTTTACTTTAATATAATCATGACCATAAATTTACATGTTTAATAATCCTATACCAGACTTTGTACTTAGTAAAGATAATGAGTCTAACTAATATTTTAGGTCTATATAACCAGATATGAGTATCCAATGCATTTATTAATAGTATGGTAATGGTATTTGAAAAATATATATACGAGTATATTTAACCCATGATTTAAATGTTTTTTTTAATAATCTATCAAGATAATCCATAAATGCTTTATCTGTCATGACTATCTCTACATGAAATATGCATAATAACTCAGACAAGATTATATTGAATGCCAAACTAAAAAAATTAAGAATAAATGCATGAGGTACTTTGAAAAAATAAGATAATAGAGTGGATCCATAACCCATAAGTCCCTAGATTGAAACTAGAACTGTAAGCTAGTTTGGTTATCTTAGAAGACTTTGTTCTAAGAGGAACTACCTCTACTTACAAAGTATCTTTAAGGGTTAAGTATGTAACATATTAAATTTTTATATCATATTCCTATGTTGAGACAACATTAAACTTCATGTCTTGTAAATAAAACCTTTTTTTACGACATGATATGTTTTCTTTGTTAGTTAAGGGCATTGTTGTAAATTTTCATCACATTATGTGGGAATTTTTTTAGCTTGACATGGCTTGGTTTTGGATTTTATTTAAGGATAATAATAAATAAAATCTTATATATTATTATGTAAAACAAAACATCATAAGACTATTGTCAAAAAAGGAATCAATGGTTATTTACTTCACCTTGTAATAAAGGTTTAAAATGTGTATAGGTTATAAGAATTTTATAATGATTGAATGTAATATTTTTATTATCAATATGTCACACATATTATGAACATATAACCATAAGTAATGCATAAGGATAGTATTTCCACTACGTCTGTTATTAGACTTGGTTTTGAGGAAAATATCTAAATAAAGGGTTACAATCCTAAGAGAATGTATATTATTAAAAATTTATACTATTAAATTATTTTTAATGGGAATAAATTAGTTTTAAATATTAATTTAGGATATAAATATATATTTAAATGCCATTATGTTATTCATAATTTACTAAAACATTTCTTAAAATAGTGAAAGCCCTAATCATGTGTAGTTTTTGATAAAAGAGTGGAAATGAAATATAGGATAAATGACTAGTGGGTAAAACCCTAAACCTAATCCCTAACCATAACCCTAACCCAAATGATAATAAAAATAATTCAACACATGGTTAGGTATTAGATTTGGATATGCCATAATTTTACATAGTGGTAGACTAGGGTTTGACTTGGCTGACATGGAAGGAGAACATGACTGAGTTTTAGATGTTTAATTTTGATTTCTATCATATTAAATCCATTAAAAAGTCATTATTTAATGTGAAATTGATTTATCAATGTAAAAGGGAGTGTTGAGGCATTTATAGACACTAAAATATGGTATTAGACACTTGACAATGTCACTTTTGATCTACCTTTACCCTACATGACTTGTGCACACATTTATTCTTCTTATTTTACATTATCACACATGCACATGATATGTGTGGGTAAAATCATTCCAAGTCACTATCAGTCACCTAGATGAATCACCCTAGTTTATTTTAAATTGGTTATTTATCATACTAAGGCATCTTTATATCATCATATAAATGTTCTTGTCCCCAAAAAAGTTAATTTTATATTAATTAAATTCCATATAGACATTTATTACCAAATATTATTGCTATATCCTTCACCTAGAAATTGTAAATTTTAAAAATTTAATCATTACTATGGGTTCGCCATTTTGCCTAGCATATTGGTGGTGTGATAAATTACCCAAAAAAACACTTATAAATAAAAATAAATTATAATATAGTTATCCATATATAACTTATATATCAACCATAAATACATAACTTTACATTGGTAAAAACTTTTGTATTCTTCCCAAATTGAAACTCAATCAATTGGAGCAGTCACGAACTAAGTATGAAGCATATCAAAACAAGTCAAGAGCAAACATTATCAAGTGTTGAAATCTAGATCACTAGTAACATTCATATATGAAATGATAATGATTACATAGTCACTCTAAGGAGAATAAATATGTGTGTATTTATTCCATCTTCAAAGTATTGGATATGTAGACAATAATAAATAATCAATGGGGGTGATTAGGGTTGGTTAAGTCCATAAAAATTCCCACGTTTTTGTAATTTTTATCACCTAAAATTTGAACATATGTTTTAAAATGAAATATATTGATTTATTGGTCGTTTTCACATGATAAAATGTTAGGATAACACATATTTAAATAAAAAAAGTGTACCTACTTATACTAAAATAGATAAGAAAAATATTTAGGGACATAACCATTCAAGTCAAAATATAGTAGTACATTTTACCAACATAAGGTTGTTTTTAATGTTTGTGTGTGTATAAATATCCAAACTATACATAAATTGACTTGCATTCATATTTCCAACTTGAATTTTTTCCTACATGTCCTAGTTCTACATAGTACATGAAATTGTTAAGCATCTCGTTCTTTTTTTTTATTTCAATATTTATAAGTTTTCATTATAAAAAAAATTTTAGTGTTATATATTTAGATATATTTTTTATTTATATCCTTTAAAATATAAATTAATATTATATTTATATCCTAATTAAGTTTCACATAAACAAATATGGGTAAAACATATTGGTGAACCTGTATATTACTTTAATATTACCAGACTTTAGGTTTCCTTTAGGGTTTTATCCTTACTTCTAGGGTTTAAAATTTCTACCTTAGTATTTAATTTTTATAAATAATTTATTATTTTTTATAATATTAAAAATTAGGCATAGATTAAATGTATGAACATTATTTCTATTTTTTGACTCAAGTTATGATTTTAATCATTTCTTGTTGTTGGCCTTTACTATGTGAAATCTATAAAAACTATATAATTATATGGAAAACATATTTATACAATAATAAGGATAAAATTGATAATTAATGATATTTATCCTTTCTTAAATCATATTATTACAACATCTAATCTAATTTTCTACCTATTACTAATAGGTTCCAAAGAGCATGCATGATTCCATTTATCCCTCATACTCACATTATAGATTCCAAAATACATATTATGCATCCTCTTGAAGTGATTATCATGAACATGGGATAAGATAATAATCATAATCAATAAATAAGTACTATGTATATGTTTTATCATTATAATAAAAGATAATTAAATGAATATATGGACATAAATTCATAAATTTATGATACAATGTTATATGTAACAAGAGATGGATTTTTTTTCTCAAGCTAGTACATCTACGGAACAATATGGCCCCTTCTATTATGTCAATGATTATTTTAAAGTTATTAACATAATAACATGTTTTTAAACTTTTTATATTGATATTATTCTTGTATATGACCTATTCCCATCCTATGATGACTACCCATACTATATTATCAACATATTTTTACTACACATTGCCTTGAGTAAACTATTTATATCTAAAAACTAAGTATTACATTTAGAGAAAGGTAATTATATAACTAGTCATTCAAAGGATTCACATCAATTGATACATAATCCATTATCCTCTGATATTTCAACCAATCCCTTACCTATATGTTTTATATATGATAAAATTTCAATACATGATGATAACTATGATATCAAACAATAAATTAGATCCTTCAGTGTAACATGAATGGATTATACATCCAATGATCTATTATAGGCCAATATATTTATAATAAGTCTCAAATACTATGGTTTTTATTGGTTCTATGACCTCCCCCTCTAATTATTCAAGGCATTTAACCCTTTAGCAAATCATTTTATAACACACATTTCCTTAAACATTAACGAGAAACTATCTTATGCACAAATTTATAAACTCAAATTAGGGTCCAAAGTGGTTATATACATAAGTATAAGATAATAATAACTAAGTTGACAAATCTAATGGTATACAATTATTTAAAATAAATTTTAAATCATATTTTTCTTTTAGCACTCCATGAGTCAATCATAATTAATCAATTCAAGTCTTTCAAAGAGTTATGCCATACAATGAGAAATTGAGAATTTAATGTCATATGTTTGAAAAAATTCAAGTATGCACCTAATAATAAAACTAATTCAAAAACTAAGTTTTAAATAAATCCAATATACAAGGTTAAATCAAATGATAATAATGAGGAAAAGACAATGGTTAATGCAACATCACAACCTAAAAATTAGTTTATCTTATGCACTTTAAAAAAGGGCAATTTTAATGCTTAGCATAATCTTTGTTATATACTATTATATAATTCATTTAAGTAAAATTGTGTGTGTGTGTGTGTGTGTGTGTGTGTGTGTGTGTGTGTGTGTGTGTGTGTGTGTGTGTGTGTGTGTGTGTGTGTGTGTGTGTGTGTGTGTGTGTGTGTGTGTGTGTGTGTGTGTGTGTGTGTGTAAATTGACACAAGAATCTAAGTGAGTAGGCCTAAAACTAAGGATTATGATATCAATTCATATTATCACTATCATCAAATTTTTAGACATTAAATAAAAAAATGGTTCAAGCTAATACGTAAGATAAAATATCTTATAGATAACAAAACTACTGAACTATGCACACCTAAAAAGGAATATATATTATACTAAAATGGGAATTATAAATTAAAAATATTAAATGAACCATTTTAAAAACATGAGAAAATAGATACTAAGGATACTTCTGAGGTAAATTATACATACAATACAAATCCTCCTCTTATGACATAAGGTCACATAGTGGATGATATTATTGGTATAATTGCATGCATATCACCACATCAACTTGATTGCATTTGATGATAGTGAGATAGTAGATGATGATAGGTGTCTCCACACATTAATCATATGAGCCCACATCAACAATAAATACATACATAATTTCATGGTTGATAGTGGATAAAGATAAAATGTTTGCATAATCAAAACCATCCACTCTTGGATACAAAAAAAAATCATGATACTAAAAAAGTGGTTAAGGGATTTGATTGATAGACACAAAATACTATTAAGCACATTATCCTACCTATTCAAGTGGGCTCTATTATAGTGGTTATTTCATTCATATGTATATAATTTAATGGCGTATTTGACTTGTGGTTAATATTCCCTTGGATATAGAAAGTCTAGGTAGTACCATCTATAGTACATCAATGTATCAAGTATATACATTGTAACAAAGTAATGTTTTATGAATTAGATACGCATACCTTATTAGACTAGTGGTATCTCCTCTACTACCCCTTGTTGATTCTTTTAAATTAACCAAAGGTTCTATCTAGTGATTGATAAACCCTGCTTGTAAACATATTGATAGAGTTTATATAATTACCAAGAGTGATATTAACTAGTATATAGTGTGAAGTAGCTACAGATCATGTCCCACTACAGACTAGGGATAATTTTGAAGATAGGATGATGATACAAGTAAGAATTTGAATTTACATTTAGGTTTTACATTACATTTAGATAGCTAATGCACATCTATGTTGTAAAACAAATAAAGTGAAGTAAACCTAGTTTCATTCCACTAACCTAGCATTACACAATTTAACAACCTTGTAATTAATGATCTAATTAGTGTTTTTATAAATTATTCATGTTTACACTAAAACAAGCAATTGAGAAACTTTAGTAGTTGAAACACATTAAATCATATAATTCTTGCAGAATTCTTTGATCCCTTTGTATTAATTGCTTAAAACCATGGTAAAAAATAGTTTAAAGTCTCTCTCTTTACAATCGGTAATACATTTCCCTTTTATAGGAAGTTGGGAAGTATACCACTAAGAGTTCACACCTATAAGTGTATAAAATACAATTATCTTTGTTACAACTATAATAAAAATATCTTTCACAATCTTACTGACCTAAAGGAAATCATGTGAATAAACTAGCATGTGCCTTTATAAAATAGGATCTTCACAATAAGCCCTAACTAAAAGATTCCTAACTTGGAGGTGGGGTCCCTTGCTATTTAAGGATAGTCATTTCTCATGCATTTTTCTCATCAATTAGGCTTAATTCCATCATAATCCTGGTGATACATCCTTCTTCTTGATCTGCCAACTCATCAAAATCCTTATCATTCATGTCTAAGGCCTCCTTAATGCTCCTCATTTCATTGATTCTCTCCCTTGTATTGAAGATCAACCTTAATATCTTATTTTTTTATATTCCTAATTGTCCTTTACCCTTGACTTTGATCTCTTGAGTCACCAAAGTAACACTATGTTGGAATTATTCATCACTAATTATTTTTAGGGCAGTGGGTTGGATAGGATCCTGGAGCATAGTTCATAGAATTTTTTGAATTCTGGTGATGAGTCTATTACCTTCTTTAATAATCTCTTCAACTTTGGATTGTCATGTATTAAATTTCTATATCTTGTCTCTTATAATTTAAAAGTTGGCACTAAGGTGCCCACTACTAATAACCTTAAAATTTGGAATTTGATTCTTGATTTGGATGTCAAGGAGCTGAGAAATATTACTCTCAGATGCTTGCCATTGAACATTTAGTTGATTGGTCACCAAGAATTGGTTTTCTAGTGCACTCTACCTTGACCTTAAGTAATATAATGCCTTGAACATTTTTTGAAATGAATTTTCAAGCATTT
The DNA here is from genome assembly GCA_037957365.1 of Torreya grandis. Classification (NCBI taxonomy): domain Eukaryota; kingdom Viridiplantae; phylum Streptophyta; class Pinopsida; order Cupressales; family Taxaceae; genus Torreya; species Torreya grandis. The sequence goes on along the minus strand of JARHVA010007066.1, from coordinate 304,456 downwards.
TGATTATTATATCAGGCACTAAGATGATTGCCTAAGTTTGTAACTTTCTTTTTCTTTCTCTAAGTCCTAAATCCTTTGTTTTAATCATTAAACACCTACCCTATCTTATTGGGAATGGTCCTCAATCAATTTTTCTACATCTTCCCCATGGATGGTGGATTTTTAAATTTCCTACCCTTTGATAGGGGTTAACTCAGTGAATGTTTCAACTTTTTAGAAGGTGAACTCTTTTTGTCCAATCATAGCAGTCCTTATGGTAATTATTTCTAGCCCTAAAATATCCTAGTTGAATTGGAATATGTCAAGCTTCTTAAATTATGGTTGTTCAATAACTTCTAGACTTACACTCCCAGAGGCTCTATGTGTGTCTAATTACTAGCCTTCATAGCATCAAGGATCTAGATCTTTCTTTCTACCTACTTATCCACAATGTCCTAAATACATGGCTTGATTTCATCATGCACACCAAAACCAACTCATGTCAAGGCCCATGATGGAGAGAGATATGGGATATTTTATAGCTTCCCATAAACAAACTAGTCAATATTGATTGGTTAATGGATTGGGTTTTCATCACTGAAAAGGTTGACTTCACTAGTAGGGCAAGAGGCACCAAGGCCAATTCCACCTTTCACTTATCTCATATAGAGGGATTAGCTCTATACATATTATATTATAGGGATCCTTCTCCCTATTAGAACCATATTCCACTACTATGTTGACAAGGGCAACTTCTAATGTCTCACCTACTTCAAGGGAAACCATGTTAATGAACTCTACTAGGGAAGAGGGTCTTTATGGGAATGTTGAGGGTGGAGGGACCTATCTAGGTCTATGTTCCATATTTTTTCCCCAATCATAGCTTTTGCTTTTCCTTTGATATATTTAGGCTCCCCAACATGGGTTTGTTTTATTGGTTCCACTTATTGTGGCTCAAAGGACTATCTTCTCTATCACTCTTGATGGGAAATCTTGAATGGACCTAAAAGCAAGTGATAATGTAGAGGGTGTAGTTTCCATCTTTCCCTTGAGGGATTGTTTTCCCTAATCAACCTATGCTCCAATTAGATGTTGTGACCTTTGATTATGGAAAGTGCTTATTCAAAGTTTTTGGCTCTTATATAAATGTCATCACCCACACCTAGCTGATGTCCATACTTAATCTTTGGGACCTTCCTATCTTAGATGTGGTTGATCACTATATTCTTATGGTCCCACATCTTGAGGTCATCCAACTAAAAATTAAATAAATTCCTATGAACCACTATGACCTCCAACTACTTCCAATCTCTAGTTATGACTTTGATAATGTCCAATGGGAAGGGGTGGACTTGAGCTTTCTTCTTCTCTTTAAATGTATTATCCACACCCTAGACAATTTAAGAGGCAATCTCCTACTTTTAAATCTTTTGGGGACATGAATTGGTAATCAATAGGGCTAAGTCAAGATCCCCTTTATCCTTATCCATGCAATCTAGGTAGAACCATATGTCCCCCATAATTTCTACTTGCTTCTTAATGAGAGGATGGAGTCTTAGCATAGGGATTTTAGTGATTACCTCATAAATGGTTTGGAAAACACCATCATAGATAAATTTCATGTGTTTCCTATATTTGAATATATGCAATTTAGAGTAGTGGTGAGCGATTATGGTCCTGCCATGAGAAGACTAGTTTCTTATGCTAGGGAAAGTTACAGAAGCCAAGAGTGAATCCAATAGATAGGACATCATAAATAATTTCTTAGAAGTCCTTTTAATGGTTGTGAATTATTTAGCTATGAAAAACTTATTAGGTCTCCTATAGAAGGGGCTATCTTCTTTTTTAACATAAAGTAGACATAAGATACCTAAATCTTCTTCACATAAGTAGTGAAAGGGGAACCAAAGGCTCTATTTAGCAAGTCCATGTCTATCCTAATGACTTTCATAAATTGGATAATAGGATTTTTTTACATCAAGAGATCTAAAAACATGGAATCCTTGAATTAACCAAGGTGTGAGGACTGAATCTAAGTGTTAGTCTAATCTCTCAACGATGGGAGATCGATATGGGATAAGGGAAGTTTGTAGTAGGTCTCAAAGGCCATGGGGGTTATATATGCAACCTTTTTTTATCTTTACTTCTTGAATGATCCATTCCCCATATATTCTATAATATATGAAAATAAGAGTAAGGATGTCGATACAATGCATTACCTTTGGTTTCACTGTCACATGGTGGAGGCCTACCATCTAGATTGTGACTATGTCATTATATCTCTAATGCATAATGGCCTTCCTCTTCTCTTCCTAAGATATGGGCTATAATTCTTCCACAAGGAATAGCAATTATAACTAGTTCTTGACTCCATGGACATTTAGGGTTGCTACATCTAACTCTAAATCTTTGAAAATCCTCCCTTCATTTTTGGAGGTTAGATAAAGTTTAGCTTCCATATTCATATGTTGCCTACATACTACCATTGATGACACTAAATTATATTCTCAAGATCACCAAGGGTTTCAATAAGGCACTTGATTCAAGGTTTAGCTACACCATTCTGATTGCTTTGTGATAAATTAAGCTAACTAGGGTCTTCTTTATAGAGGGCTTAGGGTTTTTGAGTTTTAATGGTGTAAATATCTAGTTCTTAACCTTATACGTATCTTAGATTTGATGGGACCCTATTTCCCATGCGCTCTACACTTTCAAGCTTATGAGATCTTTGATTTTGATCCTTCATGCTTATGTAGAGCCTATGTAGTGTGGTTTTATGCCTTTCATAGTAATTTTCATAAATTCTAGTTGGATACTAGCCATTGGCTTTTAAAAGCCTTCTTTATTTTGCCTTGATAACCCAAATCCAAGTTCTTACATTATTATTGGCCTATCGATCCTTGGGTACGTAGTCAAAACACTTGGCATCCTAGTAGATCTTTTTCATTCTACCTATCCTTATTAGTTTCTACCTTAGCTATGTGTTGACCATGTGTCGAGCTCATAAAACTTTGAAAGGTCATTAGGCTCTATACATCATTGGATAAAATCCAGTAGGGGAGTGATCACCATTGATATTTTCAAGGTTTAAGTCATTTAATTGAGTGCCTTTATTAAGTGGGTCTCATCAAATCTTCATTTTTGACTGGAAAGCTACCATGCATCCTCCTCATGGGGTTTTATGTACCTCTATCAATCATCTTGGTTATGGGTAGGCCATGTGTCAAGCTTGTGGAGATTTTAAAGTTTGTTAGGATTGACACATAATTGGATCAAATCTAGTAGGAGAGAAATTGCCATTGATCTTTTCAAGGTCTAAGTCATTTAATTAAGTTCCTTTATTAAGTGGGTCCCATCAAATCTTTGTCTTTTGACTAGAAAGCTACCACGCATCCTCCTTATGGGGCTTTATATACCTCAATCAGTCACCCTTGTTGTGGGTAGGCCATGTGTCAAGTTCATATAACTTTGAAAGGTCATTGGGCTTGATGTAATATTGGATCAAATTTAGTGAGTGAGTGATCACCATTGATCCTAAAAGGAGCATGAGAAATAGCCATCAGACTTAAGGCCATAAATACTTAGGATAGATTATTAAGACTAAGTTCAAGATTAAATGCTTGGGCCTTAGTATTAATAATCTAGTCTAAGTTAGACAATTTTCAAAAGGAACCCCCATAAAGTATGTTAATTTGGACCATGAAAAACAAAGGGGAGGAAATGGATAAAGGTTCAAGTCATGTTACTTTTCTTTTAAAACATGATGTAAACCCTTTTGTAAATTGATTTATTCAATTATTCCTACCAATATTCAAATTTGAACTTGGGGTTGCCTAAACCTTAGTTTTTCCAAAGAACCAATAAAAAAACATAATCAAATTCATTAGCCAAGTTAGTTCAGAATGAGGTTACAAAATTCTCAAACATGATCCATTCATTAGGGCCTGATCTATAACCTTTATAAAAGTGCCCTTAATGAATGGATACTTCAAAAAGATACATAAGTTTCTCAAGGGTCCCCAAAATTAGGATGAGTGGGGAATGTTGGTCCCAATAAATGGTAACTTCTAAGGAGAAACATAGCAATATGCTTAGAACTTCCAGACTCTGAGTTTAGATAAATGGTGCGGTCATCATTCCATTTATCCTAAAACATCCCTTTAGATCTAAAAATGGTTGAAATATAACTTGTGTTGGCAAATTTAAGGTTTGAACATTAACACATAGATAAACTATGTGTGTGCTTTTAGTTCACTTACTATTTTTCATAAGATTCAAGAAATACCCCTAGTTTCCTTCTTTCAATCATTTATGTTAACCTAGGTATACTAGATATCATGGTTTGGCTTAGGGAAGGCTTGGGCATTTCTCTACTACTACTTAGGCATCCATAACCCTAATAGAGATACCTTTAGTTATAATTATGGCCTTTCTCCATTGCCAGTTAGGCATCCATAGCCTCAATGGAGGTTGCCTAAATCACATTTTTATGAAAGCTTCATTATTACCTTGTAATTCCATATATCTTTGTATATTTAGATTTTTACACTTTTTAATAAGGTTGGGAACCAAGATAGCCAAGTTTAGTATTTGGTCAACATTTGATCTTGGGATGATCACTTAGGGTTACAACTCTCATACTATATAAGAATGTTGGTTAAGTGCTAGCTACTGGCATGTTCTTGGTAGTTTAGGTCTTAACTCCTAGGTACAAATCCTTTTAAAACCAATTTAGATCTAGGGTCATGGCTCAGATCTCATGGATTGACCTCCCCTTCGTCTATCTATACCTAGTTTTTCAAAGATGCCTTATAGTGGTAATTTTCTAAATCGAGGTTGCCTTTGTGTGGGGTTTATACCTTCCATTTTATGATTGGGGCCATTACGAGTAGACTTTATAGTTTCCCATCTTTTAGGAGGTGATCTCAATATATCTTGAGATCAGGGAAAACTATTGGTAAGCAACACACAAAGGAAAGTGAAAAAAATGAAATAGAACAAGGGGAATAAATAAATATGAAAACTCTTATATAAAAACTAGGGATAAGAAAGAAAAGATAATTGAAAAAAATTAAATAGCCTACCTATTCAAATCTAACCACCTTGTACCTTACTCCATAAAGATTTTAGGAGGGGTGGTAGAGAAGTAGTGCTTGATGTACTACCCCTTAGTAGGAAATATGAACTATGCCCCTTATAAATATTTGAGCTTAAAGGTGTTGTTCCCCAATATTTTTACAATTTGGAATGGGCCAATCCATAGGTGTGTAAATTTTCCATGTTTCCCTTTGGATTCAGATGCTTTATCCCACAACAAGACTAAGTCTCCATGTCTGCATGCTTTGACTTTGGATCTTTTGTCAAACCACATTTTCATCATGGCTTGGTATCTGCTAAAGTAAGTAAAATCATTTTCTTGACCATCTTCCATCTTGATGATGTCTAATAACCTAGAAGTGTAGTGTTCTTGACTTTCTTCCATGTATTATTACATAAATTTATTTGTGATGTTGGGGAGAATGGGCTCTTATCTATACACCATTTAAAAAGGAGAAGTATTTAAAGCCTGCTTGATCCTTGTCCTATCAGCCCAAAGTGCAAACTTGAGCATTTTGTGTCAATTTCTAGGTTTGTCTTTTATAGACTTCTTGATGGCCTTAATCAAATTTTTATTTATTGATTTAGAAACACCATTCCCCTGGAAATTATGATTGAAGGAAAACATAAGTGTAATACTATGGTCATAAGCCCATTTAGTCATCTTAATTGAGATGAATGTAGATGCATTATCACATACTAGAGACATTAGGGTCCCAAATCTGGTACATATATTATCTTTCAAGAAACTAATTACCTCTTTTGTTCTACATTACTTGGTGGCTACTACTTTAGCTTATCTACTGTAATAGTTAGTGGTAGTCAAGATGTATTTGTGACCCTTAGATGACTTGGGGTTAATTACTCCAACAAAGTCCAAACCCCATTGTGTAAATGGTTTATCAATCATAACTAGTTATAGAGGCCTAGGTATAAGGTAGTGTGTTACCTTGAGTCTCAAGGCTCTCTTTTGTTCTCTAGATAGACCTACAATACAAACACCATTGATTAACAAATGCATGATTGAATCATACCACTCATTATTTTGGAAACTCTACTAATCCAGCTACATGATGCTTGGCTTAGGGTTAGTATTGTCAATAATTTGGATCAATCCTTAGCATCTTACCAGTTTTACTATCTTCATCTCTAAATTAAATTCTTGAAAAACTAACATCCACTTACCTCTACGCTCTCCTAGCTCATTTTGACTCAACATCTATTTTGTAGTAGGATCAGGTAGGATGGTATGTACCTTATTTCTGAGGACGTAGTACCTAAATTTATTTATTGCCTTTACTAGTGCATATGCATGTTAATCAATCATATAATAGTTCATTTCAACATTCTTAAAATTAGTACTCATGAAATCTATTGGGTGATAACACTCACCAACTTTCTTGAGTTAATACAATAACCATGGTATGATCAAAATAAAAAGAGTAAAGGTAAAAATGTTTTGATAAATTGGGGATTATAAGCACTAAGGCCTAACCAATTTCCTCCTTAATGTTAATAAATTCCTTCTTGGATTCCGTATTCCATGTTATTTTAGCATCTTTCTTGAGCATGTCATTCAGTGGCTTGATAACCTTTACAAAACCAAAAATGAAATTCCTTACAAAATTTATTTTGCCAAAGAATGACTTTAGTTCTTTTTTACTATTTGGGAGCTCAATTCTATATATGGCTCCCACTTTTTAAATATATATGGAGATGCCATCTTTGGTTATAATGTGTCCTAATTGTTTCCCTTTAATTGCATAGAATATGCATTTCTTAGGATTTAAGGAAATTCCATACCTCCTACATCTTTTGAGAACTTGTTGTAGGTACATGAAGTGGTCTTATCTATTTTTGGAGAAAACTCTTAGATCATCCATATAAATGATGATGCACTTACTAATCAAGACTTGGAAGGCATGATCCATGGCTATCTAAAAGGTAGCTCCTACGTTGATTAGTCAAAAAATCATCCTTTTGCAAGTGAAGTTTCCCTATTTTATTGTAAACATTATCTTCATCTTATACTCTCTATTGATAAGCACCTAGTTATAGTATGAGAATCCATCTAAGAAGGACATCATAGCTGACCCTAAAATAGTTTCAATTATTGTTCAAGGGAAGGGAGAGGGTAATTGTCATTTTTTGATGCTCTATTCAAATTCTTGAAATCAATACACAACCTAATCTCACCATTTTCCTTCCTCACTGGCACTAAATTGGCCACCCAAGTTGAATGTCTAATAGGAAAGACTATCTTAGCATATAATAACCTTTTGACCTCTTTGAATATCATTGGTTCCAACATAGGGTTCAATGGCCTTTATTTTTGCCTAAAAGGTTTACAACTTTCTTTGAGGGGTATGGTATGGGTAATGACCCTTGGATAAAAAATATTTAAGACATAGTAGGACCACACTATAACATCCTTATACTTGGTAAGGAGTTATTTGGCCTTCACTCTTTCAAAATTCATGCAATATTTTCTAACATTAACTAATTAGGATTCACCTTGGAGGCTGAGATTTATAGTGTTATAATCCTTTCCACTTACTTAGGAACTTTGGAAAGCTCAACTAGTTTGTCTTGATCAAACAACCTCTCTAAAGCAATCATCCCTTTGGGAATTTCTTTGTCATTTAGTTAAATGACTTTTCTATTGAATTTGTTACCTACAATTATATTTTCATCAACTTCATCAATGACATGGGTTTCAAATGCCCCAAAAATGGTTAAGAAATCTAGTATCTACTAGTCATCACTAAAGAATTGGAAATGATTAACATTATCAAGCACTGATGGACATGGAACCGGTTTAATATTGAAATTAGGCAATCTAGATTAGGCATAAGATTTTTTGTAGTAGATGCCAATTCATATATAGCCTAGTTTTCTTCCTTTGAAATGGAAGTGATGTTGAAGGCCTCAAAGGATTCAACCAAGTCCCAGACTCTAAACTTGTACTTTTTGGGATAGAAGAGTTTACATTGGTACCTACTTCTGACCTAGTTGACCACTAGCTCAGAGTCACCAAAAACTAGTATTTCTTTGGCTTTATTTTTTATAGCAAATTACAAGCCAAAGATGAGAGCTTCATACTTAGCAATATTGTTAGTGCAAGGGAATTGGAGTCTATAAGAGGCATGGTACCTTTTGATAGTAGGGTTGGTTAAGATAATACCCACACATGATCTAGCCTTACATCTATCACCATCAAAATGCAACTTCCACAGCCCAAGGGGAGATTCCCTTTCCTTTGGATCATCTATCCTATCAGATTCTAAGGTGAACAATCTTAAGTTTAAATTGATTATACTAACCCTTTCATTTAAAAAATTATACTATGTTATCATATGTTTCATTTTTGGTTCCCTCTCAACTCTAATTTGATTTGGGACTCCCTTCCAATTTAACCATAAGTGAGAACAATCAGTGGACATATACCCTTTTAAGGATTTAGTCCATTCTTTGCTCAACAAGATCCCATAAGCATGTGGCATGTCTACTACTTCAATGTCAATAAATTGTTGAATTCCATGTTTATAAGCTATTTATATGTGAACATTCAGAAGTTCTCTAATCACTTTTACCCTTGATTTATCCAACTAAGTGATTATCTTGTCATAATTGATGGGAGTTAGGCCTAGTTGTTTACATATACCAATAGGCATGATATTTGTAGAGGCACTTGAGTCTAATAAGTAATTATGTAAGTTTTTACCAAATATCCTAACCATGAGTATAAAATGGGCTGATTCAACCTTGGTCTTATGTACCATCACATTCACATGATTAGTTTTGGGAGCTTTACTAGATTTAAGGATTCTAATAGTAAATCTCTTTTTTCTATGATCTGGGTTAACTCATGCAAGGTGATGTTAGCCTTAATTTTCTTCATTTGCTCAATAATATTATAGCTCATATTTCTCAATGACTCAACATTAGGCTTGGAGTGGCCTCCTTTGGGTGGATTAGGGTCATTCCTTGAAGTAGTGTCAAGGGGTGTCATAATTATTAGGAGTTAAAGTAGTTATAGGTTGCCTCTATTATCTATTCCTTAATGAGTAAGTCTTTTTTAAGGCCTCTTAAAATGCATGGATTTCTTTAGGGATCTCATCTAGTTCATTTTCCCCTTGGAAATGGAAATCAAAGGTCTCTACCATGTAGATCTAGTCAGAGGGATTATGACTAGATGTATTTGCATTATTGTCTTGATTAGGGACTACTTCAAATGTATCTAGTTCTTCTTAAAAATCATCAAAGGCTTTGAAAAATTCAATACAATCTATCTAACTATGTTTAGCAATAGTATGCACTCTGCAGTAGTCAAGTAAAGCAATGTCTATGAGATTAAAGTCCATAGTTTTATTACCAATAGGGGGTTTGATAGTCTTGTTATTATAAAAGTTATCATTATGAAACCTATTTCCTAGTCTGTTGAACTTATGGAAGGCAAAGTTTCTCCTAGAGCTTTCACTAGTATTGCCTACCTATTTTCAAAATTAGAGGAAGTCAGTGCTAAGATTTTGAACCATCTTTAGTATGGACTCATTCTCACCCTTGGGGGTCTCAAAATTATGGACTTAGTTAGTATTCAAATTAGGAGAAGTTATTAAGGCCTTTTGATCATTGACAAGAGACCCATTAGTATTTTGATGACTTAGGAATCCTAGATTTTGATTAGGGGTAGCATAACTAGTGGGCATGATGTTTAGACATGGGATTTGGTTAAGAGCTAGAATACTTTTGTTATCATTTTGAAAAAGTGTTAGGGACAACATTTGTGGGCTAACATTGGGGATGGTAATTCTATATGACCTTGTGGCTACATCTAATCACTAATAATTATTGTTTTGAAATAGGCTTGGGCCAATGATGTTATAACTGGTATATATCTCTTGAGAAATATAGAGGGAATTAGATCTATCACATCTTTGTAGATCTCTAGAGCTACAATGCCATTATGTTTATGAGGATATATAGTTATGATATACATTTTTTGAAATATGGCATTGAAATACCTTATAGACTCCCTAGCATCTCTTTTAATAGTTGTGAATTGATAATATATGACACAAAGACTACTAATTTTCCCAAATTGATCAATAAAAATGGTGTTGAAACCATTCTAGGTGGTAATACATTCATTGAGCAAAATGAGGAACCATTCATATGCTATGTCTTTGAAAGTAAACAAAAATAACCTACATGTTACATCTTCATGTACTATATTCTAAAAACTTAAAAGAACCTTAAAAAATTCAACATGTCCTTCTAAAGTTATAACATTGGTAGGATTGAATATAGGCAAATACTTCTCAAGATTATGGGGTAAAACATGAATTATCCCTTGTACAACCCATTAACCAAGCCATACCTAGATGTGGTTTGAATATAGAGTCTCATTGAATAGGATAAGTGGGTAAAGGTTTGGAGAGTCTCCACTTGCATTTATCACACCTAGTCCTTTGGTGGCTTTATAGCTCTAGCAAAGGCTCCCTCATTTATGAGTGTGATCTAGTGTAAATATTAAAGAATTCTAGTTTAAAGATGTGAAATCCTACTTAAAACAAGGTAATCCAAGTTGTATTTCCTACAAACCAAACTTTCAATACTATAGATCTATAATTTTAGAGTTATTTTACCATGACTAAAAACCTTTTACCAAAGGACTATGAATTTTTCCCCAACATAGTGCAAAGATAAGTCAAAAACCTCCCAGATCATCTATCTTTGCACTCAAAGATTCATCCAAAGGTGCAAAGATATCCTAAATTTGGGTTAATTAGTACTTGTCCCTCCTTCTAGCACTAGTGGATACCTCCCTATTGATTCTTTTAAATGAATGACAGGTGTTCTCTAGTGTTTAAAGACCACTTCTCATTTTAGAATCTAAAGATTCAAGGTATGAGTTGTAGGTATTTGGTAATTAAGGTGCGTGTGGTGAAAATAGCAACAAAACAACATGGATTGTTCCCAATATTTATAGAGTTTGATGGTTGGAGGCCATCTTTGTTTTTAGTACTAATTTTAATAAATAGACCTAGATCTAAATTCTTGACTAAGTTAAATGATTATGAACAATTTTTTATACTAAAGTGGATTTTTTTTACAAAGGGGCAAAAGGAAGGGTAAAGTAAGAAAGAAATAGTGATTATTGAACCTTGATTGTAAACATATTGATAGAGTTTATATAATTACCAAGAGTGATCTTAACTAGTATATAGTGTGAAGTAGCCTAAGCTCATGTCCCATTAAAAATTAGACCTAATTTTGAAGATAGGATGATGATACAAGTAAGAATTTGAATTTACTTTTAGGTTTTGCATTACATTTAGATAGATAATGCACATCTATGTTACAAAACAAATAAAGAGAAGTAAAACCAATTTCATTCCACTAACCTAGCATTACATGAGTTAGTAACCTTATAATTAATGATCTACTCAGTGTTTTTAGAAACTATTCATATTTACACTCAAATAAGCAATTGAGAAAATTTATCAATTGAAACACATTAAATCAGATAATTCCTTTGAAATTATTGGATCCCTTTGTATTAATTGCTAATACCATGGTATAAAATATTTTAAAGTCTCTCTTTTTACAATTGGTAATATATGTCTCTTTTATAAGAAGTTGAGTAGTATACTGGTCAATTTTCACACCTATAGGTGTATAAAAGACAACTATCCTTATTTTAAATATAATACAAATATCTTTCAAAATCTTACTAACATAGAGGCAATCATGCCAACAAACTAGCCTATGCCTTTATAAAATAGGCTCTTCATGGTAATCCCTAACTAAAAGATTCCTAACTTAGAGCTGGAACCTCTTGCTATTGAAGGATATTCATTGCTCATACATGTTACTCATCAATTTTTCTGATGTCCACCATAGGCCTGGTGATGTATCCTTCTTCTTGATCCACTACCTCATCAAAATCCTTGTCATTACTATCCAATGCCTCCTTGATGCTCCTCACTTTATTGATTCTCTCCTTTGTATTGAAGATCAACCCTATTATCTTATTAGGTTCTAGTACTAACTGATCTCTTGAGTCACCAAAGTAACTCTATTTTGGAATTCTTCATCCCTAATTATTCCTAGGACAGTGGGATGGACATGATCCTTGAGCACAGTTCCTAGGAGTTTTTGAATTCTGGTGATGAGTCCTTTGCTTTCTTCAATAAGATCTTAAAATTTGTATTACTAGGTGTTTAACGTTTGGATCTTGTCTCCCATAATTCCAAAGTTGGCACTAAGGTGCCCCTTACTAATAGCCTTGAAATTGGGAATTTGCTTCTTGATTTGGATGTCGAGCTAATCAATTTTACACTCAGACACCTACCATTAAATGTTTAGTTTATTGGTCACTGAGACTTGGTTTTCTAGTGCATTATGCTTTGACCTCAAGAACTTAATGCCTTAAACATTTCATGAAATCAATTTTCAAGCATTTTGATTATTATATCAGGGATTGAGATGATTACCTGAGTCTGTAAACTTTCCTTTTCTTATTCTAAGCTATAAATCCTTTGTTTTAAGCCCTATATGCCCACCTTAGCTTGTTGGGAATGGGCCTCAATCAATACTTCTACATGCTCCCTATTGATAGTGGATTTTCCAATTTCCTACCCTCTAATAGCGGTTAACCTAGTGAATGGTTCAACCTTTTAGAAGGTGAACTCTTCTTGTCCTATGATAGTAGTCATTGTGGTAATTATTTCTAGCCATACAATATCCTAGTTGAATTGGGTATTTATGTTAGGATTCTTAAATTATGGCTATTCAGGAGCTTCTATACTTGCACTCCTAGATACTCCATATGTGTCTAACTTTGGGCCTTCCTTGGCATGAAGGATCTAGATCTTTTTTATGTTTGCTTATCCACAATGTCCTAAATTCATGGCTTGATTTCATCATGCAAACCCAAACCAACTCATGTCATGGCCCATAATGGAGAGAGAGATGGGATCTTCTATAGCTTCACATAAACAAACAAATCAGGGATGATTGGTCCATGGATTGGGTTTTCATCACTGAAAAGGCTAACCTCACTAGTAGGGTAAGTGAAGCTCAACATAGGATTTTTCCTAGGTGTAAGAGTCACTAAGGCCAATTTAGCATTTCACTTCTCCCTATATAGAGGGGTTATCTCTTTACTTGATATATTAGAGGGATCCTCCTCCCTATCAAAACCATATATTATTCCTATGTCAGCAAGGGCACCTTTTAATGTCTCACCTATTTCATGGGAAAACATGCCAATAAACTCTACTAAGGAAGAGGATCTCTATGGGGATGTTGAGGTTGGAGGGCCCTTTCTAGGTTTATATTCCATATTTGGTTCCCCAATGATAGCTTTGACTTTTCCTTTGATATGTTTAGGTTGTCCAGGTTGGGTTTGTTCTACTATTTCTACTTACTATGGCTCAGAGGACTATCCTATCTATCACTCTTGATGGGCAGTCCTGGATGGACCCAACAACAAGTTATAATGTAGAGGATGTAGTTGCCACCTTTCTCTTGAGTACTTATTTTCCTTGATCAACCTATGCTCCAATTGGATGTTGTGACATCTAATTTTTTTAAGTACTTGTTCAAAGTTTCTAGCTCTTATATAAATTTCATCACCCACACCTAGCTAAGGTACATACTCAATCTTTGGGACCTTCCTATCTTAGATGTAGTTAATCATTATGTTCCTAGGGTCCCACATCTTGATATCATCCAAATAAAAATTAAAGGAATTCCTATGCACCACCATGACCTCTAGCTCCTTCTAATATCTAATTATGAATTTGCCAATGTCTAATGGGAAGGGGTGGACTTGAGATTTCTTCTTCTCTTTGCATGTCTTGTCCACACCCTAGGTAATTTGAGAGGTAATATCCTGATCTACAATATTTTTAGGGACATGAATGGGTAATCGATAGGACTAAGTCAGGATCCCCTCTATCCTTATCATGGTGCAATTTGAGTAGAACCATATGTCTCTCATAGTTTCTACTTGATTCTTGATGAGAAAATGGAGTCTTCACATTAGGATGCCAGTGATTGACTCATAAATGGTTAGGAAAACACCATCATAGATAAATTTCATGTGGTTCCTATATTTGAATATATGCAATTTGGAGTAGTGGTGAGAGACTGTGGTACTACCATTACGAGACTAGTTTATTATGCTAGGGAAGGTTACAAAATCCAAGATTGAATCCAAGAGATAGGACATCATAAATAATTACTTGGAAGTCATTTTAATGGCCATGAATTGTTTGGCTAGGAAAAAACTTATCAGGTCTCCTATCAGGGAGTTAGCTTCCTTTCTAGCATAAAGTGGACATAAGATACCCAAATCTTGCTCACATAAGTAGTGGAAGGGGCACCAAAGGCTCTATTTAGCAAGGTCATGGATATCCTAAAACCCTCCCTATATTGGACAATAGGAATTTTTCCATCAAGGTATCTAGAAACATAGGAGCCTTAGATTAACCAAGGTGTGAGGAATGAGTCTAGGTCCTAAGTATTAGTCCAATATCTCAAGGATGGGAGATCAATATAGGGCAAGGGATGTTTGTAGTAAGTATCAAAGGCCATGGGGGAGATATATAAAACCTTTTTTGTGCTTCCCTTTTGAATGATACATTTCCCATCTACTCTATAATCTATGAAAATAGGAGGAAGGTCATCGATACAATGCATTACCTCTATTTTGGCTATCACATGGTAGAGGACTACCATCTAGATTATGGTTATGTCATTATATCTCTAGTGCTCAGTTTCATTCCTCTTATCTTTTGAGGATATGGGCTTCAATTCCTCTACAAGGAAGAATAATTATAACTAGTTGTTGACTCCATAGACATTTAGGGCTGCTACATCCAACTCTTTATCTTTTAAAATCCTCCCTTCATTGTCAAAGCTTAGATAGATTTTAGATTTCATTTTCATCTATTTCCTGCTTGCCACCATTGATGACATTGAATTGTCTTTGCAAGGTCACCAAAGGTTTCACTAAGGCACTTTCTTCAAGGTTTAGTTGTGCTATTCTGAATACTTTATGACCAATTGAGCCAACTTGTGTCTTCTTTATAAAAAGGTCTTAGGGTTTTTGAGATTTAATGGTGTAAATATCCTATTCTTAAGCTTATATGTGGATTATATTTGATGGGACCCTCTTTCTCATGCCCTCTACACTTTCAAGCTTAGGATATCTTTGATTTTGATTATTCATGCTTACATGGTGCTTATGTGCCATGGCTCTATGCCTTTCATATCAATTTTCATAAATGCTAGATGGATATTAGCTATTAGCTTTCAAAAGCCTTTTTTATTTCTCCTGAATAACCCAAATCTAAGTTATTGAATTGTTACTAGCCCATTGATCCTTGGGTATGTTTTTCATATACTTGGCATCCTAGTAGATCTTTTTTATACTACCTATCCTTGTTAGTTGCCATCTTAGCTACAAGTTGGCTACATGTCAATCTCATGGAGATTTGAAAGGTCATCAAAATTGATGCACAGCTGGATCAAATCTAGTGAGTGAGTGATCACCATTGATCTTTGTAGGGTCTAAGTCATTTAATTGAGTGCCTTTAATAAGTGGGTCTCATAAAATCTATCTTTTGACTATCAATTTATCATCCATCCTCCTTATGTGGATTTATGTGCCTATGTCAATCATGTTGGCTATGGCCATGTTTTGAGATCTTAGAACTTTCAAAGGTTATTGAGCTTGATGCCCCTTTGGATCAAATCCATCAGGAGAGTGATCACTATTAATCTTTGCAAAGTCCAAGTCATTTAACTGAGCACCTTTATTAAGTGGGTCATATCAAATATTTGTCTTTCAATTAGCAAGCTACCACACATTCTCCTCATGGGGCTTTATGTACCTCTATTAGCCACCTTGGCCATGGGTATGCCATGTGTCAAGCTCATAAAGCTTTGAAAGGTCATTGGGCTTGATGCAGCATTGGAACAAATCTAGTGGGTGAGTGATCACCATTCATCCTATAAAGAGAATGAGAAATAACCATCAGACTCAAGGACATAAATACATAGGATATATTATTAATACTAAGGTCAAGATTAATTGAATAGGCATTATTATTAATAATCTTGTCTAAGTTAGACAATTTTCAAAAGGAACCCCCATAATGTATGTTAATTTGGACCATGAAAAATAAAGGGGAGGAAATGGATAAAGGCTTAGGTCATGTTGCTTTTACTTTAAAACATGATTTAGACCCTTTTGTTAATTAATTTATTTAATTATTCCCAATGATATTTAAATTTAAGCTTGGGGCTACGTAAACCTTAGTTCTTCCAAAGAACCTATAAAAAGAAACTTAATCAAATTCATTAGCCAAGTTAGCTCAAAATGAGCTTACAAAATTCACAAACATGATCCATTCACAAGGGCATGATCTACAACCTTTTTAAAAGGGACCTTAGTGCATGGATACTTCAAAAAGATACACAAGTTTCTCAAGGGTCCCCAAGATTAGAATGGGTGGGGAATGTTGGTCTCAACAAGTGGCAAATTCTGAGGGGAAACATAGAAATATGCTTAGAACTCTAGACTTTGAGTTCAGATAAACATTGAGGTCATCATTTCATTTGGCCTAAAACTTACATCTATATCTATTAGTGTTTGAAATAGACCTTGTGTTGGTGGATTTAAGGTTTGAACATTAAGACATACCTGAACTATGTGTGTGCTTTGATTCCACTTATTATTAGTCATATAATTTAAGAAGTACCCCTAGCTTCCTTCTTTCAATCATTTATGTTGACCTGGGTATAATGATTATCATGGTTTGGCTCAGGGAAGACTTAAGCATTGCTTTACTTCTAGCTAAGCATTCATATCCATAATATAGATAACTTTGGTTCCACGCATAGCCTTACTCCACTACTATTCAGACATCCATAACACTAGTGGAGACTACCTAAATCACCTATTTAAGAAAGCTTCACTTTTGCCTTGTAGTTCCATATATTTTTGTATTTTTAGAATTTTAAGATTTTTAATAAGTTTAGGAACCAAGATAGCCAGGTTTAGGATTCATTCAACATTTGATCTTGGGAGGATCACTCAGAGTTATAACTCTCATCTTATATAAGGATGTTGGTTAAGTGCTAGCTACTGTCATGTTTTTGGTAGTATAGGTTTTAAGTCCTAGGTACAAATCCTTTTAAAACTAGTGTAGATCCAAGGTCATGACTTAGATCTCATGAAATGACCTCCCATTTATCTATCTATACCCATTTTCTCAAAAATGCCTCATAGTGTTAATTTTTTGGGTCAAGGTTGCCTTTGCATGGGATTCATACCTTCCATTTTAGGTTTGGGTCCATTTTTATTAGACTTCATAGTTTCCTAGATTTTAGGAGGTGATCCCAATACATCTTGCGATTAGGGAAAACAACAGGTGAAAAACACACAAAGGAAAGCAAAAAAAATGAAACAAAACAAGGGGAATAAATTAATTTGAACAAGCTTATATATAAATTAGGCACAAGAAAGAAAAGATACTTGAAATAAACTAACTATCCTACATATTCAAATATAACCACCTTATACATTACTCCCTAAATATTTTAGGAGTGGTGGTAGAGAATTAGTGCTTGATGTACTACCCATTATTAGGCAATATGAACTCTACCCCTTGAAAATCTTTGATCTTGAAGGTGTTGTTCCCCAATGTTTTTATGATCTAGAATGGGCCAATCTATAAGGGTGTGAGTTTTCCATGTTTCCCTTTGGGTTTAGATGATTTTTCCCATAGGAGGACTAAGTCTCCCTACCTTAATACTTTGAATTTGGATCTTTTGTCAAACCACCTTTTCACTATGGCTTGGTGTCTGCTAAAGTCAGTAAAAGCCTTTTCTCGATCATCTTCCATCTCAATGATATCTAATAACCTAAAAGTGGCATGTTCTTGACTTTTTTCCATGTATTCTTGTATAAATGTGTATGTAGGTATCTTGAGAGTGATAGGGAGAATGGGTTCTTGTCCATACACCATCAAAAAGGGAGAAGTCTTCAAATCCTACTTGATCCTTGTCCTATTAGCCTAGGGTGTAAACTTGAGTAGTTTGTGCCAAGTTTTAGGTTTGTCTTTTATAGACTTCTTGATGGCCTTCATCAAATATTTATTTATTGATTTATAAACACCATTCCCCTAGGGCTAGTGATTGAATAAAAACATAAGTGTAATAACATGGTCATAAGCTCATTCGGTCATCTCAATTAAGATGAGTGCAGACCCATTATCACATAATAGAGACATTGAGGTCTCAAATCTGGTATATATATTATCTTCCAAGAAATTGATTACCTCTTCTATTCTACATTACTTGGTGGCAACTACTTTAATCCATCTAGTATAGTAGTTGGTGGTAATCAAGATGTATTTTTGACCCTCAAATGAGTTAGTGTTAATTACTCCAATAAATTCTATACCCCATTATGCAAATGGTTTATCAATCATAACTAGTTGTAGAGACATAGTTGCTTTTGGCTCTTTGGTATTGAATATTTGACAAGAGTGCCATTCTCTCACATGTTTGTGAGCATCCTTGAAGATAGTAGGAAAATAATAACCATCCCTTAGGATCTTGTGAGTTGTATTCCTTCTATAGGAGTGTCTACTACCCAAATGTTCATGACAAGTGGCTATTGTTTTGGTGGATTATTATTGTGAGACAAACCTTAGGTAGATCCCTTCAAAGTTATTCCTATACAAGACTCCATCCTTGATTAGGTAGTGTGTTGCCTTAAGTCTCAAGTCTTGATTTTTCTCTCTAGATAGACCTATAGGACAATCACTATTAATTATAAAATGTATGATTGAATCATACCACTCATTATTTTGGAAACTCTGTTGATCCACATGCATGGTGCTTAGACTAGGGTTAGTAAATGTAATAATTTGGATCAATCCTTGGCATCTTACTATATTTTTTATATTCATTTACAAATAAAATTCTTACAAAACTGATATCCACTTACCTCTATGCTTTCCTCGCTCATTTTGACTCAACATGAATTTTGTAGCAAGATCAAGTAGGATGGTATGCACCTTATTTCTGAGGATGTAATGCCTAAATTGATTTACTACCTTTACTAGTGAATATTCCTATTTATAAATCATAGAATAGTTTAGATCAACATTCATAAAATTATTACTCATGAAATCTATTGGGTGATCACACTCATCAAATTTGTGAGTCAATATATCAGCCATGGTATGATCAGATACAAAAGAGTAAAGGTAAAATTCATTTGAGAAATTGGGGCTTATAAGCACTAAGACCCAATGTCCTCCTTGATGTCATTAAATGCCTTCTTGGATTCATCATTCCATGTTATTTTGGAATCTTTCTTGAGTATGTCATTTAGTGGCTTGATAACCTCTACAAAACCAAAATGAACGTTCTTATGAAATTTATTTTGCCAAAAAATGACTTTAGTTCCTTCCTATTATTTGGGAGCTCAATTATAGATATGGATCCCACTCTTTAAATATATATGGAGATTCCATATTTGGTTATAATGTGTCATAATAGTTTCCCTTTAGTTGCACAAAATATGCATTTCTTAGGATTTAAGTGAATGCCATACCTCTTGCATCTTTCAAAAACTTGTTGCAGGTGCATGAAGTGGTCTTCTCTATTTTTGGAGAAAACTATTAGATATTCCATATAAATGAGGATGCACTTACCAATTAGGTCTTGGAAGGTGTGATCCATGGCTCTCTAGAAGGTATATCCTATGTTTATTAGTCCAAAAGGTATCCTTTGGTAAGTTAAGGTTCCCCACTTTATTGTGAATGTCATCTTCATCATGTCCTCTCTATCGACCAACACCTGGTTATAGCCTAAGAATCCATCTAAGAAGGACATCATAGATGACTCTAAAATAGTTTTAACTACGTGGTCAAGGGAAGGGAGAGGGTAATTGTCCTTTTTTGATGCTTTATTCAAATTCTTGAAATTAATACACAACCTAATCTCACCATTCTTCTTCCTAACTAGCAATAGATTGGACACCTAGGTTGAATGTCTAATAGGAAAGAATATCCTAACATCTAATAACCTTTTGACCTCTTTGAATATCATTGGTTCCAACATGGGGTTCACTAGCCTTTATTTTTGCTTGAAAGGTTTACAACTTTCTTTTAGGGGTATGATACGGGTAATGACTCTTTGATCAAAAATATTTAGGTCATTTTAGGACCATGTTATAACATCTTTATACTTGGTAAGGAGTTATTTGGACTTCACACTTTTAAAATTCATGCAAGATTGTCCAACATTCACTAATTGGGGTTCACATTAGAGGTCGAGATTCATAGTGTCATAATCCTTTCCACTTACTCTAGGAACTTTGGAAACCTCAGCTAGTTTGTCTTGATCAAACAAACTCTTTATAGAAATCATCCCTTTGGGGATTTTGTTGTCATTTAGTTTAATGACTTTGCTATCAAATTTGTTCCCTCTAGTTGTATTTTCATCAACTTCATCGATGACATGGCTTACAAATTTCATAGAATTGGTTAAAAAATCCAATATCTATTGGTCATCACTAAATACTTGGAAATTATTAACATTATCAGGCACTGATGGACATGGGACCAATTCAATTCTGAAATCAGGGTATTCTAGATTAGGCATAAGATTTGCTACAGGGGATACCAATTCATCTATAGCCTAGGTTTTTGCAATTGGAATATAAGTGATGTTGAAGGCCTCAAAGGATTTAATCAGGTTCTAGACTCTAAATTTGTACTTTTTGAGATAGGAGATTTTACATTGGTACCTAATTCTAACCTAGTTGAACACTAGCTCAAAGTCACCAAAAATTAGTAATTCTTTTGCTTTATTTTTGCTAGAAAATTGCAAGTCAAGGATGAGAGATTCATACTCATCAAGATTGTTAGTGCAAGGGAATTGGATTCTATAAGAGGCATGGTACCTTTATCTAGTAGGGTTGGTTAAGACAATACCCACACCTGATCTAACCTTGCATCTAACAGAATCAAAATGCAACTTCCACTTCCCAAGGGGAGATTCCCTTTCCTTTAGATTGTCTATCCTATTGGCTTCTAAGGTGAAAAATCCTAAGTCTAAATCAATTATATTGACCCTTTCATTTAAAACAATATACTTTGTTATCATATCTTTCATTATTGGTTCCCTCACAACTCTAATTTGATTTAGGTCTCCAATCCAAGGAAACCACAAGTGAAAACAATTAGTGGACATATACCCATTTAAGGCTTTAGTCCATTCTCTACTCAACAAGATGCCATAGGCATGTGGCATGTCTAATACTTGAATGTCAATGAATTATTGAATTAGGTTTAAAAGTTATTTATATGTAAACATTTAGAAGTTCCCTAATCACTTTTACCCTTGATTTATCTAATTGAGTGACTATCCTATTAGACTTGTCAGGAGTTAGGCCTAGTTATTTACATATACCAATAGGCATGATATTTTTAGAATCACCTGAGTCTAACAATAAATTATGCAAGTTTTTACCAAACATCTTATTTATGAGTAGAAAAGGGGCGATTCAGCCTTGGTCTTATATATCATCACATTAGTGTGATTAGTTTTGGGAGATTTATTGGATTTCAAGGATTCTAACAGTAAATCTCTTTGTTTTGTGATCTAGGTTAACTTATGCAAGGTAATGTTGGCCTTGATTTTATTCATGTCTTCAGTAATATTATGGCCCATCTTTCTCAATGACTCAACATTAGGCTTGAAGTTGCCTCATTTGCATGGCTCAGGGTCATTCCTTAAAGCAGTGTTAGGGGGTGTCATAATTATTAAGAGGAGTTGAAGTAGTCATAGGTTACCTCTATTCTCTATTCCTCAATGGGTTAGTCTTTTTTAAGAACTTTTGAAATGCATGGATTTATTTAGGTATCTCATCTGGTTCATTTCCCACTTAGAAATGGAAATCAAAGGTTATAAGATGTGAATTTAGTTGGAGGGCTTAGGACTAGATGTATTTTCATTATTTTCTTTATTAGGGACTACTTCAAATGTATCCAGTTCTTAAAAATCTTCAAAGGCTTTGTAAAACTCAATGCAATCTATCTCACTGTGTCTAGCAGTAGCATGCACTCTATAGTAGTTAGGAAAAGTAATGTCTATGAGATTAATGTCCATAGTTTTATTACCAATAAGGGGTTGATAGTCTTGTTATTGTAAAAGATATCATTTTGAAACCTATTTCCTAGTTTTTTGAACTTATAGAAGGCAAAGTTTCTCCCAAAGATTTCACTAGTATTGCCTACCTATTTTTGCAATTGAAAGAAGTAAGTGCTAAGATTTTGAACCATATTTATTATGGACTCATTATCTCACTTTGGGGTCTTAGAATTATAGACCTATTTACTATTCAAATTAAGAGAAGATATTAAGGCCTTTCGATCATTGATAGGAGACCCATTAGTAGCTTGATGACTCATGAATCCTATATTTTTATTAGGGGTAGCATAACTAGTGGGCATGATGTTTAGACTTGGGATTTGGTTGAGAGATAGAGTATTTTGGTTATTATTTTTAATAAGGGTTAGGTCTGACATCTATAAGCTAACATTGGGGATGGAGTACACTATGTGACCTTGTGGTTAAATCTAATCACTGATAGCTATTACTAATAGTCTTGGGCTAATGATGCTATAACCAATATAAATCTCTTCAAAAATATAGAGGTCATTGCGTCTACTGCATCTTTGTAGATATCTATAGCTAGAATATCATTAGGTTTATAAGGATATATAGTTATGCTATATAGTTTTTTAAATTTAGCATTGAAGGACATTATAGGCTTGCTAGCATCTCTTCTAATAGTTTTGAATTGATGATATATGACACAAAGACTAATAATTTTCCCAAATTGATCGATAAAAATGGTGTTGAAATCATTCCAGGTGGTAATGTAGTCATCGAAAAAATTGAGGAACCATTCATAAGTTGTGTCTTTAAAAGTAAAATGAAATAACCTACATGTTACATCTTCATGTACTACATTTAATAACCTTAAAGTAGAGTTAAAATATTTAACATGTTCTTCTATAGTTATAACACTAGTAGGATTGAATATAGGCACATAACTCTCAAGATTATATGGTAAATCATGAACTATCTATTGTACGTTAAAGGGTGAACTCCCTGATCAAGTCATACCTAGATGTGGTCTGAATGTAGAATCTCCTTGAATAGGAGAAGTGGGTAAATACATGGAGAGTCTTCATTTACCTTTATCACTCATAGTCCTTTGGTGCCTTTGTATCTTTAGCAAAGGCTCCCTCATTTTTGAGTGTGATCTGGTGTGAATATTAAGCAATTCTAGTTTGAAGACATGAAATCCTGCTTAAAACAAGTTAATCTAAGTTATATTTCTTACACACCAAACTTTTAATACTGTAGATCTATAATTTTAGAGATATTTTTTTAGGACTAATGACCTTTTACCATAGGACTATGAATTTTATCCCTAAATAGTATAAAGATAAGTAAAAAACCTCCCAAATCATCAATATTTACACTTAGAGATCCATCCAAAGGTGCAAAGATATCCTAAATCTAGATTAATCAACACTTATCCCTACTTATAATTCTAACATAGCCCTCCATATTGATACTCTTAAATGAATAATAGGTACTCTCTAGTTTTTAAAGAACATTTCTCATTTTAGAATCTAAAGATTCAAGGCATGAGTTGCAAGTATTTGGCAATTAAGGTGCTTGTGGTGAAAATAGTGGCAAAGCAACATGGATTGTTCCACAATATTTATAGAGTTTGATGGTCGGGGACCATCTTGGTTTTTAGAACTAATTTTAACAAATAGACCTATATCTAAATTACTAACTAAGTTAAATTATTATGAACAATGTTTTATACTAAAGTGAATCATTAAAAAAGGGGCAAAATGAAGGGTAGAGTAAAAAATAAATAGTGATTATTGAATCCTACTTGTAAACATATTGACAGAGTGTCTAGAATTACCAAGAGTTATATTAACTAGTATATAGTGTGAAGTAGCCTAAGCTCACATCCCACTATAAACCAGGCCTAATTTTTAAGATAGAATGATGATACAAGTAAGGATTTGAATTTATTTTTAGTTTTTGCATTACAATTAGATAGCTAATGCACATCTATGTTGAAGAATAAATAAAGTGAAGTAAACCTAGTTTCATTCCACTAACCTAGCATTACACAAGTTAAAAACATTGTAATTAATGATTTACTTACTATTTTTAGAAAATATTAATGCTTATACTTACACAAGTAATTGAGAAACTTTAGTAATTTAAATACATTAAATTAGACAATTCTTGAAAAAAAAATTGATCCCTTTGTATTAATTGCTTAAAACCATGGTATAAAATAGTTCAAAGTATCTATCTTTACAATTGGTAATACATGTCCCTTGTATAAGAAGATAATAATTATACCAATTAGTTTTCACACCTACAAGTGTATAATTGAAAACTATCTTTGATACAACTATAATATAAATATCTTTCACAGTCTTACTGACTTAGAGGCAATCATGCAAACAAACTAGCATGTGCCTTTATAGAATAGGCTCTTCATAGTAAGCCCTAACTAAAAGATTCCTAAAGTAGAGGTAGGACCCCTTGCTTTTAAAGGATAGTCATTACTTATGCATGTTGCTCAGTAATTAGGCTTAAGTCCATCGTAGGCATGGTGATGCATCCTTCTTCTTGATCTCCAGATCATCAAAATCCTTATAATTCCTATCTAAGGCCTCCTTGATGCACCTCACTTCATTGATTCTCTCCCTTGTATTGAATATAAACTATAGTATCCTATTGTTTTCCTAGCCTAGTTGGCCTTGACCCTTGCCTTTGATCTCTTGAGTCACCAATGTAACTATATGTTAGAATTATTCATGACTAATTATTCTTAGGGTAGTGGGCTAGATAGGATCCTTGAACATAATTCCTAAAAGATTTTGAATTTTGGTGATGAGTCCCTTTCCTTATATAATAATATATTCAACTTTGTATTACAATGTGTTTAATTTCTAGATCTTGTCTCCCATAATTACAATGTTGGGACTAAGGTACCCCATGCTAAGAGTCTTGAAATTGGGATTTTTCTTCTTGATTTAGATGTCATGGAACTGAGCAATTTTAATCTTAGATGCCTACCATTGAACATTTATTTTATTTATCACCAAGACTTAGTTTTCTAGTGCACTCTACCTTTACCTCAAGGACATTAATTCCTTAAACATTTCATGAAATGAATTTCAAGAAATTTGATTATTGTATCAAGCACCAAGATGATTACCTAAGTCTATAAACTTTCCTTTTCTTGCTCTAAGTCCTAAGTCCTTTGTTTTAATCCCTAGATGCCTAAATTAGCTTGCTATGAATGGGCCTCAATCAAGCTTTCTACATCCTCCCCATGGATGGTGGATTTTCTAATTTCTTTCCCTCTAATAGGGGTTAACCCAGTGAAGGGTTCAACCTTTTGGAAGGTGAACTCTTCTAGTCCAATCATAGAAATCCTTGTGGTAATTATTTATATCCCTATGGTATCTTGGTTTAATTGGACCTTTATGTCAATATTCTTAAATTATGGCTATTTAGGAGCTTCCAGACTTGTACTCCCAAAGGCTCTAAGTGTGTCTAACTTCTAGCCTTCCTTGGCATGAAGGATTTAGATCTTTCTTTCTACCTACTTTTCCAAAATGTCTTAAATCCATGGATTTATTTCATCATGCATGCCCAAACCAACTTGTGTTATGGCCCATTATGGAGAGAGAGAGATGGAATATTCCATAGCTTCACATAAACAAACCAGTCAAGGATGATTGGTCCATGGATTGAGTTTTAATCACTAAAAGGTTGACTTCACTAGAAGGGTAAGTGAAGGCCAACCTAGGCTTCTTCTTAGGTGCAAGGGGAACTAAGGCCAATTCTACCTTTCACTTCTTCATATTTAAAGGGATTATCTCTTGATTTGATGTATTAGAGGGGTCTTCCTCCTTATCAGAACCATATGCCACTGCTATGTCGAAAAGGGCACCTTTAATGTCTCACCTACTTCAAGGGCAACCATGCCAATGAAATATAATAGGAAAGAGGGTCTCTATGGGGATGTTGAGGGTGGAGGGCCCTCTCTGAGTCTATGTTCCATATTTGGTTTCCCAATCATATCTTTGCCTTTTATTTTGATATCTTTAGGCTACATAACCTAGGTTTTTTATAATAGTTCTACTTGTTATGGCTCAAAGGAATATCCACTCTATTGCTCTTGATGGGTAGTCCCAGATGGACCTGACAATAATTGATAATGTAGAGGGTGTAGTTTATAACTTTCCATAAAGGATTTGTTATCCCTAATTAACCTATGCTCCAATTCGATGTTGTCACCTTTGATTCTAGAAATTACTTTTTTAAAGTTTTTGTATCTTATATAAATGTCATCACCCACACCTAACTGATGTCCATACTCAATATTTGGGACCTTCCTATCTTAGATGTGGATGATCACTATGTTCTTAGGGTCCCACATTTTGAGGGCATCCATATAAAAATTAAAGGAACTCCTATGCACCACCATGACCTCCAGTTGCTTCAAATCTAAGATTATGACTTTGCTAATGGCCAATGGGAAGGGGTGGACTTGATATTTCTTCTTCTCTTTGCATGTATTATCCACACCCTAGATAATTTGAGAGGCAATCTCTTACTCTACAATCTTGTTAGGGACATGAATGGGTAATCCATAGGGCTGAGTCAGGACTCCCTCTATCCTTATCATGGTGAAATCCAAGTAGAACCATATGCCCCCCATAGTTTCTACTTGCTTCTTGATGAGAGGATGGAGTCTTGGCATGGGTATGCCAATGATTACCTCATAAATGGTTGGTGAAACACCATCATAGATAAATTACATGTAGTTCTTATATTTAAATAAATGTAATTTAGAGGTGCTCAAAGAATGTGGTCCTAGCATTAGGATACCAATTTATTATGCCAATGAAGATTACAAAAGCCAAGAGTGAATCCTAGAGACAGGACATGATAAATAATTTCTTGGAAGTCCTTTTAATGGTCATGAATTTTTTGGCCAAGAAAAAGCTTATCAGTTCTCTTATAAGAGGGTTTAGCTTATTTTCTATCATAAAGTGGACATAAGATACCCAAATATTACTCACATAAGTAGTAATAGGGGTACCAAAGGCTCTGTTTAGCAAATTCATGGGTATCCTAATGCCCTCCCTAAATTTGATATTAATAATTTTTCCATCAGGGCATCTAAAAATATGGGAGCCTTGGATTAACCAAGGTTTGAGGACTAAATCCATGTCCTAAGTGTTTTTCCAATCTCTCAAGAATGAAAGATTGATATGGGGCAAAGGAAGTTTGTAGTAGGTCTCAAAGGACACAGGGGTGATATATGCAATTTTTACAGTACTTCCCTCTTGATTGATCCATTTAGCTTATATTTTATAATCTATGAAAATAGGAGCAAGGGTGTTGATACAATGCATTACATTTATTTTGGCTATCAAGTGGTGGAGGCCTACCATGTAGATCATGACTATGTCATTATATCTTTGATACACAATGGCATGCCTCTTCTCTTCCTAGGATATGGGCTTATATTCCTCCATAAGGAAGAACAATTATGACTAGTTCTTGACTTTATTTAAATTTAGGGCTACTACATCCAACTCTTTATCTTTGAAAATCCTCCCTTCATTATCAGAGGTTAGATAAAGTTTAGCTTCCATCTTCATTTGTTGCCTACCTACCACTATTGATAAAAGTAAGTTGTCTTTAAAAGGTCAACAAGTGTTTCACTAAGGCACTTCCTTCAAGGTTTAGTTGTACTATTTTGATTAATTTTTGACCAATTGAGTTGACTCAGGTCTTCTTTATAGAGGGCTTAGGGTTTTTGAGCTTTAATGGTGGAAATATCTAGTTCTTTACCTTATACATGCCTTAGATTTAATGGGTCTCTTTTTCATGCCCTCTATTCTTTCAAGCTTAGGAGATATTTCATTTTGATCCTTCATGCTTACATGAAGCCTATGTGGCATGGCTCTATGCCTTTCACAACAATTTTCATAAATGTTAGGTGAATACTAGCTATTGGCTTTTAAAAGCCTTCTTTATTTTACCTTGATAAACCAAATCCAAGTTATTGAATTATTATTAGCCCATTGATCCTTGGGTACATGGTCACAACACTTGGCATCCTAGTAGATATTTTTTATGCTACCTATCCTTATCAGTTATCACCCTAGCTACTCATTGGATACATGTCAAGCCCATGGAGATTTGAAAGGTCATCAGGCTCAATGCATCATTAGATCAAATCTAATGGGTGAGTGATCACCATTGATATTTGAAAGGTCTAATTTATTTAACTAATCACCTTTATTAAGTGGGCTCCATCAAATATTCATCTTTTAACTAACAAGCCACCATGCATCTTCCTCATAGGGATTTATGTACCTCTATCAATCATCTTGGCTATGGGTATGCTATGTGTTGATCTCATGGAGATTTGAAAGGTCATTAGGCTCAATACACTATTAGATAAAATCCAATAAGTGAATGATCACCATTGCTCTTTTCAAGGTCCAAGTTATTTAACTAAGTTCCTTTATTAAGTGGGTCCTATTATCTTCATCTTTCAACTAAAAATCTACCATGCATCTTCCTCATAGGTATTTATGTACCTTTTCTAGTAACCTTAGTTGTGGGTAGGCCTCGTGTCAAGCTCATAGAGCTTTGAAAGGTCATCAGGCTCGATGCATTGTTGGATCAAATTTAGTAGGTGAGTGATCATCATTGATCCTATAAATATCATGAAAAATAAACATCAAACTCAAGGACATAAATACTTAGGAAAAATTATTAAGACTAAGGTCAAGGTTAATTTCTTGGGCCTTAGTATTAATAATCTATTCTTAGTTAAAAAAATTTCAAAATGAACCCCCATAAAGTACATTAATTTGGACCAAGAAAAACATAGGGGAGGAAATGGATAAAGGCTCGGGTCATGTTGATTTTCTTTTAAAACATGATGCAAACCCTTTTATTAATTTATTTATTCAATTATTGTCACCAATATTTGAATTTGAACTTGGGGCTGCCTAAATCTTGGTTCTTCTAAAGAACCTAAAAAACTAAACTTAAGTGAATTCATTAGCCAAGTTAGCTCAGAATGAGGTTACAAAATTCACAAAGATGATCCATTCACAAGGGCATGATCTACAACATTTATAAAATGGACCTAAATGCATGAATACTTCAAAAATATACATAAGTTTCTCAAGGGTCCCCAAGATTAGGATGAGTGGTGAATGTTTCTCCCATCACCCCTATCACCATCATAGTTGGTAGCCACACTTATTTATGAGCATTGTACAGGTTAAATTATTACACCTATGAAATATCTATTTATAACCCTAGTTCAAATGAGAGTAGTTGACTCTCCTAGGCATCTAGTCTTACAATATATATCACATCATAAAATCATTCAGGACTCATAAGTGCCATTATCTACTATACCACTTATTAATTTAGTACCATAGACAATTTAAATTGTACCATAGTGACCATAGGAAGTGAGACATTTTTATAACAAATAAATAACCCCATAGAGTCCTAAAAATTATATATATAATCATCATACACATGATATTTTGAGGGATTGTGATAGATTACAACACCTTATTAATTAATTAATTTTGATACACTTACACCTAGTACTTTTTTATCACAATAGCTTACCTTTTTACCATATGATATAAGAACTTCCAAAGACATTGATGGGATATTTTTTTAAACCCATTTTAAATTTTTACAAAAATAGAAAATACCAATAAATAAAATAATTCAAAAATTAAAAAACATTCAAAATATTCATAAAGATAAAAAAATATGCCCTAATCATGACATAATTTCTTGTTACACTATTTAATATGTTATTTGATACATTTTTTAGATAACACATTATTTTATACACGCACATAAAATTCATTGTATATGGGTGTGACTTATGACATAAATATCATCTATGGATATAAAAATGTTGAAATTTCCTATACCAAAATACCATGACAATGTTGGGGGCATCTTATTCCATAAGTGACACTATCATACGATATATAGCTTTATGAAATTTCACCATTTTGAGTTATATATATTAATTACACATATCAAGATAGACACATATGTCTTACACAATACTTCATGGATATATAATTTACTATTACATGGCATTGATATACATTCATAATGTAGACTAGTTTTGAATTTTTATATGCTTCACTGATGCTATTATTATTGCATGATAGGATGGTCATTAATATTTTATTGTTGCAGCACCTTGGCCTTTGTTATGACATTTGTATGTCCCTTGTACTTATATGTATATAATACATATGTCTCTCGAATGTTTCCCTTTTTTCTTATGTGCATGACACTTTATGTTTCATATTTGTGGCCTTTGGCCTCATTTGATGTGACATATTTATGTCCCTTATATGTCACCATTGGCCTTATGCATGACATTATGTAATTATTAGTGGATTAATATAAAATTTTATAGAAAATGTTTTGATCTTGTTGATATTTCTATGATTTTATATGTCATTATAAATTTCATGCACCTCCATACTTACGCATGGCTCATGTTTTATATCATGCACCGATTTAGTGTATAATCTTACTCAATTATCACATAAATAGTGTTACTAATGTGTACCTTAATGATACATATATCTGTTCATGAAAGTTATATGACTTGAGATACATATGTTACATGTTTTCCTTGATGATATATACATTATTATGATGATATATTATCCACATCTTAACATGATTAAATATGTATACATGACATAATAGATTTAACTCTTTATTTCTACATGAGTCACTTATAGGATGCATTCCTTACCTCAAATTGAGATCATATTAGTGGTATTATCATATAACCATAAGTCTCCATGAGCATAAAAATCAAAATTTAAAAAAAAAAATAAGATTCAGAGTGCTTAAAATATCATATGAGTTTAGCTACAAGACATATATTCACATATTGATACATATTATGGGGGCATATGACATGCATATGCACTCACTTAAAAAATTCATGTTATATAAATTAAATATGTAGATACACTTAAGTTTATATACCATGCATGTGCACATGGTATAAAGTAACATGAATTACATATTTTCACATACATATACATTTGAGACACATGATCTCATATTTTAGAATCTATATGCATAACATTATATATCTGTTGGGACATATGCAATGGTGAATTATATTAGCTCATACATAGATAATATTTTATGTGTCAAATAACACATATTCAATGAGACATGATATTAGTTCATTCAAATATACACATTTGTAATTGATCACTATTAATGTTGTTTATTTTCAAAATATAATTTGATGGAACTAAGTAGTAAGTAATATTGAATCTTTAAGTCCTACAATTATTGATTCATATTTCTTGAGGTAATGCATAATTAGGTTCAAAATTTCTACATGGCATTAATATTACTCATAATTATCACATTATCTAGAACCTACATTACCATATTGAGGTTCAATCTCATAGCTATAGTTATTTGACTTAGTGTAATTAAGTTTCAATGATGTTAAAAGGTCATAATGATACTCTCTATTCATGAGGTTTGGATCCTTTGTATTTCCAACCCATGGGATTAAAAAATTATACCAAATTGGAATTTCATCACCCAAAATTAGCCAATGGTTCAACAAGAGAATCCATTCTAAAATTTTCTATCAAGGAAGAATCATTTCCAACAAAGTTACATGGAAATTTTCTTTGCACACACACATATACTACATTACTCTTAAAACTTTTCAAATTTCAATTATAGTTTAGTTTTAAAATGGACATTAAATACTACATGGCGATTGTAAATTATAAATCCGAGAGAGGTTAGTCAATCCATTAGTGAACAAAATAAAAATTAACTTGAAGAATTATAATTTAAAGCCTAATCCATAGGTTTATTTATATGTAAAACTAGTAATAAATGCACATTAGAAGATAAAAACAAATGTTTATACCTCCTTACAAGATTTGTATGAGAACTAGTCTTAAGAGGTTGAGCTTTACTTATAGGATATGGAGTCTTTGTCAATTCTTGATTCCATAGGTGGGAAGAACATATCATTGTCTACACTTTATTCTTGGATTGAATTATCATTGGCATGAGCATTTATTGAAGTGATGACCTTGACATTTTTTAGAGCTTCATTGTCTTGGTCATTTTAAAAGAGTGTGAAGACCCTTTCATTTATAGATTTGGAAAATGATTGTTGAGCATCTAGTTTGAGATGAAGATCAAGGTCCCTAGATTAGTCCTCAATTCTCATAAATAAGAAATATGGAGTGTGGATGAAATCAATGGAGTATTCCATAAAAATGTAATAGATTCAAATGATAACCCCTTTGTGTGTGTAAGTGAGGTGTAATAACTTGTATTGAGTGTGTAAGTAAAGATTAAGACATGTCCTAACCTTTGATTTATTTCAAACTTTTCTTTAAGATGTTATCCATTTATGAGCTAATATTCCAATTTTGAATGTAATAAAATAAGATAATTCTAAATCCATGTATTTTCCTCTTAGTTGAATGATTAGACTTGATTGAGTGGGATTAATCAATAATTAGAAGAATAATGGCTTTTTTCAATGTTTGTATTTTTCAATAATGTATTCCCTTAATTTTATCATGAATATGTAAAGGGTTGATTTAATTCAAGATGTATTATATAAGATTAATATTGTAGTATAATCCATTGCTACAATCAATGATGTATCATTGTGATTTTAAAAATGATAGTTGTACAAGGAAATTAGGTCTAATGGTGATTTATGGTTAAACTTGCATGTGATTAAGGAAACCTACTCTTGATTATAGTTTGGACAAGAAAGTGATTAAAATAAATTGTATACATTTTTCTTTGTTTGAGAAGGCATTGTGAGACACTAGGCACAATAACATATTTTCAAAGAATTAAAAAATTATTAAGAATAAATTTTATAATGATTTAAGAATGATGTATTCACTCTTATCTTTTAGTATTATTATAATTTGAAAAAATTAGATTGATTCCCCAAAGGGTGCTTGATTACCCCTAAATGCCCCATTTATGGTAAGGTTAGGGAATAATTTAAGATGGAGAGGCCCTTGAAAATGAGAGGAACAAGTAAGAATGGGAGAAATTAACCTATGGTTAAAATTAACCCACTTGAGCTAATGTTTACACACTTTTATTTCTATTTTTGGAGAAAAAAGAATTGAATTATCCACAAGGTAGGGTAAATGGGAAGGATACATCCAAAAAAAAGAGACACTTTGACATGCCCCAAATAGGGTGAAATTTGTGGGATTAAAATTAGAAGAAAGACTAAATGATGGGTCTTCCCTCAAAGAAGGTGGTCTTGATTGATCACAATAATGTGACCCAAAAGGGTGAATTTGATCATTTATTAATCTAATTAGTTTTCTCTAGTAGAGAATATTTTCATTTTATTAAATTATGATAAGGCAATTGATCAGTTGGTTGGTAAGCATAGCTCAAGGGTGTAACATGTTACAAAAATTAAATATGAATTGGTGAAAATGTAGATGTGAGCGTATAATGAATTTTTAAAGAATTAATAAGCCATAAAAAACTAGGCACATTAATGATAAATGGTTAAATAAAAATATTATTAAGAATAAAATAATGGTTTGAATAATAATGAGATAATGGTGGTCGAACTAACCTTAATAACTAAACTTTACTAAGTGTTGCTTACATAGTCCAAAGGTAACTCAGGTCAACATAATTATCCTCAAGATCAGGTGAAAATGGAATGAAGGAAATTATTATGAATTTTTTTATACACCTAGATGTAGATGCAACATGAATAACATATAGCTTATTCATGTGGTCTAGCTGATTATGCTGGATTGGTAGATAAAGTGATTTTTATTGTGACATTGCCAATTAGACCTCAGACACTTGATTTTTTAAATAGAACATGATGATATTCACCATGATGACCTAGTTTTGATGTGCATAAGGACTAACCCCTAATCTAATAGATAGATGATAACAAGACATCATTGATATGAAAAATCATGAAGATAATTATGAATATGTTACTGGATGGA
Organism: Torreya grandis; assembly: GCA_037957365.1. Lineage (NCBI taxonomy): Eukaryota > Viridiplantae > Streptophyta > Pinopsida > Cupressales > Taxaceae > Torreya > Torreya grandis. The sequence goes on along the minus strand of JARHVA010007066.1, from coordinate 270,122 downwards.
CTCAAATATGAGTAAATAACAAGGATCACCATGATGATGAACTTATTATCATAATGGACTAAGTCAAGGAAACAAAAATAATAGAAAACAAATAATCAAACAAGAAAACACACACAAACTTGAAAATAAAAGCAATAAAAATCATCTTACTTTTTAACTAAGTCAGAATCCACATGTGAAGGATCAATGATAATGATAATTTGATGGTTACCCCAAGCAAGGATACATTTAAAAGAACACAACTAAATTTGGTTGAAATTATTGAAACTAATAATGAGTTTTCCCTAGTAAGGTATATTTGGGAAGGAAACATATCAATAATGATTAGTGACCTAAGATGATTGGATTTAAGGATTTGTTTGATTGGATCTATGACAAGACACAAGTTTATGGATTTTAAATATTTATATCTCTCATGGAGATTGTAAAACTATTTTTATTTTTAGGTTTTTTTGTAATTTTCAAAATTTTAGGGGTTTTTGGACTATTTTGAACATTTTTGGATTTTTGGCATCTCAAGTCAATGGAAGATTATGAGATGCAAAATGTTTTAACTCATAAAATGGCTATAGTGTGGCTTAAATTGAATGAAAAATAATTATAATGTGGCCTAGGTTTCTCACAAAAATGGTGAGAGTGTGGATTAGTTTTCTCAAAAAATGGTGAAAGTATGGAAAAAGGGCGACAAATCTAACCTTATAATTTAAGTGATACCTACATAGTCCAAAAGGACCTTAGGTCAATGTAGGTTTGATCAATAATTGTTATGAATCAACAATAGGGTTGAAAAATAAGAATGAAAGAGGATAAAGTAATGGTACATGATTATGTATGACAATGACGGAAAGGACTAAGAGTATCCAAGGACCATGTAATGTGAGAATCAAATTTGTTCAATCATCAAAGTGTCATGTGGGTAATAAGTTTTTTTTTTCTAAATAGGTTTCAAATACCTTCCACTTACATAATAAGGTAAAGATAGGAAGACTAATGGTCACAATAAGATGGGATTGAGCTAAATAAGATTGAATGGCTAAAATAGCTAAAGTGGCTTGAATGGCATGGTATCTAATAAAGATAAGGCTAGACCTAGGTGTCAAGGTACTTATAGATAAAAAAAAATTATGTATGATGTCAAAAACCTAGCTTTCATCATGGTACTTTCCCAAGGTGACACAAGCATGGTTTTCACCATTGACAAATTATTTCTCTTTTGCTTTTGATTATTATTTATTTTTGTTTGATTTTTATATTTTTTTTTGGATTTGATAGCATCTCAACTCAATAAAGGATTACAAGATGCATAATATGGACCCTTTACTATCTAACCAATACCTATTCAAAATTATTGCTTTGTCCAAATCCTATTTTTGATCTAAATTATATTTATGACGTGATCCTTTTTTGTTGTTAATTCTAATTCCTCTACACATCTAGACAAGATGTGTTTTTGGCCTCTAGAAAAAAAAGTGCCACCAAGAAGGGTAAACAAAGGTAGGCATGGGATAAATGGTTTAAATAGATAATGGAATATAGGTCTTGAATTGATCATAGGATTATAATGGAATGTATAATTATTGATGGACACATGAATAATGAGATTTTTAGTTGCACACATTGTTGTTGCTTCCATATTTAACTTGATTTTGGTTTTAGTGGGGCTGATATTGACTTAAATAACTTCTTCATCAAGAAATGAGAAACTAATTGGGTCAGATATTGATGCCTTGAAGAGGTTTTGACCAAAAAATTCTTCTTGATTATCCTAACTTTGATTGTCCAATACCACCTTGAATAAGGTTTCACTAAGGGACATTGATAACTTATTTTGATTGTCCCTTAGAGCCTTAAGCAAGGTTTCACTAAAAGATTATGATTTTTTATTATAATTATTGAATAAAACCTCAAACAAGGTTTTAATATAATATGTTGATTTTAGAATTCGATTGTCCCTTAGTTCCTCAATAAAATTTTCATTAGGAGATTATTCTTCTACTTGGGTATTGTCTCGTTTCCATAAAAATTATGGCACTGATATGTTACCATGGAATAAGTTCAATAATGCATGAGTATGTTGATCCAAAATGACATTTGTAGGAGGTGGAATGTCAATATAATGTCTAGGTTGGTTAATGGCATGCATAATGGAAATAGAAGGGTAAAAAGAAACACAATCCTTATATAGGCTACTAATAGAACTTGGATCAGTGTCAAAATATGCTTCCTTAAAAAATATGGAAGGATCACAATTGTTTTCAATTAGTTATGCTAAAAATATGCAACCAATGTTGTAACATCCATTAATATCTTCTAATTCTTTAACTAATTCTAACTAAAGAGGACTTGAATTTGACATTAAGGCTAACATTGATTACAATTTTAATGCTAAATATAATATTTATTATATAATGTAACCCAATTATGATATTTATTCTAAAATAGAACATGATTATGATGTTGAAATAATTGAAAAGATGGCATGTTGAATTGCATTATCCATAAGTACCTTGTTCACTTTTCACTTGGAAATGAAGTCTTTGGGATGAAGAAATGTTTAGAAATGGTGGATATTTTGAAATGGACAAATAATTAGATTTTTATTGATGATAATGGGCTCTTCAAATATGGGCTTGTTTGATATAAGTTCTTCATCAAATAGAGGTCCTTCATCAAACATGGATGGACCAATAATGATTTGGGTTTAGTTAAATATGGGTGATATGACAAAAAAATTGACAATTGGTTATTTATCTTGATCTTACTTTAGAAGTGGACATATTTAATCATGATTAGAAAGGGGATCATGACATCTCCTAACTAAGTAGCTATCAGACTTTAATACACTTAACATGTAAATAAATAAGGGACCTTCAAGGTGAAATAGCATAATAGGTCTGCACTATTATCTTGTAAGGGGTATTTCTTTAGGATATCTAATAAAAAACCATAAGTTATATAATATAAACACAACCATAATTTTGGCACTAAGCTGTAACAATCTCATAAGGTTTTCATATTTATTGTTAAAAAGTTATCATTTAAATTAGTCTTATCCATAATCTACACTAGATGAGATATTTAGAAAATAATAGTGATTTTTTTAATAATCAACATTTGATGGAATATTTTTAAGGGAGATATTTACTCCATCATATGTTTAATAAAGACCAGTGATGCTAGAACAAGTTTAGGATCATGAGATGCCATGACTCAAATTATCTTAGATTAATAACCCCAATCAAAGATAAATGAAATGAAAATTAGATGAAATAAATTATCCCTAAAGAGAGTTTACTTAGTCTCACTTAGAATGGGCATAAATAGGGTGGTCATGGTCTTAATGTAGTTTTAATGGGCCCAAAGAGGGTGGTCTTGTAATTGGTTTCTAAATAAAATGGGTCCCAAATAGGGTGGTCTTACTTAGATTAAATTTAGCCAGAATGGTCTTAAATTTATTGGCCCCAAATAGTGTGAATTGACACATATTAGAATGGGCCCAAAGAAGGGTGGTTTTGGCATCACTTAAAATGGTCCCAAAGAAGGTATTCTTGTTATTGACTTAATTAGAAATGGCCCAAAGAGGGTAGTTTTGTAATTAGATTTTGAATTTAATGGGACCCAAAGAGGTTGGTCTTGGTATAATAATGAAATTAGTCATAATGGTATTGGGCCACAAAAGGGTGAAACAAACTTGATTTTAATTTCCCCAAATAGGGTGGATTGGCTTACATTAGAAAATGCCCCATGTAGGGCAAATTGGTTTAAATTAGAATTAGTCAAAATGGTCTTGATTTAATTTACCTTAAATATGACTTATTTTCCTAGATATGATTCAAATGAAATAAAGGATGGATGTCATGACTTCATCATTCCCAACTGATAGGTTTTAGAGATTTAATGGAAAGATAATAAATGGTTTTGAATTCACATGCAATTGATTTTAGAATACTTGGAATTAGCTGAAATAGACTTGATTAATAATTGGAATTAGAATGTGGTTCAAGATGAATTTGATCAATTTGGAATGTGTTTTAAGATGAACTTGATTAGAATTAGTTGGCATGGCACATAATTAAATATTAACTAAATTTGGCTTAGAATGGTACCTTCATCAAAATTAACCTGATTTAGATTTGAAATTAACCTTAGTAGACATTGAATGTTTGATTAAGTCTATCAATGAAAATATTAAAATAGAATGTTTCAATCAAATTTTATTCATGTAAGTATACAAAATAGGAGAGGTATGTGAATAAAACTTTTTTTCAAAAGGGTGCACAAATTTTGGTACATCAAACGCTTTCAACAAGTTTGATTTCATTTTGGAATGTTAGTTTGAAAGGCTATTTGATTTAATTATAAAATTTGACCTTGGATTTGAACAAGTATACTTTGGATTTAGAAAAGAACTATATTTTGTTGATTTTAGAACAATTTTTATATAATTGGAACTTAGGACAATTTGACTAGAATCATAATAATATTGATGACATAATGACACAATTTGAATAATAGTTGGGTTTTGGCTTCAAAAATTATTTGAATTTGGAATTAGAACTTTACATTAAAATCAGAAATTATCTTTGGAGTTATAATTAGATTTTAAAATTTGGTTTAGGTTTTAAATAAAATGGATGGCATATTGACACAACTTGGACAACAATTTAGAACTTTGGTTTTGGAATAGTATTGGAATTAGACTTTTGGTATTGGAACTAGGTCTTGATTTAAATTAGACAACCTAATGACATGATTTGGATGAGAAAGGTAGGCACTTAGATAATCACATGATTAAATTTTGACCCAATATTTTTTTATATTAATGCTTATTTCATGAGTATAAAAATGGTTTGGATTTTTTATTTGTTTGTTTTGACATGGTTTCAAACATGAATGAGATTTGGATAAAATAATCAAGTAATAACATAAAAGCATTTCAAGGAAATTCTAATAACTAATATGGGTTTGTATAACATCCATTAAAACGTTTAATATACTTTCCTTGAGAGGATTATAAAATTTAAGATTCATTAAAGAAATTATTGAAATTATAGATTGGGTTTTTAATCCCAACCTTCTCTCAAAAGATTCATTTGAGAAAGGTAATATTAAGGGGAAATTACCTTTTCACCATTGAATAAATGGATGTTCTAAAAAAATAAGGTTTTAAAGTTTTTACATCAATTTATAAATGGTCCTAATATATGGGTACAAAAATTTCTATTAATTAGACATTGAATTTCAAGAGGCCATTCGCTAAAGGGTCTAGTCCCTTCAAAACCACTTTAGTCATAGGGATTTTAGTGAAGTTATATTACTTAAGACAAGCTCTGAGGGACATTATAGATAAGATATCATAAACATAACCTCAATTTGTCTACCCCATCATATAATGGGGTTTGAATGATTCTAAGATGTGACTTCTTAGTCAACGTACCCCTAGGACCTATGAGAAGGTGATGAATTATACCCCATATGTATAAAAATAAAAATAAGGGTAAAAATATAATAATAAATTCAATTTTATAAGTCACCCAAAAAAGGGGAGAGATTATGCACAAAATAACCCCACATGACACTTAAAAAAGAAGCAAAAACTTGTAAAAAATGAAATAACTTTGGAAAATAAATAAGTTTTTGTTATAACTCAAATGTAAATGTGATTATTTTTTAAGCCCAAATAAATATGTGTAGAAAATAAATATTTTTTATTCTAATTTAAGACCCACTTTTTTCTCAAGGTCCTATAGTAGAAATGGTCAAAAGTTTAAGATGAGTGCATAAATTTGGTTATTTAAAGTCTTAGGTTTTTTGTTAGGTTGTGGAGCTAAAAGCTTCAACTATGCAGATAAAGAGGACGTTGCTGAAGTTCTAAAAGTACTGGCATTGGCAGTGTAACTAACATTGATCATGATGAATGCAGAAGGCAACCGGCATCGGTAGGGAGTCAGTCGATGTCAGTCAGCACCAGTCAGACAGGGACCGACGTCGGTCACCTGTGTGTTCTAGAACTGTTCATTGCATGAACAGTTAGTTTGTTGAACTGAGTGTTTACATGTAAAGGCTATTTTGAGTCTTGAGTTTAATGTCTATTATTAGTAAACTAAGAGTCTAAGTTATTTTTTAAGTTTGGGATCTATTTATAGACCCATTGGCATATATTGTAATTATGAGCTAAAAAGGAAGGCAAGGAAGATCCTTCCATTGTAAGATCATTGAGTTGTAGGTTGTTGCAAGCTCATAGGAGATCTATATGTGTAAGTATGGTCTATTGAATTTTAGGTTACAAGTTCATGGGAGATCTACTTGAAGTACTTTAGAGTGCTTGGTGTAATGGCAGGGTTATTACTGACTGGTTGGAGAGGTGAACACTAATTCTGTGTGTGAGTTGTGTGTTGGGACCATTTTTGGTAGGAGAGTGAACTCTTGAAGAATTACTATACACTTGAGGTGTGGGAAGCCTCTGGAAGGTGGGAGAAGAAGTGGCATCTTCTTTATTGTATTCTTTTCTATACAAGTATTAATACAAGACAGTGTATTGTCTCTCATATTCTATGCTATTTGTGAATTCTAGTTACTTGTACTTCTAGATAATTTTGCATGTTTAATTGCTTGTATTTGGTAATCATATTATGCTCTTTCTGAGGAGCAAGATCCTAAAAAGTGGGATCAGAATAGGTGTGTTGTTCTTGGAGTCCCCAATAATTGGTATCAGAGCTTTTGGTTGGGATACTAATAGGTTGTATCAGATCTGGTTAGTGTGTGTTGATTATAGGTTACTCACAGGGGTTTTTGTTTGAGTGGGAGTAGAGCAATGGCAGAAGACAGTAAGCTATGAATGGAGAAATTTAGTGGCAAGAATTATCAATTATGGAGGATGCAAATTGAAGATTATCTATATTAGAAAGATTTGTACTTACCATTGGGTGGGGTTGATTTCAAGCCCCAGGATATGAAGGATGAAGAATGGGAGGTTCTTGATCAAAAGGCTCTGGGATCAATAAGGTTGAGTCTTGCATCATCTATGATTTCCAACTTATCACACGCTAAGACAACAGTAGAGTTGATGGAATCTTTGACAAATTTATACGAAAAACCCTCAGCTTCAAATAAGGTATTTCTTATGAAGCAATTATTTAATTTGCAAATGTTAGAAGGTGGATCTGTATATAGTCATCTTAGTTATTTCCATGGTTTGGTAAACCAGTTAAATTCAGTCAATACTGTTTTTGATGATGAAATTAAGGCTCTCTTAATCTTATGCTCATTACTTGAAAGTTGGGAGAGTTTGGTAATGGCAGTTTCTAATACTGCATTTGCTTCAAAAATCTTAAAAGTGGATGATATTGTGAGTGTAATCTTGAATGAAGAAATTCATAGGAAAAGCATAGGTGAATCATCAGGAAATTCTTTGAGTGTGGAAAGCAGGGGAAAGCAAAGAGAGAAGATAGAGCATGGGAGATCAAGGTCCAAGATAGGCAGGAGATCTAAGTCCAGGTATGGTAGAATAACCTGTTCGAAATGTGGAAAGCAAGGGCACTTAATGAGAGATTATTGGTTGGGTGAAGATCAGCATGAAGGACATGAAGAAGAAGCAGATGTTGTGGATTTCGTTGCACAAGATGCTCTGGTATGTTCCTTAGATAAAGTAGAATCTTGGGTTTTAGATTATGGTGCCTCTTTTCATGCATCCCCAAATAGGGAATTTTTTCATGAGTATGTCTAGGGAGACTTTGGAGAAATTTGTTTAGGGGATGGTAAGCCTTGTCAGATGGTTGGCAAAGGGAAAGTGAAGCTGAAATTGTAGATAAGTAACACATAGGTGTTGAAGGAGGTCATGTATGTCCCAATTCTGGAGTGGAATCTAATTTTTTAAAGAAGTTTGGGTGATGAGGGTTGCATAGTAACTCTCATAGTGGACTCTTGGAAGGTTACCAAGGGTGCACTTGTTGTAGAAAGAGGTAAGAAAGTAGGCATGCTTTATCTATCTACTTGTATTACTAATTCTCTTTCTGGGTTATCTACTTCAGTTGTAGATTTGAAGATGTGGCTTAATAGGCTTGGTCACATGAATAAGAAGGAGATGCATGTTCTTGAGTCAAAAGGTATGCTTTCAGATTTGAAAAGCATGAATCAAGATTTATGTATGCAGAAGAAGAAGGTAACATTTCTTGTGAGATCCGATGTTAGGACAAGAATAGGAGAGCCTTGGTTTTCAAGGAGAAGGTGACTGATAGAGTTTAGCACAAGGGGTAGAAGAATTCTGAGCAGAGCAAGGTTGATTTGGATAAGGGTTTGATCCAAAAGGAGCTTACGGGTAGAAGTCAATTCTCACAAGCAAAACACAGAGACCGACGTCAGTTAGAAAACTGGCATCGACGTCCAGACAAGGACCAATGTTGGCTATGTGTAGCTCAATGTTGGTGACTCAGGGACAAATAAACATTGGTGTCAGTAAGGGGGAACTGATTTCAGTGATGAGGCAGTCACATGGAACTGCCGTCAGTTGGGTGCAGACTGAGATGTGACCGACATTGATCACTGAGATAGATTTTGGGTGGAGAACAAGCTATCAAGGAGTCTCAAGCGCCCATATGGAGGACTTAAATGGTAAGTAAGCCTCAAATTCATCATTTCCCTTCTTTACACTACTTATTGCTCACTGATGGTAAAGAACCAAGAAGTTGTTAAAGAAGCAGAGCAGGTAGATCTAAGAAACAGTGGGAGCTTGGCATGGATGAAGGATCTGATTCCTTGGAGAAGAACCAAATAGGAGTTTTGGGTGGAGTTGCTAGCTGGAAGAAAGCACTGAGAGACAAATGGATGTTCAGGATGAAGAAGAGCAGAAATGGACACGTGAGATGGTAGGCCAGGGTATATGGTCTTGAATAAGCTACAAGACAATGGAGGTTTGATCATTGTGTTTCTCGTTACCAGGTTGGATAATATTAGCTACATTATCCTATTACTATATGATGTGCTTATTGTAGGGTTACATATACAGGGAGTTGTTGAACTAAAGGTAAAGCTAGTTCAAAGGTGTGTCATGAGGAATCTGGGAGCAACAAGATTCTTTGGCATGAGTGTGTTCTAGGGACATGGAAGGTCATAGGTTGACTTTGTTTTAGGATGATTGTGTGAGATCGGTTAGCATGCCGATGGTTGGACAGTTCACAAAATAGTGTCTTGATTCACATAATGAGGTTAAGTGCATGGTATGTACTAGACTTGAGTTTTCCCAAGTAGTGGGAGTTGTCACAAGTTTGGAGCCAATCCAGGAAAGAAGCATTGGAGGGCAGTTTAGTGGATTCTTAGAGGGACCAGCAGCAGGTGCACATGCTATGCAGGGTCAAGTAATTTTTTACATGGGTTTGTAGATGTGGATGTGGTAGGTGATTTGGATGATAGGTGTTGCACCATAGGTTTTGTGGTGGTTGGTCTTTAAGAGTGATCTTAAAGAGGGATACAAAGCCAAGGGAGCAAACTAGATGATGTACAGGTATAGGTATAGTTGTAGTTATTTATCTCCAAGTGGGAGATTATTAGGTTGTGGAACTAAAAGCTTCAACTATGCAGATGAAGAGGAGGTTGTTGAAGTTCCAAAAGTACTAGCGTTGGTAGTGTAACCAATGTCGGTCATGATGAATGCAGAAGGCAACCAGCATTGGCAGGGAGTCGGCCGATGTCGGTCAACACCAGTCAGACAAGCACCGATGTCGGTTGCCTGTGTGTTCCAAAACTATTCATTGCATGAACAGTTAGTTTGTTGAACTGAGTGTTTGCATGTAAAGGCTATTTTGAGTCTTGAGCTGCGTGTCTATTATTATTAAACTAAGAGTATAAGTTATTGTTTAAGTTTGGGATCTATTTATAGACCCATTGGCATGTATTGTAATTATGAGCTAAAAAGGAAGGCAAGGAAGATGCTTCCATTGTAAGATCATTGAGCTGCAGGTTGTTGTAAGCTCATAGGAGATCTACATATGTAAGTATGCTCTATTGAATTGCAGGTTGTAGGTTCATGGGAGATCTACTTGAAGTACTCTAGAGTGCTTGGTGTACTGGTAGGGTTATTACTGATTGGTTGGAGAGGTGAACACCAATTCTGTGTGTGAGTTGTGTGTTGGGACTATTTTTGGTAGGAGAGTGAACTCTTGAATAATTACTATACACTCGAGGTGTGGGAAGCCTCTGGAAGGTGGGAGAAGAAGTGGCATCTTCTTTATTGTATTCTTTTCTATACGAGTATTAATACAAGATAGTGTATTATCTCTCATATTTTGTGTTATTTGTGAATTCTAGTTACTTTTACTTTTGGATAATTCTGCATGTTTAATTGCTTGTATTTGGTAATCATATTGTGCTCTTTTTGAGGAGCAAGATCCTAACAAGTGGGATTAGAACAGGTGTGTTGTTCTTGGATTCCCCAACATTTTTGTCAGAAAGCAATTTCACTGATACATAGGTAGCATCAATTTCATCAATTAAAATATGATTTAATTAATTAAAAAGTGATTTTATTAATTCAAAATAAATTTCATTATTTTAAAAATCAAATAGAATGAAAAGAGTGAATGTGTGAATTTGTTGATTAGTAGGTCAAAGTCACTGATAAACATGGCAAAATCACTATTTATAGGGATGAAATAATTGCTTAATAGGTTGAATTCACCAATTTCACTTGAAGGCAAAATTAATGACTTTTTAAAAATAAAAAAGTTGAATTAAGCTAGTTACTAGGTTAATTCTATCAATTAGATGAATTCTAATGGTTTACAAGAACTTGTGGCTTGCGTTGAATCCTTCGAGTCCCACTAGACATGCCGTTATGTATATTAGAAATTTGAGAGAGGATAATAAATTAGTTAAAAATAAAAAATAAAATAATAATATAATAATAATAATAATAATAATAATAATAATAATAATAATAATAATAATAATTTAAAAAAAAAACTTTAATAACTATCATCTCAAGAATAATCCCTAGGTTGATATATGTCAAAAATAAGCAAGAAATGCACATTAGAAGATAAAAACAAATGTTTATACCTAATAAGATTTACTTGAGAACTAGTCTTAGGAGGTTGAGTTTGGATTGTAGACTATGAATTATTTGTCAATGATTGATTATTCATGTGGGAATCACCTTTCCTTGTCTACACTTTATTCTCATGTTGGTTTAGAATTGGCATGAGAATTGGTTGAAGTGATAACCTTGATATTTGTCAGAGTTTTGTTGCCGTAGTTAGTCACTATGAAAGAGTGTGGAGACCCTTTCATTTATATATTTTAAAAATGATTTTGGACTATCTATATTGAGATGAAGATCAAGGGACCAAGATTAGTCCTCCATTCTCATAAATGATAAATATGGACTATGGAAGAAAAGAGATGGAGTATGCCATATAAATGTAATATATTTAAATGATAACCCATTTGTGTGTGTAATTTACATGTAATAACTTGTATTTAGTGTGTAAGTAAAGTATAAGACATGTCATAACCTTTGATTTATTACACACTTTACCTTATGATGTCATCCATTTGTGAGGCACTATTCCAATTTTGAATTTAGGAAAATAGGATAAGTCTAAATCCATAAATTTTCCTTTAGAGTAATGATTAGAATTTATTAAGTGGGATTTATGAACAATTGGAAGAAAAGTGGTTTTTTTAAGGTTTCTATTTTTCAATCAAGTATTCACTTAATTGTCCTATCAAGGTACTTGAAAAGGGTTGAATTAATTCAAGATGAATTGGATAATATTAATATTTTGATACAATCCATTGCCCTAATCGAGGATGTGTCATTATGATTTTGGATTAAAATGGTAGTTGTATAGCTAAATTAAGTCCAATAATTATTTCTAGTTAAACCTACATGTGATTATATAAAGTCATTATTTTGTAGCTTAAACATGGAAGTGATTGAAATAAAGTGTCTACAGTCATTATAGATTTGCATGGAAGAAAGAGTACAATTGGAACCTTCTCCCATTATTAGATAAAGTGTGTTGTACACACCCAAGTGTATAATTATCCTTTAACTCTATCATTTTTATTGAATTTAAATATAAGAATAAAATTAAGGCATTTTTACAAACTAAAATATGGTATTAAACACTTTAAAACATCACTTTTTACCTATATTTACCTTAGATGATATGTGTACACGTATAATATTACATCCACATGCTATATATGGTTCCAATCCTTTCAAATTGTTGCTAGTCGCCTATATTAATTATTAAAAACTATTCAAAACAAGTTATTTATCACACTTAGACATATCTAGATAATAGAATTAGTTTCTTGTCACCTAAATGAGAATGCCAAATTTAGTTGGCACCATCTATATGTTACTTACCAAATATGATGGTTCTATCCTACACTAAAAATGGTCAATTTTCAAAACCAAATCATTCATATGGGTCAACCTATATACATAACATGTCAATTACATAAGTGATTACCCAACTATATTCATATAAATAAAACTAAAGTATATGAGTATTATCCATATGATGCTTATATATTAGACATACATACAGTAATACACATTGATAAAAACTACCCTTTGCTTCTTGAAATGTAAATAAGTTATTATGATTAGTCATTATCAAAGTCAATCATACCAATCCATGATCAAAAAATTTCATTTGTCTAAAGCTACATCAATAGGTGCATTCATATAGAAAAAGATAAAAATTTATCATTCACTCTAAGTGGAATAACTACATGTGGCTTGATTTTAATCTTTAGAGTATTATATACATAGGTAATAGTCATCAACCAATGGGGTTAAATAGGCTCAACTCAATACATTAAAAATTTCAAGTTTTTGGATGTTTTATGCCCTCAAAATTGTACCTAGGGTTTTAGATGAAGTAGATGGATTTTTTGATGTTATGCACATGATCAATCCTTAGGACCACACATAGAGATGAAATATAAAAACAATAGCTACTTGTACAAAAATAAAGAATAAAAATATCTAGGGATAAAACCATCTATCTTCAAGCATAGTAGTTTGAGTTACTAACCTAAGGTTGATGTTACTCTCCGGGTGCACATATATATCTATAACCTAAATTGAGTGACTCATATTCCTATTTTTAGCCTGCCTTGATTCCTACCACATGTTTTGGCCCTACACAGTGCAAGGAACCAATAATTATCTCATCTTTTATTATAATTTCCATATTAAATAGCATTCATTGTCATTTTTTTATCATATACATTCATATATACTCTTGATATCCATACTTTATAATATGAACTATACACATAGTTTCTATATTAATTAGGGTTATTGTTAATTTGAAATAAGTTAAAACAAAATTTAGAAACTCGTGAAAATTTGTATAAGAATTACCATTACAACTAACAATGGTAGTTATGTGTGCATGAAACTATATTGATCTTGATCCATGTCTTAATATGAATGTTAACTAGGTAATATCATGCTCTAGTACTTAATAATTTTATTTTTTGTTTATTTAAAGACATAATGTATTAAATAATGTAAACCATAGCATTCATTTTAATTATTTATATATATGTATATGTGTGAGTGTTGATGGAAGAGTCAAGGTCATGATGTTAGATAATATGTGGTAGGGCATAATATGGCATCATGGATGATGTGTTTATTTATCTTGGAATGCCTTAATTTCCCTCTAATTAGATCACAAATGAGATTTGTTTAAATTTTATCTATTTATATGAATCTTATTTGTTATAAATATTACATGTTTTGAATTTTTTTAACTTGATGGTAACTTTTTTATTATTTGGGTATACAAACATATGCCAATGCAATATCATAGGTGTAGAGGTGTATATTCACTTATGTGTGTTTTATGACGTGTTTATAAAATTTGAATAGTCCAAGTATGGATTCAAAAATGGAAAATGGTATTTTTGACCTTGATTTGAGATTAAAAAAAAATTACTAGCATCCAATTATATTTATCTCTTACTTACTCTTCAAAAAATATATAATTGATATTTGAGAGGTTTTTTGGACACATAAATCTAGTCATAGGTACTTGATAGTCATAATTATTGAAAAATCCTAAACCACATAAATTTAATAGAGATGCATGAATCTTATTCACCATTCCTTTATTACATTTACGTATATATGGGATTGGCCCTTTGTTTGTTATTACTACCATACATAAATTCCAATGTCAAGTTTTCAAGCTATCAAAAATCAACTCAATATTATATCTAAAAAATGAAAGTTTCCCATGATCATTTTGGATAATTCCATGTGAGGAAAACATGAGCACCCTATTATCCTAACCACTTATATCAATAGTATTTTATATAAAACAATGACTACTTTATGAAAGTAAATACATTCTTTTGGGTCTTCCCACACATTTCATAAAATTAGATAAAGGTATTTGTTAAAATATTCTACTATAATTACACATCAAAGGTAATTAATTTATACCACTTAATATTCAGTTAGCATAATATTACATACTATTTTACATTGAGAAACATTTCCATGTTCTTCCCAAATTCAAGATCATTCATAAGGAACAACCATAAGCCAACCCAAGAGCACTAAAAAGTAATTCAAGAGTTATAATTTTCAAATATTAAATACTTTTTTTTATCTACATACAAATATTCAAAGGATTAAAATTGAACACTCACTCTAGGTGGGATAACTATGTAGGATTGATTTCCCTCATTAGTATAGTAGATATGTAGGCTACAATCAATCATCAAGTGATGTTTGAGATCAGCTCAACCCATTACACTCCCATATTTATTTTAGGTTTTCAAGTTGTAAGATTATCCCTCAAGTTTCAAAGATATGAAAATAAATACAATGAATTATATATGGTGGAACCTAAGTTGGGATATATTAGATCACTCAACACAGACAAGTACAATAATTAATTTTTAAGCACAATTTTCTGTAATAAGTCCACAGTCAAAAGACTTAAACTCACTACAATTCTGTATACTTACAATAGTAATTTATATAAATATCCTATAATTATTACATATTGTCTTTAATTTTAATAATTTTTATTTATCTATCTTTCCCTATATGCCATCTACCATAGTTAACTGGTACATGTCTATAGTCAATTATCTTGAATTCATTATGTTGTAGTCAACTTATAATAGACTAATTGAGATTTTGTTTCATTATGTTCTTCATTATAATCCTACATAGTCATGTCTTATTCTTATTTATAATTTCAAGAAATTATAAAAGTAAACATAAATATATGTGCAAGTTAATATATCTCTTCTTGGTTTTTCCAAAAACAATAGTTTTCCTTATTTAATTTTTTTACAATCAAAATTCATGATTATTTTACATATTTAAAATATGACATTCTCTATTTTAACACCTATATAGTCACAAAAATTTAATTTTTTTTCAAAAATATGATAAAACATATTGGTAAACATGAACCCTTTACTTTTTTGATTTTGATATCAATTTTGATTTCTTTATTATTTTCCTAGAAACTATGTTTTTGATAGTTTTAAAAACCACATGAGTTGTCATTCTAGGTGAAATGGTCTTCATTTTTAATTTATTCATGGTGTGAGGGGTAATTACCTTGTACTCAATCCATTATAAAAAAAAAATCATGGATTTTAGTTTTTAGATACCTCACAATATATTAGAAACACCCAAGATTTTGTTTTCAGCAATATGAAGTCTTCGATCATTTTTTATTTTAGTGCACTAGTAAGTAGTTATCCATGGGGAGTTACTCTCAATTTATCCTATATATGGTAGTTTAGATATAGCTACACCCATTTTCATATTTATTTTATTACATGCCACTAAATAATTTACATGCTTCATTTCTTAAATGTGTAGTTATAGATTAACTGGAATTCCTATTGAGCATATTCAATTTCCTTTTATCTCTTCTAAAATAGATAAAATAAATATTTTTGATCAATACACTAATGCAAATCTCAAAAATTATATGCATATTAAAGATTATGTTAGTGATGAACATGATAATAAAGATAATGAAACTATGCATGATAATCAAGATAAACTGAAAATATTCAATAAAATTGACCCCACTAATATTAATGGAGTAGATATAGAGAAAGTCAAAAAAAATTTCAATTTCCATCGATTTTGAAAATATCCCCAAAAAAAGAATGAATTATTCCAATTACTCAAAACATCCAAGGTTTCATGTCAAAATTAAAAAATACATCACCTCAAGGATCAAAACAAGAGGTTCATTTAAAAGTTGTCTATCCTCCAATTTCATGAATTCTTGTTTATACTATTGTTTATATTTTTATATGAACCCTTATAGTCAAACATGTTCCAACATATTTATTTATGGTAGCATAACTTAGTTTACATCATATTACCATACCTATTTATACAAGGGAGACATATGCATCTCTATTTATTTCAACATAAGGTCCAATTTCTACATAATCTATTACACACTATCTTGACCAAACTTTCATAGAATTACATGCTAAAGTAATATAATTAGATCAAGGTGTCTCTAAAGATACTCATTCAATTAACTCTTATACATTTATTCAAAATACGTTCACACCTAAAATAACTTATTAAACACTAAAAAAGGGACTTAAGGATCTCAAATTACCACTCTATGAGGATAAGGGTTATCATGAGAACCATATTAGATCATTCCATGAAACATGATTGGACTATGCTTAGAATGAAAAATTAACAACAAATCTCTTTCAAATAAGCCTTAAAGATTATGATTTATGATGGTTGTAATATCTTCCATTTAAATTATTTATAGCATTTAACTCACTAGAATACCAATTTTTTGCACACTTCTCAATTAACATTGGTAAAAAGTTATCATATGCCCAAATTACTAAACTCAAGAAAGGATTAAATAATAAAATTAGTGAATATGTTCTATGTTATAAAAAAAAATATTGAAAATACAATCTCTATGAAAGATAATTAATTAAAATATATCTTCACCAAATCTTACTTCACCACTCTTTGAATCAATTATGTTCTATAAATTATAATCCTTTGATGAGCTATGCCATAAAATAAAAGAAAGGGAATCCAAACTTATAACATCAAATATTATAAAATATGCATCAAATTATTCATCTACCTCAAATGTCATATTTCAAAGCAATCTAGATTATAAGGTTAAATATAATAAAAAACAAAAATGAAAAATAAGTAATAGTTAATGAAATATCATAACCATCAAACAAGCTTAAATTAGTAGTTCCAACAAGGAGACAATTTATAAGGTTACTAGAACATCATAATATTTTATTATTAAAACTAATTTATTACAATCTTGTATCTCTACCTCCTGCATTTGAACTTTATTTTACCAAGTCTCAACCTAAAGGCCTTGATAGTAATGAATATTGTTACTACCATAGATTTATCAGGGATTCTAAAAATAACTGTTATATTTTAAGGAATAAGATGTAATATCTTATTCATGATAACACTATTGAGGTATGCACACCCATATAGGAAGTTAGACCATAATATAATGATAATCAAAGCTAAAGTTTTTAGTAATCCTTTTCAAATCATGGTTTATAAAATAACATAGATAATTCAGAAATACATCATGCATAAAATGTGAATCTTAACCTATACATATGGACATCCAATATATAATATTATTGATATATTTAAAGTAACATTAGCATAACATAAAATGATCACATTTGATAAAAATGAAATAAATGATGATTATTTATATGTGCATGCTATTTTTATTCATGAATACATCAACAAATAACCTATACATAATGCCATGATTGAAAATAATTCAAGCTAAATTACATCTATAATGATACTCATTCACAATATTGGATACATAGATCAAGATATACAACTACATCAAAAGTATTCAAAACATTTGATGGTCTTACATAATATACTTTGGAAAATATAATCATACCTCTTAAAACTAGTTTAGTATAGTGGATTCTTCATATCTAGTCTTACCAAGCACATGGGTATTCAATATGTTGTTATGAAACCATTGGATATAGAATATTCATGTAGTACCATAAATTTTTTTTATAAAACCTTTTAAATAGAACATTAAATAAATTTCAATAGCACCTACTCAAAATCATAATGCAAAGATAATCATTCATTACACCTCCATAGGATCTTTCTATATAGATAGTTTAAAGGAAAGTGGTACACCCTCTTATGCTTCAAGAGTCACATCAAAAAGTTATTCAAGGTAAAAGATAATGTAAATCTTCTATAGTACATCTGAATTTAATTCCTAGTAAATTTTAACATGTTCCATAGTGAACATAGACAAGGAAACCTCCTCTTATTACACATGTTGTAATGGAATATATACGTAATGATAATGATAGTTATGTTACAATGCCTTATGTATTTTTATATTCAAATACATCTATATTTAGTAGTTTTCATCTATATAAAATCACTCTCCAACTATATGATCCAAAAATACACTATGGTCCTCCTATTGATGGTATCATAAGCTACTTTATTTTATAAAATATCAAAAATGAAAAAAAAATATCAAATATTACAAAAATATGGAGACATTTAGAATATTATTAAAAAATTTAAAATTATGGGTTGAGCATGACATGAGATGCTAGTTTACTTATTTACATATGTTTTTTATCACATATTGTGGCATATATCATATTATTTTATATACACACATGTATCTCATGAGGTATATGAGTGTGATGTAAGATATACATTACATATCCATTCCTAGATGTTGGACTCCTTATACCCAATGACCATGCCTGTGATGGTGGTATATTATTCTATAGGTTATATTATAATAGGGTATATCTTTTTATGACCTAAAATATAATATTGAGCTACACATATTACACTATATGACATGGATATAATAGTTTTATATAATATGACATTAATACATATGGATTATAAAGACTAGTTTCACCTGTTCTATACTCCTTTAATGTTATTTAGTTTTTCGCATGATAGGCTAGACATTAATTGCTTATTATGTGTGTACCTTGGCACTTGTGTGAAAATTTCTTGAAAATATTTATGATATTTGTGTTTTATCTATGTGACATTTAAGCATGTCCAATTTTATTGGCCCTTGGCCTAATGTGTTGGATATTTTATTATGCAACATTTGAACACATCCCTTTTATGCATCCCTTGGCCTTATTGTATAACATTGTGTAACATTATTATGTGTTGTGATTATGTGACTTTTAATCTTGATCAGTGGTGTTATGATACATATCATAGAATTTGTTACATAGTATACTTTAAATATGGTTACTTTACTCTATGCCTCATTTTTTTTATCTATCTACACAGGACACTTGTATGACTCACATTCAATATTTTTACACATTATTCAAATGATGATTACATTAATAAGATGAAATACTCTAAACATGTTAAAATAATTTAATTTTTATCACATGATATAGTTAAATATTATTTTGAAATGGCTGAGATGTAAGATACATACCTCATCTAAAAATGAGGGAATCACAATGGGCTTGTCTTAGAGATATAATCCTCCATAAGAAAACCAAAATTGGATTTGGGGACAAAAGCCAGGTTTTAAAAATATAAATTATAGGTTTTTAAAGATTTAAAATTAGTTATAAAATAAACATATGATAAATATTAGCACATTTATACAAATTTTAGGGGCATATGACATGAATATGAACTTAATTTTCAAATACTCAAAGCATATAATTATACACACGTGAAGGCATATGTATTGTGATTTAAACTTTTAGGGTTTTACATAAGTAATTTGTATGTTTATATTAAAGGGGATGAGATGTCTAAATTAGTTAAATAAATATGTAATAAGTAATATTTTGTTATGATTTTTAACTTGTTTGACCTATAAATAGAAAAAATAGGGATAAATAGGTACTTATCTAAAAAATAAATATTGTAGACGATCTGGGTTCTAAAATTTGAGATCTGGGTAGTAGTCAATGTCATAAATAGGATTCTATTATTTATCTACTCACTGGACAATTTTACCCATTTTGGATAGTAGTAGCATGTATGTGTAATATCCTCAATGTGGTGCTAATGTCCTCTTTTTATGACTATTCCTATTCTATGGGAGCACTTGTGCCTATGTTTGTAGGTCTTATTATTGTGTGATTGAAACCTATAATTCTATGTTATACCTAGAAAACCTAATTTGATGTGCAAACCCTAATCTCCTTACAAGTATGGCATGAGAAATAATTTTATGTGTGTTAGTAGGATAGACTAGACATTCTCAAAACTTCTATATGTAGAGAGTCACCTACATACCAATACTTCAAGGATGAATCAATTTTGATGTATATCTCCCACCTAGCACTTGATGTATGTAAAAGTGAATGCTAGAATGATAGTAACCTTGGATGCCTTGAATATGCTTGAGCTTTAAAATTATTGATAAATAGACATAGGTATATTATAGATGGTAGTATGTAGAAAGTAGGGTAGAATAAGGATCAAATATCTTATTTTGGACAACTTTGTTTTTAGTTTGAATAGATTTTTAAATCTATTTTCCATCTAGTGAATAGAGGTGGATTAAACTTATATTTACAAGGTTACGTCACTTTTACTAATAAGACAATGATCTTAGGATGACCTTAGGAGGGGAAATATTTTAAAAAACTATCCATTTAGAAGAGCTATGTGTATGCAATCAAAAATTCATCATGTTTACAAATCAATCATGGCTCAGAGAAGATAGAGCATACCTACACTTCAGATTAGGAGTACATTTGTTAAGTAGGAGTAGGACTAATATGGGGATCCATTAGAACTAATTAGGGGATGAATTATTGTAATACACCATGTGAGGTAGGGTTCTTAATCCTCCATTCTAACACAATCACACAATAACCCTAAAATATTCCTGGGTTTAATGTTCACTCTAATCTAATAAACAAGAAATTAAATCTAATCTAGTGCACACCAAAACTTGTGGCACAAAGTGGGTGTTAGAAACAAATAAATAACTAAACTAAACATGTATAGAAGACACATACTCACATCAACGTATATGAAATCCTAATGCATGGGAATAGAATAATTATGTTATTTATCTACTCTTATAAAGGAGAAATAATGTTAGGAATACTTAACTTGAAAAGGAACTCGCTGAACCTTAATCTCTCCCTTAGCCAAGGTGCTTTGCAAGATATTGTTATGGTATGAAACGATACCAAAGACAAATAATCTCTAGATTACATAACCTATATATGCATCCAAAAGACTTATCCATAAGATAAGATTCATATCTCCATAGAAAAGTATGAAACCTTAAGCTTTATTCCTTAGGCAGGATGGTTAATAAGTAGATGTTTATTCACATTTATTCTTTTACACTTTATTCTTACAAATGGTTGAAAATGAAATTGTATATATAGGTAGATCTTGCCATAAATACTCCTAGAAATATCAGCTATATAGGGTTCACCTAGGTGACCTTTTATGTTTTTAGGGACAATTCACTAGGTGTGAGCTAGGTTGACCAAATGGATAAGAAACCCAAAATGTGAAAAATAACCTTAAACTATGTAGGGTCAACTTAGTCGACCTAGTAAAACTAACTATCCAAAAGTGTGTTAAGGTAAGAAAAAGAGGGATAAAGCATGACAATGATAAGAATGGGTAGGACTAAGAATAATAAAATTAGGGTTAATGGTTTTAGGATACAAGTGTGTAGATGGTAAGTGGTAAAAGGGATAATAATATTAAAAATCACTAATGGTCTACCCACCCCTTTCCTGGTGTACCCCTTAAGACATGCACTCAAAGAGATTGAGCCTCGATGGGTTCCTACAAGATACAATGTGTTAGCAATCAATAAAATTTTAGATATATTGTGTATACATATGCCCCACTCGAATCTCATCATGTGTCACTAAGGTGTAATAAGGGATGGTGTTTTGAGAAAGAACATAGTCACACACAATAATGATGCTAAGTAAAGTGTAGTAATCAGTAAATAAATTAAATGAAAGGAAAAAATTGAAAAATGCATGCCTTTACTTACCATAGTGTTGTAGATAAATAATCAGATTGCAAGAGAAAGTGAAGGCATCCAAGGTGAAGAAAATTAGGTGAACCTATAGAAATTAGTGCAAAAAATAGCCAAATATCAAAAAAATTGGAAGATATTCATATGGCGGTTAGTAAAGATAGATATTTTAGGAAAATTGGCAAATTATGATTGGTAATGCAAGGATAGAATATTTAAGGCAAATAGATGACAAAAGGATGGAAAATGAAATAACAAAATGATGAAAAATGAGTGATAAAATGATGGAAAATGAATGAAAAATGATTAAAAAACACATTAAATCATGTTGGAATGCATGTAAAATATAAATGGAAAAAATTAATGTAGAACATACTAAATCACATTGGGAAGATTGTAAAATGTGAATGACAAATGAAATATCAATGAAAGACAACTTGAACAAAGATATGTAAGAAAGGGAAAGGTAATATTATGTAAGATAGGCAAAAATAAAACATGAAAGAATGAAATGAAATGTAATTTAAGATGTAAAATGAACATGATGAAGGTATACATAAATAGAAACATGTAATAATGGTAAATGTCATATGTAAGATAAGTGAAATCCACAAAAATCAAACAAGAACATGATGGAGAAATGAAAATCAAAAATCTCTAAAGGATGAAAACTCAAACTTAGTTCTTGTTATAAGATGAAATGTAGGAAAACACAACCACCTAATGACATGACTAGTATGACAATGATATGGTGTGTTAAATAAATGTTGGAAGAGTGTAATACATATTTTATAAGACATGTTTTTATATAAGGATAGATAAAACTAAAGCAAAGTAATGTTACAATGGTTTTAATATGTGAAGAAGAAGGGATAATAGAAAGAGGGAAAACATATTTGAAATCATAATTTGCTTGTCAATGGGAAAAATGAAATGGGTGTAGGGGAGAATGAAGGAAAAACCAAGGTACAAGAAATATTTATCAAAGTCAAGACACTCAAATTAAGTTTTTCAAAATAAGATGAATTTTGACCTTAAGGACTCTAAAGAACTTCTCTTAGCCACACAAGTATTAGGTCAATAAATGCAACATATAGGTCATCCCATGAAGGCTATATGCATGGAATTTAAAATATACTTACCTTACCATAACATGATCCCCATTCCTTAGGACCCCTTATAGAGCCATTGGTTAATTATGAAGATTGGTTACATGTGTGATAAAGTAGGTAACACCATAGAGTTTTTTGAAATCCCCTATTCCAATCTATAATCCTACCACACCCCAAAGGACCTTGACTCTATGTGAGGACAACTATGGAATTTAAGCTTTAATTAGAAATAAGATATGTGATTATAATCACATCTTTGGTGCAAACTTGACTTTTAAGATTTCTATGTTTCCTTTTAGATATCATTGCATTTTGATTCAAATGATTTAGCTTTTAACTTTCTTGATTGATTTTTGGTTTCCTCCTCTATATGGATTTAGAAAACAAAACATGGGTGTTAAAGATGAATTTAATTTGAATACTTGGGACAAGGTTGCTAAGAGAGAGAAACTTCAAAGAGCATGAGGTATAATATTCTTATAAATTCAGGTGAAATAAAAGTGATATCTTGACTTTGACCTTATTTTATCTAATGCAGAGTGAAAGGAAAGGGGAAATCAAGAGGAATGACACATGGAACAATTTAAATTACTTCAAATTATAAAAAAATGTGACAAAGGGAAAAAAAGGGATACAATGATAGTAAAATATGATTCCTCATCATAAGAATAAGGAAAAAGGGAGGAAAACATGATAACATAAATTATTGTACAAACTCCATCTACCAAAAGAAGTAAAAAGATAAATTTGAGAATGAGAATAAAAAGCATTTTATATAAAATTAATGACAAGATGGTAATTTTATGAGGAGGGTTGGGTTTATCCATGTTATTATACTACAACTAATAAAGATAAACCCTTGAAGGTTCCAAAAATAAAAATGCGAAACAATAAAATGAGAAATGAAGTAAAAGGCAATATTTTTCTAGGAGGGCCAAGTCCAAGCCATGATCTTAAATTGGATACTCACAAAATAAGAACACATTGGGGTGAATGATAAATAAGGAAAAAATAATCATAAAGCTACTAAGGCAAATAATAACATAAAAAGACAAAAATAAAATAAATATATGAGGACAAAAATGAAAGCAAATGCCAAATATAATGTGTAATAGAACCAAATAACATAAATTCAAATAATGATGCTTATAAATAAAAATTAAAAGAAATAAAGTGCACAAAAATAAATAACCATAAGACAAAAATAACAAGTAAGATCTATGTTAATGTATGTATCAAATATGAACATGTAAAATACAAGTCTATAAGTGTTAGAAGGTTTATTGAAGTTGAATCTAGTTGTTATTATGCAATGTAGAATAAGAATGGGTATCATAAGATTCCCCAATGGGTAAGTGGATTTAGGTATGGGCATCATAAAATGCCCCAAAGTTTGAAGGGACATGTGGATGGGCATCGCTAGATGCCCCAACATGTGAGTTTGAATGAGGTAACATTAAATGATTAGGATGATTTACATTGGGTTGGTAGGTGCGTTTGAAGATAGGAAAATGTGTTGGTTTGTTATATTTTAGGGAGGTTGAATGTGACATAGGATGTGTAAGAGAGGTATGAGGAGATAAAAGAGGTGAAGGAGGTCCAAGTATGATATGCTTTGGTTTAGTCATTTGAACTAAGCACTCTTTTGGTTCATGTGACCTAAGGGGTTGAGATTTAATGGATGAAACAATGTATTTAAAGTTGTTCATGTTGGTTATCCTTTCCTTATTAGCATAGGAAGAAGGATCAACTGTGGTTTGAAAAAAATTAGTAGGTAAGGTATAGGTATAGTATGATTATTGTTGATTATTAGGTAGTTTATTTTGATGTTATTATGGTTCTTGAGATTGAATTTGAGAAGCTTGAAGATAGTCTTGATAACATTGTTTTGTAAGAATATCAAGATTGAAATGTGGACCAAACAAGGAAGAAATAAAAAATAGTGAAGATCATGACAAGATTCATGAAAATGACCTATAGTAGCATGCCACCAACAAAATTTATCAATATTTTACCATTTTGGAGGAGGTTTGAAAGGATCAAATACCAAGGGTTTAGAGGGTGGGAATTTATTCTTAAGTTGTTCTAGACTCAATGGAGGGTGGGTTGGGTTAAAATTGGTTAAATTAGATGCTCCATGTTGAGTTTGGGGAAACTTGGATGAATAGATGTTATGATAAAATGATTGGAAAGGTTCTTTAGTAGTTGTTTTAGTTGTTTCAATTTGACTGATAAGAAAATCTTTCATTTTTGCTTGGTCTAAGGCTTCTAATATTTTAGGTGAAAAGATTCAAACTTTGTATTAAAGGGGAGGTTTAAGAGAAGTAACAAATAGTTTTAAAATAGTATCATGATTCATGTTATGCTCCACTTTATAAGAAAGAGACTTCTATCATTTGATGAAAGTATGAGTAGATTCATTATGAAGTTTCTTGGTATTGATGAAATGGCTAAGGTAATTTTTAAGAAGGTCATCATGTTTGAATTACTTCACTATAGAATTGACTAAATATTCTAGTTGTGAGATGGAATGTATAGGAATTTGGTTTTACCATTTAAGTGCATCACCAGTAAAGGTTTTGGCTAAGATCTTGGTGGTAGCAAAGGTGTTGGTTTGGAACCATTCCTTATATAAATTACCAAAAAACTTAAGAAAGATAATAAGATCTTTAGTCCCGTTAAATGTGATAGTTAAATAAATGTTTCTAATATATATGGATGTAATGAATGGGGATAAATGTTCATTTTGAAGATGTTCAAGCAATTTTGTATTCATTGAAGGTTGAGGGATGATATTACCACTGGCATCTTGAAGAGGAGGGACAAAATTTTGATTTCATTAAGACATGATGACTTGAGGTGGTTAACTAATCATGTTCCATAAATGTTGTTGCATGTTCATAACTTGAGATTTATTGGTTGTTTGCTTGATGTTCATTTGTTGTATTATTTATGCAAGGAGTTTAGTTATATCAATATGTGGGTTTGAAGGTGGGATATTAGTGTTGCTAGGATGAGGATTGTTAGTGTTGGTGGAAGGAGGATTATTTATAGGTGAAGGATTCCCAAAATTAGTGTTAGTTTCCTTGAGTGTGGTAGAATAAGGAGGAAGCTTGGTAAAGCCACCACTATTGTGAGCAGTGTAAATATAATTATCATCAAGGTTTTTGAATATTTGGGAACCATATAGATTATCAATTTGAGTGGCTTCAATCCTGTTACTTTGGGAATTGATAAGACTTGGTGATCTTGTTATGGGTGTAACAAGAGGATTGTGAACATTGGCTGTAAGGGTATTAGTGTTGATAGGAGGATTCCCAACATTGGTATTAGGAAGAGGATTATATTGAATGACCTTAACTACATTGCATTTTGTAGTGAGTGATTTTGGTTTAGGAGGAGATGAAGGAAGAATTTGGATAGTTTCATTTGAAATAATGAAATAAGTGAAATTATTATCCAAATCCTTGATTACGCAATATTATAGACTAAGGGAAGGATAAAAATATGTCATCATGATGAAGCAAGACTAAATAACCATATAAGGAGAATAAAAAGGGACAAAAAATAATGCAGGGTCAACTAGGTTGATCCTGTATAGCAAACAGGGGATGAAAAGGGTGTACAAACAATACAAGATTGACTGGATCAATCTTATATAGTGAAAAAAGGATAGAAAAGGTATATGGTTGACTTGGTTGACCTAATATATTATACAAGGAAGAAGATAATTTTTTTAACAAACTATGAATTGAAACAAGGTAATTTTTGTAAGCAATCTAGGAAAGTAAGAATTGAAGGGACATAAACAATCAATTGGATTAATGATATCTAATCCAATTGAGGCACACAACATAAAAACTCTAAAATTGGCTAATGTAATTTTTTTCACACATAATTAAGATGAAAGTAGTAATCAACTTGAAATGTAAATAGCTATCTAATTGGTTAACTTAAAATGTTTATTAGACTATTAAGAATATTGTTATAAGTGTGATGGGAAGTTGGTTGTAAGTAAGGAACTAGATAGAAATATAAGGATGGTTTTAGTTAGTTTAGGTTGAAAGGGACTATAGTGAAAATGATACAAGATTGGTATTGGGGCCTACCCCCTCACTTTACACATCATAATGATAAGTGTGTTAGGTGATTAGCTAGAATATACCATTAACCATGCTTTATACTTGACCAGAGTATTGAATCGGATTCCCCCTTGGTGATGAAATTGAAGTAGGTTGGCCTTCGGTAGACAAATTTTAAAATACTTATTTAGTTTTTGTGATTTGGATATGTGTGCATAAAATATAAATAGTAAAACTAAATTGTTAATTAAAAACCCCCCAATTAGACTATGTGAACTATTCTAAGCATGCAAGTAACAAGAAAAAAAAGGTGTGAACTAATTACTAGCATATAAAGATTAATTTCAACTTGAAACAAGGTATAGTGTTGATAATATATACATAAAATATAAAATGGGGTTGATAGGGTTGAACCTATACTATGGAAACAAGGTCTGAAAATGAATAGAGTTAGCTAGGGTCAACCTAGTTATTTAGACATCACACAAGACATAGAACTAGGTCGATAGGGTTGATCCATTTGACAATGTAGGGGTAGTTTTGAAGACTAAAAAGCATAAAATTAAAGACATAAAAGAAAGTTATAGAGAGATATAAATGAACCTTGGAGGATCAAAGATGTTGAGAATAAAAATTATTAGTTAAAAACCTTGGAATATACTTTAAAAACTTTGATAACTAGGTCGATTAGGTTGATCAAGATTTGCACAATCCTATTATTGAGTTCATAGAATGTATA
Organism: Torreya grandis; assembly: GCA_037957365.1. Classification (NCBI taxonomy): domain Eukaryota; kingdom Viridiplantae; phylum Streptophyta; class Pinopsida; order Cupressales; family Taxaceae; genus Torreya; species Torreya grandis. The sequence continues at coordinate 242,134 of JARHVA010007066.1, read as the reverse complement.
GGGTCAACTAGTTTAACCTAGTAGCTAAATATAGATGTCTAAAAGTGTACAGGGTCAATTGGGTCAACCTTGTAGTCTGAATTAAAAGTCTAAAAACCTATACTAGGTCGTCTGAGTTGATCTAATTACCTGTTCATGTAAACTTTCACATAGAGATTAGATATTGGGTTTCCAAAGTTGATCTATTATGACAAATATATGAAAAAATTAATGCTAAAAAAATTAAATAAAGTGAATTAAATCCTTCAAGGGTTAGTTTCACATCAAGTTCACTAGAATGTATGTAATAAAAAATGTATCATTTCTATAAATCAATCTTGGCTCATATAAGATAGATCATACCTACAATTTAGATTGGGAATATATTTTTTAATTAGGAGCATGACCAATATGGGGATCTATTAGACCCGATTATGGGATCACTTGTCACAATACACCATGTGAGGTACAGTTCTAAAACCTATAATCTAACATAATCATGCAAAAACCCTAAAAGAGTCCTAGGTTTAATGTTCACTCTATTCTGATAAACAAGAAAGTAAATATAATCTAGTGCACACCAAATCTTATGACACAAAGTGGGGGTTATAAACAAAACAAATAACTAAACTAAACATGCATAGAAGACATATACTCACATTAATGTATATGAAATCCTAATCCATGGGAATAGAATAAAAACTAAGTTATTTATCTATAATTACAAAGGAGAAATAAAGTTAGGACTAATTACCTTGAATATGAACAATTCGAGCCTCAATCTCTCCCTTAGCTAAGGTGCTTCATAATAAATTTTTGTGGTATGTAATGATGATAAAGACAAATCAGCTCTAGGCTACATAACCTATCTATGCATCCAAAAGACTTCTCCACAAAACAAGATCCGTATCTCTAACAAAAAGTATGAATACCTAGTCTTTATTCCTCAAGTATAATGGTCAATAGATAGATGTTTATTCACACTTATTCTTATTCACTTCTATTATTACAAATGGTTGGAAATGAACTTGTATATATAGGTGTATCCTGACTTAAATCTTCTTGGAAATGTTAGATATATAGGGTTGACCTAGTATACCCTATTTATTTTTTTGGGGATAATTCAATAGGTCTGAGTTAGCTTGGCCAAAAGGCTAACAAACCCAAAAAGTGAAAAATATGCTTAAACTATATAAGGTCAACCTAGTTAATTTAGTACAATTGACTATCCAAAAGGGTGTTAAGGTAAGAAAAGGAGGATAAATCATGAAAATGATAAGAATGGGTAGGAATAATAAGAATAAGCTTATGGTTAATGGTTTTAGGAGACAATTTTGTATATGTCAAGTGGAAAAAGGGATAACAATCCTATAAATCACCAATGGTCTACCCACCCCTTTCCTAATGTACCCTTTAGGGCATGCACTTAGAGAGATTGAGACTAGATGGGTTCCTTTAAGAATTAAAGTGTAAGTAACTAGTAAAAGTTTGAAAATATTATGTGTATACATTAGGATTAAGGAAAATATGTCCCAATTGGGGACACTAGCACATTATGGCATTAGTGTCCCAAATGTGGTGTTAATGTCCTCTAGGTAGATTACTAAGAAATTTGGATTGGTGTTTGAGATGAAAATTTTAGGACTTTATTATGATTGGGTATAACTAAATGTAGTATAATGAATGACTAAAAATTTACGTCTAATTCTCAAGGATAGGTCTATGGATAGCATAAGGATAGGTTAATTCAAGAGACACTTTTATCATCCAATTATCACTTTTAGGTGATTACATTTGCTTCCCCCTTTATGTTAGTAATGCAACAAAGTGAAATGAATAGTATAAATGGAAAAGAAGCATATATGGACTTACCTTGGAAGTGAAACCCATGTATTTGAGTTTAAATATGTGAATCTAGGTATGTTTATATGGAACATGATCCAAAGCAATGCCCTACAATGAAACATAAAAATCATTCCTTACTTAAGAGAGGATCAAAATCAAAACACTGTGTTGAAATTAAATAATTGAGTCAATCTAAGTAAATATAGAGGAAAGGAATGAATATACCTTGTTGGGTATGCAAACCAACTTATGGACCTGGTGATAACCTATATGTGTGAATGCGTATAGTGATCATATCATTGAATATCTTGAACTAAGCTAACAACTTGGTCAATCCTCATATGGGTAGCTCAATAACTCAATATGGTTTTGACTCCATCATTGCACACACCTACTCTATGGATCCTAATATTTTTTAATAACTTAGATAGGACTATAAGTGTGTGTAAGCCTCTCATGTGGCTCAATAACTCAAGTAGGCCATGACTCCATCATTTTCCCCTTATGTGAAATAGATGCATTTGTAACTGTATTGCATAATATGCTAAAAGTATCTAACTGGGTAAATCTAATAATATATTTAGCTCTACAACCACTTTATTATATTAGGCAGATTTGAGCCACTTAGTAATGCCAACCACTATAGATGGAGTAAGGCATGAATCTAATGACAAACTAAAATGTGATATCAAGTGTATAGAAATGTAGAGAATGGCATGGGGGTTTCCATTCCATCTAATCAACCTATCTGAAGCTAAGTATATGGAAACTATGTGCTTCATGCATGCCCCCAATATGGTATTTAAGTATATTGAATCTAAACAACATATGTAATAGCTAAAGTTTTGTAATTGGTCTAAATGTATGAGTGGTCATGCCATACTTTATGCCCCCAAATCTAAGAAATTTTCATGAATATATAATTAAATGAATGAATATGATCTAAATATGAAAATAATTGCCAAACCTATGACTATATTTATGCAAATATATATTTTACCTAGTGTACTACTTTGAATGATCTAAAATGCGTTGAAACTAGGGCTACTAGATAGTAGTACCCTATAGTGGACAGTAGCACCTTGTGGCATTAGTGTCCCAATTTGGGTGATATTTACTACCTGGTCTAGTTTTTGTGTGATCTATATTGACTATTGACTCTCTATTCTATTATGTGTCTACCCTAAGTTTGATATCTAAAAATGAGTATGTGTGCTAAAATTGGGCTATGAAAAGTAATGTAGGAACTTAATATCTATGACAAACCCTTACAAATTCCCCTATTTTGAGAGTAGTTGTGAAACATGTGTAAGAACCACCTTCTAAATAAGTATCTCTATAAAATGCATTATCCTGATCATGTGATTTATATTCTAATATAATGTAAAACATAACATCAAAATCTAAATCTATATGAGCATAAGTAGGAAATGTAAGATGTATGTTGTAATCTAGCATTGCACAAGGGTGTCAATATATATAATCAATGTATATAGAAATAAAATTTGAGTAACTTCCTATGGTGATGGGGCACTATTTTCATCAAGGATCACAAGTAAGAAGGGTATATGTATGAAATCCCTCATGACATTGGTGTATGTGTAACAAGAAAATACAAGTGTCATGGTGTAGAAGTAAATAAGGAAGTGAACATACAAGCACATGAGGCACATAAAAGGTAGGCCAAGGGGCCAAAATACAAGGGACATGGGCACATTTCACTAAATCTAAGAATGAATACATACAATAACATGCTCAAATATACACATACGCAAATAATAAGCAATTTGGTGTAGAGCCATATAGAAGGACATGTTTAAATGTTTTCATATAGAAACATGAAATAAAAAATAGAAGAGACATGGGAACATGTCCAAGGAATAAAAATAGAGAAATATCATATAATCCAATGAATAATGGCATATTCAAATGCCCTTGAATATGTAAGAATCATGGGAAAACATCAAGTCTAATCTAGAAACTAGAAATGAAATCATGTATAACTATGTAGTAAAAATATATGTAAATGTGAGGATGCATATATATTGAGGCTAACTAGTGAGAGTTAATAAAATCTAAGAAATTATGAGAAATTACCAATATCAAGATAAGTTAATGTGTAAACTAGAATGTATAGTATGTAAACATAAAACTTGGTTATAGAAACTATGTAGGAAATGCCCCCAAGTGGGTGGATATATCAATATATAAACATCGATTGGTGTAAATACCCCTAATAGGTATTTGATTATTGGTTTCCATTAGTTTAATGGACTGGATTTTGATCTATACTATACAATCACTTGATAATACCAAGTGAATCATATATGTATGATAAAATGAACTGTACTAGGATAGCTAACAATAATTTAATATCTATCAAGTAGTAGAAATGTAAACATAACAATGTATACATCTATAAATTTTGTATTTTTGAAATATTTGAATGTTTTTGTATTTTTACTTATTATATTATTTTTATGTTTTCTAAGTATAAGCTATGTACAATCAAATGAAAATAAACTATGTATAAGGAGTGAGAGAGAGGAGGAAGTATGTACAAGGGTAGGAACCATACTAACCAATGAGTTTCATGGGAGACTCACCTTCACCATGACCTGTGTCAAATAGGGAAAGTGTGATCATGCATGTAGTGTGAAAGGGCAATTATAAGCCCATGATTTTGTATGCCATATAATCTAAACCTAAAGTTGCCTGAGTAGTGATGATATGATGTTGTGACACTGATTATAATGCCCTATAAACTATAGGGGTATTATGGACCCATCTGGTAGATGTAGAAGTTGTAAGTGATGTAGGTGCATTGTGATAATAACCCATAGACCCCAATATAACTAATCTTGATGTCAATTGAGTAGAGGAAGGTCATCTATAATATCTGACATATCTTTGATGTAATGGTCTCTATATTAATGGTCTCTAAGGGAGACTATGTGTGCATGTATACATTGTACAAGTAGACCTAGCCTACTCTAAGGATTTTATTGAACACTATGATATATGTATAGGAGTTGTACTCTCTATTGTAACTGATAATTGTTTAATATCTAGCAATGTTAGATCTATAACTAGTGTTGGTGCTAGAAGTGTGACTAGAATATATGCTATGACTTATTATAGGAGGGGAAGAGGATACTCATATGGGACACCATAAATCTTAACCACCTGGTTATCATGCATATGCTTGAGGCATTTTTGTAATATAGATGGGATGGACTGAATATGTTGTAACCATAGCCTGCCAAATAATATGTCAAATACACCCACACTAGGTAATATTAGAAATCAAGTGGCCATGTGTGCTTATTTAACCTATAATGGAAGCAAAATATCTCTAGTGAATCTCTAAATGTGGCCACTAAAGCCAATAATGATTGTATTTGTAGGGAATATATCCCATTATGTGTAGCCCAAGTGCTATAAAAGTGTCATGATGAACATTCTTATGATCGACCCATTGTCAACCATAACATTGTGAATAGGTTGGTGGCTTATATATGATTTTATGAATATAACATTTAAATTTGTATCATCAACAATAATATTCCAATATAAAAATGTGATAAATGGTCTAGGTAGTACTATAGTATGATACATGCCAATAATATTATGCAGTGGATGTGTCTCCTCCATAAATATGTGATAAGAAGCTGGTGGTGGATGAGCTTGGTATGTATAGTGAACCCTAATGTTCCCCTACCTCATTAATTTTATGTTTTGGGAAATGATATGAAAATATATTTAGTGCTTCTATGAACGTGCCCACATCAATAATGTTAGCCTCAATGGGATTTTGTATCTTGTGCTTTAGGATAATACATATAATTGTCATGTGGCCAATACCCTATGATACATAATTTATTTGAATCATAACTCTTTGGAAGAGGCTATGCTATATCAACCTCTTTAATTAGAGGGAGAGATACGAAATATCATTCAAATAGTTATTTTAGAACTTGTGTTGGTAACTCAGGTAGATTAGTGAAGACTCTACACTAAGGAATAAATAAAACCAATCTAGGATAAGGATCTCAAGCTATTTTAATAATGACCTTTTGATCACTTTTGTTTTCTATGGCCCTGACCTTAAATGGAGGTTTATTTATGCTCTTAATAGTAGAATCTGATCCATTTGTGTACTTGAGTTTGACCATTTCTAAGAGTTTAACCTCTCTTTATTTAACTATTTGACACATGTATTTAAGTATGGGAAACTTATTAGATAATATTGATTCATGTAGTGCTAGTAAATAGACTCTATTTAAATATGTATTGAAGTTTTCAATCTACCATCAAGATACTCAATTATGATAATATTTTCTTGTATCGTAAGACATAATTATCTTGGGCTCATTTAACTTTTGCTTTAGCTATGCCACTTGTGCTTATGATATCTTATCATTGATGTTGATAGAGAAATGTGCTAGGAACATATATGCTAAAGGATTTAATGTCATAATAGATTGATTTGGAAAATCATAAATCCACCATAGGTCATAATCCTTGAGATTGCATGGAAATAACTTCATAAGAAGACAATCATTGGGTCACCCTTACCATAATATAATGTGAGATTGGGTACTACAAAATTAGATGGCCATCGAGTTGCCACTATGTGATGTTACAAAGGTGTATGTAAGATAATGTTGGAATCTAAGGCATGTGATGGCTTAACTGCTCCCTATTCAAGATGTAATGCCTTATATTATAAATAAAAACCTACTACATAAGGGCTTGTACATCTAGAGGAGAAAAACTAGACATAAGTGGTATGGATTTTATTTATGGTCAAATAACAAGCTTGGTTTGTGTTATCTAAGTTGGTTGAGTGGGCCTCATTGAAGGTGTAACAACATCATTAATTGGAGGGGTTGAAGATTGACTATTATTATTCTTTTGGAGTTCCTCTTAAAGAATGTTTATGAAATCATTTTGTATGTATTTATGTTTAGACACAAAGTCTTATAATTTATGATTATTAATTTCATCATATCTATCATTAAATTCTACCATTGTAAGTTGAGAGGTAGGAAAAATATTTTTTCTATATTTTGAAACTCTTAAAAATACTAATCTATGAAAGTTTGCAAAATTGTATGCATTTCAAAAAATTATGATATTTTAGGAATTGAAATCTGAGTATATAAAAAAATGATACAAATACTAGGTGTATCTAGGGTTAGGGTTTTACAATCTATGGTTTCTTTTTAAACAATTTAAAATAGGTAGTGAAATAAATTGAAATCCTAATGTGAAATTCATTTTAATTAGCTAGGTTGTCTAAATAAAATAATAAAATCATGAGCATTCATTCTTAAATTTATTTCAAAAAATTTAGATGAACATAAGCTAGGGTTTGGTGTAATATTTGAAGTAAGATGGGTTCACCAAATTATTTAACCATTTAGGGTTTTACAAAAGTCATTCCTATGTTTAGATTAAAGGGGATAAGATGTCTAAATCAGTTAAATAAATATGCTATAATTAAGTACTAATTTGTTGTGATTTTGACCTTGTTTAACTTTCTATAAATGTCAACAAATATGGATAAATAGAGACTTATCTAAAAACTATATGTTGTGTATGTTCTAGGTTCTAAAATTTGAGATTAGGGCAATAGTCTGTGTCTTCAACAAGATTATGGTATTCATCTTCTCACTAGATAATAACACCTAGTTTGGATAGTAGAGTAATCTCTATTTTATATCCATAATGTGGTGTTAATGTCATCTTTTTGGGACTATTTTTATTTTTTGGGAACACCTGGGCCTTTATCTATAGTTCATTTTCTTGTGTGACCAAAACTTGTAGCTCTATGTTATACCTAGAAAACTCGATTTGATGTGAAAACCCTCATCTCCTTAAAAGTATGTCATGATAAATAATTTTGTGTGTGTTAGTAGGATGGACTGGATATACTCAACACCCCATTGTGTAGAGATTTACCTACATACCAATAATCTGAGGGATCAAATCTAATGTAGTTATTCCACCTAATTCTTGTTGCATGTGCAATTGGATGTTATAATGAAAGTGGACTTGGATGCCTTGAATTTATTAATCTTTGAAATGTGAGAGGATCCTTCTTGAAAAAGTTAGTATATAATTGAAATACATGAAATAAACTATGAAAATTAGTAATATAACTCAAATAAGTAAAACTTAATTACAATAGCTAAAGTGTATAATCATTGGCCTCTTTGAGGGGGAAACCTATTTTGAGAAATTAATAGATGCCTTCATTGGCCTTAACACTTACTCATATACTAAGTTTAATATAAGAAACTACTACTTCTTAACAAAATGTTCATGGGATGACTTACAAAGCATATGCATTCATAGAAACTATTATACTAAAAAAGTAAACAAAAGGGGTAACATAGGTTCCTAACATCCCTTCCCTCTTAGAAAAACATTGTATTCAAAGCTTTAGATGTGGGAATTGCTATTGAATCTAAAATAGTGGTTCTCATGTGGCATCCTCTGGTTGCATTCTATGCCACTAAATTAAAACCTCTATGATGGAACATGAGCAAAGTTGACATGTGCACCTATCTAAGATTGCCTCCAACTCAAGAAGGATGGATCCTTCACTATAAAATATTTTACACTCTGATGTTTGTGCTAAGAAATGTTGTTAGATAATAGACATGAAATACTAGGTGAACTTGGGAAGAACGTGGGAGCTCCAACTTATAAGAAATTGAACCAATATTCTAGAGGACCTAATAGGGCCCATAGAACTTAAGAGATAGCTTATGATTCCCTTTGATTTTTATAGAGGATTATTTATATGGCTATAGGCAAAGAAAAATCATATCACCTACTTGAAAAGTGCACTTAGAATAGTGTTGATTGGCGTATTGTTTCATTCAATTTTGTGCCATATGAAGATTGTCCTATAGGGTGCTATGGATTTGATCCCAAGTTTAGAGAATTATGTTGATCACTTAAACTAATGAACTATTGGGGAGGTACTAAAGGATCATTGGTGGTACTTGACAATAGATTGCTTCATATGGAGTAATTTTAGTTAAAGTTTGGTAGGAGGTATTGTACCACCATTCAGTGAGGGGGAGCCACTTTTCCCACTAATGTTGTTGTTATGAGATGAAGCAATGAAGGAAAGTTTCCAAGCATTTGTTGACAATTTTAGTTTGGTCATCCATTTGTGAAAGATAACCAAAATTCATCTTCAGTTGGGTACCAGTGTGTCAAAATAATTCTATCCAAAAATGATTTGTGAAGGTTACTCATAATCTAAGATAATGGATGAAGGAATGCCATGACGAAAAAAATTTGGTCCAAGAAAATTTATGCAACCATGGAGTTATTATAAGGATGATTGAGGGCACATAAATGACTATATTTGGAGAGGTAAACAACCACAACTAAGATCACTATTTTCCCTCTAGATTTAGGGAGCCCCTTAATGAAATCCATATATATATATATATATATATCTATCCAAATCTTGGTAGTAATGGGTTAGGGTTTGAGTAACCTGAGGATGAGTATGGTTTCACCCTTGTTGCATTGGTAGGTATCACATTTAACTACCATATATTGAATTTCATTTTCCATTCCCTTCCAAAATAAGTTATGTCATGCCCGCTCATAAGTTTCGAGAAACCCTGAGTGCCTATGGATGGAGAAGCATGGAGTTCATAGAATACACATTACTAAAGATATGTGCTCTAGAGAAGTACCATATGACCCTTATATCATAGATAATCACCATCCCAATAATAATGTGGTACAATATAGTTTTTAGTGGGAAACTATTGAATGATTTTAGATAATGAGGATTCATTGGCATGCCCCTACTATACAACATCTAACCAATTTGGAATAGGCATAGAAATAGCTGAAAGGGAAGCTTGGTCCACAATTGTGTGAGATAAATAATCAACCATAATATTATCCTTACCCTTCTTTCAAGTGATCTCATAGTCATAACCCATGAGTTTAATGACCCATTTTTGTTGTGATGGGGTGGAGATTCATTATTTTAGGAAATATTTTAGAATCTAGTGATCAGGTTTGATGCAAAAATGATTCCCCAATAGGTATGGCTACCACTTCTCTACTACATGAAAAATGGCCATCATTTCCTTCTCATAAGTAGAGAGTACTAAATTCATTCCAAAAAGATTTTTGTTAGTGAATGCAATGTGGCATCCTTCTTGGAGGAGAACACCAATTCCATTACCAAAAGTATTACTCTCGATAATGAAGGTATTGGAAAAATATGGCATGGCTATAATAGGTGTAGTACACATAGATTATTTCAATTCTTCAAATGCATACTCTGTATCTTGTGTCCATGTAAAGTCATCCATTTCTAACATTAATTTTATTATAGTTGCAATCTTCTCATAATCCTTGACAAACTTGCGATAGTATCCATTCAATCCTAAGAAATCATTGAGGCTCTTGATTATCTAAGGATAAGGTCAATTTGTCATGGAAACTATTTTTTCAAGATCCACCCAAACCCCTTGGGTGGAAAAAACATGCCTAAGATACTCTACTTCATCTTAGCCAAAAGCACATTTGGACTATTTTGCATAAATATGATGGTCATAGAGAAGTTGTAATGCAAGATCTAGATGTTGAAGATGCTTAGATAATGTTTTAATATAGATAAGGAGGTCATCAAAGAAGACTAGAATGAATTTCCATAGGCAGGGCTAGAATATTTTATTCATCAATGCCTAGAATGTTGAAGGAAAATTAGTGAGGCCAAAGGGAATGACCAAAAAATCATAGTGGACATCATGCATGTGAAAATTTGTCTTAGGGATATCATCCTCATGAAGCTAGATCTGGTGATATATAGAGTGAAGATTCAACTTGGTGAAAAAATGGGTGCCATGAAGCTCATTAAGAAGTTCATCAATAATAAGGATTAGGAACTTATCATTGATTATGATGTGATCAAGTGTGTGAAAGTCAATGTAGAGGTGCCATGACCAATCTTATTTTCAAACAAGGAAAATTGGCAAATAATATGGGTTGGTATCGGGGTGAATAATGCCTTGATTCTATAAGTCTCAAATGAACATCTTGATCTTAGTATTTTGCTAAAATGGGTAATGGTAGAGCCTGATGTTAGGAGGAATGCTTCCAAAGAGGAGATGAATATGGTAGTTATCTAGTTTTGAAGGTGGAAATTCCATTGGTTTAGTAAAAACACATGCATACCTATGTATAATGGTTTGTAGATCAGGAGTGGAGACTGTTGATGGTTGAATTTGAATGATATGGAGTTGGGAAATGATGCCATGTGAATTCTTATTAAGAATATTTTACATGAAATGTGAAATAATGATGATGAGAAACCCTAATTGTAAGCCTTTTAATGTGCGTTTTTGTCCATTGTCTAAAAACTACATCCAAAGTTTAGCAAAATTCCATAAGATGGGTCCAACTGTGCATAACCATTGGGCTCCCAAAATAACATCACATCCATCTAAGGGAAAAACAAACATGTCAGAGTGAAATTTATAATATCCAATAGAGATATGTACATTGTGATACTTCCCTTTTTTAGGTAATGTACCCCCATTGGTAATCATGAATTCAAATTAGGAGCAAGTATAGACAAAACAATAATCTTATTTAACTATATGAGGGTCAATAAAGTTATGAGTACTACCAAAATTAGTGAGTATTATGAGAGGGAAATTCTTGAAGTAACCCCTAACTTCCATGGCTTTTTTGGTGATGAATATTTCTAAGGCATGGAGAGAGATATCTAGTTGGTCTTCTTAAGAAGAAAGTTCCTCAGTCAGTTGTGCTTCTACTCTATCATCTATTATATCTTGAATATCTTCCCAATATTTAGTTTTTGGTAGAGACTCCACATATAATAGGTAGAGATTTTACACGACACATCGATGTCCCCAAGTGAATTTATCATCATAATTATAACATAGTCCTTTTTATCTATGGGCTCGCGTCTCTGATTCAATCAAATGCTTGATAGGAGTGGTTTTAGGGGTTGGTGTTGTTTGAGATCATTATGGAGTTGTATTTTTGTATGGAGAAAAATTGGATTTGAATAACTATTGAGATGTGATCTTTTACTTTACCAACTTATCCAACCATAAGGCTTCCATCATCATGTTGAGCCAAAAATTTTGACCTTATATTGAATTACATCCTTTAGTCCATTAACAAAGCAAATCCTAAAGAATTAATCAAATAATCCTTCTAAGTGATTCACCATTTTTTCAAATTATGTTTGATATTCTCTCATAGTTCCTATTTGGTGAAGTTTTGTGAGTGATCCTATAAATTCATCAAAATCACTAGGGCCAAACCATTACAAAATAAGGGTGTAAAAATTAGTCCATCTTGGCTCATCATGATTTTTGGTATACCAACAATACCATTGAAGGGCTTCAAGTTCCAAGTTAAAGGATGAAAGTAGAACCTTATTAGCATCAAAATTATTATGTAGACTAAAATATTTTTCTACCTAATAGATTTATCTAGTCAGATCTACACCATGGAATCGAGGTAAATCAAGCTTCAGCCAATGAAAATTTCTAAAAGAAGAAAATATGGTGTCAGAAGAGGACTCTAGATGTCATTTGTTTTTCAAGGTGGTATATTGAAGATTGAGACTAAGAATATTTTCATCAAGATCTTTCATGTGTGTCTTAAGGGTGTCAATTTCATCTTGTATATTTTTTTCTCATATTCAAGTTACTACCATGACCTGAATAAAAGATTTATTTTTTTGCTAATGGGTATGAAAACTAGAGTAAAGACACATTTAACAAAGGAAATTTTGTGATTTGGGAAAAATTGAAAGGGGTAAAGGTAATTTTACTAATTTTTTTTCAAAGTGGGAGTATGGTTGATGAAGGTGAGGGAAATTTTAGGAGTGAAAATGGAAAACTTTAAAATCTATCGAAGAGTGATAAAGGAGAAGAAAAGGGAGATGAACAATGTGGAATTTTTTTGAGGTAAATGGACAAAATAGAAGTTATGGAAAAACCTAAAAAAAAGGAAAATTTGTGATTTTTAGAAACTAGGAGTGGAATTGGGAAATGGGTCCTCAAGGAAGAAAATGTGGAGAATTGAATTTTAGGTGTCTAGATAAATTTTGAGGATCAATGGGGATACATATGGAGATATAGATAAAAATGAAAAAAATATTTTATTTTTTTCCTAGATTACATTTTTCTATTTTCTATCTAGCTACAAGTCCTTTGAAAGATGTCTAATACTCTGTGTATAGTTTTCTAAAACTAATAGGATGAATTTTTTTTAGTTTTTGGTTTCTATCAAATGTCTACCTGTAAGTCCTCTGATAGTCTTCGAATACTCTGTTTTTGGTTTATTTTTTTGATAATCTAGTGGAAATATTTTAAAACTGATAGAAATGGGCCCCATGTTTCAATGTTTGCCTAAGGGTTTGAAGATATATCTTTGGCCACCAATGCCTTCTGACTGAGTACTGCTCTTCATAAAAATTTTGCCCATGGGTTTACCTCTAAATGACAACTCTTAGTTTTCCTCATGGATGGGAACTAGTCAATCAGGATGGGGCCATTGCCTATTTTTCTAGTAGGCCATCTTAATATGCCAACTACTTTAGGGTTCCTATGGTACTCCTCATTATGAGTTTTATGGATTTCAACCAAGAACTTCCCATAGTTAAGTGGATAGGTTTTTACCTTGGTTTGAAATATATTATTGTGATACAAAAAATACTTAAATGAACTATGAAGTAGAACATAAAAACACTTTTAGAAAAAAATTTGTCCCTAAAAAGAACTCTAATACTAGATGAGAGGATCCTTCCTGAACAAGTTAGTAGAGAATTTCAAATATATGAAATAAACTATGAAATTTAGTAATACATTAACTCAAATAAGCAAAACTAAATTACAATGGCTAAATTTCAAAATGACTAACCTCTTTGAGGGGATAACCTCCTTTGATCAAGTCAATACAATAAATTTGTGGATGCTTGCATTCACCTCAACACTTGATTATATACTAAGTCTAATCTAGGAAACAACTACTTCCCATGAATTTGGGATAAAACAAAATTCTCATGGGATGACTTACAAAGCCTATGCATCCATAACAACTATTATAATAATAAATTAAAGGGAAGGGATAACATAGCTTCCTAATAAAATGATTAAAAATTGGACTTACATTTGTTGTAAATGGTAGTATGCATAAATTAGGGCAGAATAAGGATAGAATACCTTGATTTTTCATAACCTTGTCTTTGGTTTAAATAAATTTTGCATCTATTTTACATGTAGTGAATAAAGGTGGATTAGAATTTTATTTATATGATTCTATTGCTTGTGTGGATAATAAAATAATCTTAATCCAAATATTAAGATGGATACACATTTGAAAAAATATCCATTGGGAAGAGTTAGGGTTAAGGATAATAGCACCCAATTGGGGACACTAGCACATTATGGTTATAGTGTCCCAAATGTGGTGCTAATGTCCTCTAGGTAGATTGTTAATCAATTTATATTGCGGTCTAAAATGATAGTTTTAGGTCATTTTTATGACTAGATGTAGGTGATTGTGGTCTGTTGAATGACTAGAAATGTAAGTCTAATGCTCAAGGATAGGTCTATGGCTAGCCTAGGGATAGGTTAACTTAAGAGACACTCTTAGCATTCAATTACCACTTTTATGTGATTACACATTGATATTTGTAAATTAAGTACAAGATCAAAATTATATGTAACAAATACTTATATAATTTAGCATATATATGTATATAATTATATATCATTAGCACAAATTCATGGTGACATGAACTCATTCATGCTCATGGATTAAAAATATCAAATTTACAATTAAAATTTTAAAGAGTCAAGTTGAAAATCATGAACATATTCAAAATTCAAAATTTACAATTGAAAGGAAAAATATTCCTTTTAAATAAAAATATATGAGTAATGATTTCATTATGGTAGCATGAATCTTCATCATTCTCTATTGATCTCAAAAAATAGAATCTAGATCCATCTCCAATGGTGTGATTACATCTATGTAGGTAATGCATAAAAATAATGTTAAACTATTCTCGATGGCCATGACATTAATTATAAAAATCCCATTATGTTATTTCATATTTTGTGTGGGTGATGTATCTTTAATCTAGTGACACTCAATGTCCTTGACATCTTGTCTATAGAACCCATCACAGTTCCACATTTTTGGATTAGTATATTAGGTTATATTTTATATTCATGGGGGTTATAACAATGCCTCATTTAAACTAAAGATTTGGATTAATTTTTTGAATTTGGATTTGATCATGCTCAATTATCCATTGGTTTAAAATATCTAAGCATTTTAATAAATGGGTATGATTATCCATCATTAGTTATAGGTTATATGTAAATTTGGTTTCACCTACATACAAGCATACTCCTTGATATCTTTTGTTTATTTTTTTATTTTCAAAGTTTAATATTTTTCAAATTTAAAATAAATAAAATGATTACTTCATGAGTTATTTTGGGTTTGATAAATCTGAATACCTTATATAATTTTAATATTTTCTCAAAGATAAAGTGTGATATACATACTCATTCAATTCTTTCTCCTTTATTTTAACAATTTCATTACTATAATTAAGGGGAGGAAAATGTAGACACATAAATTTAGTCATGGGTACATGATAATGTTGATTCTTTACAAATCCTAAAACACACGACTTGTGCAAAAATAGATGACCCTTTGTTTATCATTACTACTATACAAAATTTCTAATGTCAATTTCTCAAGATTTATAAAATTACCTTAATACTATTTTTTAGAAAAGGATAGGTTCCTTTATCCTTATATACAAGTCTATTATAGGTGAGTAGGATCACTCTAATCTCTTCTACACTTATAATGGTTACCTTTTGCACCAAATAAGATCTAATTTTATATATTTAAATCATTCTTTTGGGTCTTCTCACACATTTTACATGGTTAGTTAAATCAAACCATAAAAATATTTTCCTATAAATACACATCAAATGTCATTAATTTAGACCACTTAACATTCATTTATTTCAATACTAAATTTTATTACACATTCATAAAACATTCCCTATTATTTATAAATTAAAGATCATTTATAAGGAGAAGCCATAAATGATGTTAAGAGCATTACAAGTCAAGTCAAGATGTATCATTTTAAAGTATTGAATCTATTATCTAATTACATACATGTATTCAAAGGATAAAAAATGCAAATTCCCTATAGATAGGATAAATATGTGGGCTTGATTTCACTTCCTGGAGTATTGGATACATAAATAGAAGTCAATCAATAAGGAGTGATTGAGGTCAACTCAACCAATTATACTTCTCTCTTTTTAGGGTGTTTTTAAGTTATAAAATTTCCCTCAGGGATTCAAAGATAAGATAATATATAAAATGAATACTTCATAGAAATATATAAGTTTTTGTATCTTTAATTATTAACTAGACATAGACACAATATGTGTGATAATCAATTTTTAATCATAGTTAACTAGGACAAGTCCATAGTAAATGGACATAAACACATTGCATTGACATCCAATTATAACAATTGTTCCTAATAATATCCTTTACTTTTACCTATGATTTTACATTTCCATAATTATTATTTCACTAAATTTTCCTATCTATTACCTGTCATAACTAACTAGGACAAGTCTGCAGTCAATGAACTCAAATACACTATGGTGCAATTCACTTATAGTGGAGTTATCTAGATTACAATTCTATTTTTTTTCTTGATTTTGATCTTGCATAGTAACATATTATTATGATTTCTAACTTTTTAAATTAATAACTTTCAACATAAATTTATGTGCAATCTAAGTATATCTCTTCTTAGTGTTTTCCAAGAAAATAAGTTTTCCTTATTTAGCAATTTGTTAAAATCAAAATTGTTGATTATTGTACTTTAGGTTTCTGATATTCTTTATTTTTACACCTATATAATAATAAAATTTATTTTTTTAATAATAAGGTAAAATAGGTTTATAATTGTGGAAATACATCATGGATGTTATCTATTTTCTGACTCATTTGGATTTTTATAAGTATTTTAAATAAGAACTATTAGTCTCATATGAAATAATTTTGGTAATGGAAAAGCATACCAACATATATCGACCTTATATTTTATGATTAATTAATATTTTAAGGATATTGGCTTCATAAAAAATGGAAAAATAGTTCTATAACTATTAAGAAGTCACTTGGAGAGTTCCTTGACAAAATTATATATCTAGAAAAGAGAGATTGATCTATTGCAACAAATGGATATATTGTATTTAAATGAAATTATTATGTTCTTGAAATAAGACCAAGAAAGATTTGGGTTTTTTTACCTGATATATTCCTTAATGTGAATTATTCATTATTTGTCATAAATATATTATATATTTAATTTAAAGTATATTAGGACAAGTCAAGTAAGTTATTAGTTGTGATACCCTTAGTGAGGAAAATTTAGGCTTGATGCCCTTTTTGGGAATATAGGCTTACAATGCCTCCAATAATTAACTATTTAATTTCCAAGACTTATCTTATCCATATTACTGGGATATAATATAGTACCAAGACTTTTTCCATAGTCTATGAATGATTTCTATACTAAAGTATTACTTGTTTCATAGTTTTTGAAATAAAAAAATGTTGGGAATATGATGACATTAAAAATTTAATGAAGTGTCACTATCCTTGAGATTTAATACTTGAGTATTAAAATGAGTTTTGTATGTGATGCATGTATATAGTGAAATATTCCTCTACCATAGATATTTTGAGTTCCATGTGTGTTGTTGCTCTCATTCTTACCATGATGCATGCAATACTGACCTAGAATACCCTTTCATTTATTTTACACACACACACACACACACACACACACACACACACACACACACACACACACACACACACACACACACACACACACACACACACGTCCATTTATACTATTAATACATACAAATTATGAGAGGTATAATGCAAGATCAAGATTTAATGTACTTCAAGTGACAATGAATATGAGAATAAGCTATCAAATATCAAATATTGTTATACTTTAAGGGATAAATAACTTTTACATCTAGTAATGGTTTCAAATTAGGTGTAAATGCATTTAAAATATATAACTATGAACTAAATAATAGTAGTATTTCTAATGGATTATTATAGATACTCAAATTTAATGATTAAGTGCTTGACAATGTTTAATATTGGCATCCTTACATTGCTTGACCTACTAAAAATTCCACTAACTTTAAATATATATGATTACATTCACTATTATATTTAATATTTCTGAATTATTTAAAACTATTTGTTGACTTTCCATGTCAACCCTTAAATAGGTGTTGAACTCATAAAGACCACACAAATAGTCATTCATTTGTGTAGTGTCAAGTTATCTAAAATTAATCTCACATGGAGACACTTTCCATCCATGCCCTAAGTAAAAAATAATTTTGGGTCAAATCATCAAATAAGTGTTGATCCACACCCATAAGTATTCTCTAATGTATTCCCCATGCAAATATCCTTCCTTGCACTAGCACAACACATGATTTAGAGCTCATAGGTCTCCATATCTTCAAGTAGTGAAGGAGATACTAGGCACAAAAGGAGTTTGGGGTTTGATGCATTTCCATATAATATATATCTTAGTGCCCTTAGCAAGCTCATAAACACACTACATAGACATATCTCTGCATAACCTTTAGTGCACATCTATACGTAATACTTTAAAAATATGGACATGTGATAACTCCACTAACTACACAAGATGATGAGGTAGAAACTAAGGATGTTCCTACATGAAAACATATTATAATGATGACCCATGTGGATTTTTAGTTGACCAAAATAAATGGGAATAGTGGTAGGATCAAATTGGACATTGAGGGAATTGAATCAAGATAGAATTAAATTGTCAATACATCTATCAAATTATCAAAACATGGGCACATGAACTCATATAAAAAAGATCCAAACTATTTATCCACATAAATATTAAATATTTTAAATACCATGATAGTGGGTGAGATTTAAATTAATGACATGTGGGATCCTTATTGCCTATAAAATCTTGAGTTTTACATTGTAAAAGGGTTGACATATTTTGAGCATTTTAACACTATCAAAATTTTACCTCTGAGGATCCCTATCCTAGTATAATTAAGATCTACCCATTCAAGATTATTGTATCATCTTATACCTTGATATCAATAATCTAGGAGTTTATTTCTTTATTCTCTATGTTTTATGTGTATTATTAGCTATTGATCTCTATCTGTGTATATTCATCCCTCCCATTATTGTTCTCTCTTTTCACCTTTATGAAAAATTTAATGTCTTTTTAGGTCATTATTTTTTTATATATATGTCTACATAGGCATTATATGCAATAATATTTTCATCCCTCTTAGTGTTGTGTTGTGTTCCCTTAACTCTATGTAAAACACTTATGAATTGCATATGGTTTGAATTTTATGTATTCAGTATTTTAGTTTGATTATGTTGTTAAGTAGGTGAGGTGATCAATCTATTTTTGGTGCATCACCTTTTACTTTATATCAAACTCCTACCTTCTCCCTCCCTTTTACCCTTGTCAAGTTTAGCTTTATTACTAGCTATAGATTTCATTCTTCTCTTTGTAAGTTTATGTATTGGTCTTAAACTAGGTACATTGATAATATAAAGATTTTGACCTACTCTGGAATATTTTCCCAAGGAGTACAGGAGACCCACACATTTGGGTATGATCACATTCTTACAAAAATACATTGAATGGATCTCTAGTGTGCAAGTCTAAGACATTAGGCATGAAAAAGTTGTAGGTTAGCACACACAATAGCCCTTTACATGTGGGTACACATTTTGAGTGATAAAATTTTATGGTATGACTGGTGGGACTAATTTTAAATGTTGGCTAAGATATTGGTGCTACTTGTAATGATTAAAGTATTTAATACAATCAATAGAGCACCTAATGATTCCAAACATTCCTAGTTTGTAAAGATCACCCTTTCATATAAATGTCAAGATAGATGACATCATCTTCAAGGGGAACTAATTTTAATTTCATTGAGATACCTATAGTTTATATAAGAAGGGGAGTTAGAGTATATTTATATCTTATCATAAGGGCTATTGACACAAGATTACCTTCTCCTAGAGCTCAATCTACACCTCCATTTAGTTGATTCCATACACACAGAGGAAGATTGTTTCATATTACCTTCATGGATGCATAGAGAAATCAAAATTTTATTATATTTAATGGATGAATCACATTGATAATTCCATAATACAATGATATTATTATATTTTATCTTAAGATCATCCACTAATTTCTTAGATAAAATCCAACTATGCCTGTAGATCACATGCAAGATGAATAAAATATTTGCTCCATCCATAATGTGATATAAGACAATGTCACAGTATTAATAATTACATTTTATTAAAAGGGAGAGTGATTTAATGTTATTATAGCTTAAAAATAGGTTCTATCCATAATTTGGACAAGTTGGGTGCAAAACTATGTATGCAATTTGAAGAAAAGAGTGACCATCTGTCATTGATGGAACAACTCATAACCATAAAAATAGCCCCACATGAATATATGGTTGACTTAAAATTCATATTTTATAGGGTGTGGGACTATTTTACACTCCTCTTAAGGCCAAATCCTAACACTACATTATTATATTTATTAAGATCACTAAAAAATGATGTGGTCATAATGATCCAATCTATGGGTGGGATAGTATTACTAGACACATATGAGATCACTGTGTCTATAGAGAATTACTTATTTCAAATAGGAAAAATTATGACCAGACCCCCTATGCCCTTATATCCTAAGCCCCTATGCACAAGTTCATCTATTATGCCTTCTATTCCAAATATTTCCCCCATTCTTATTACTAACTTCCTATTAATTCCATCAACTTATGCACCCTTGAGAAAGATGAATGAGGTTAAATCCTTATTGAAGAGCTATGGTAATGATATATTAGAACCCAAAAAGAAAGAATAATAAAATTATAGGCCTTATAAACCCTTCCATGACAATATTAATTTAACAAGCCTTCATACCAACATGCTACATAAGATCATAACTAGATCACATATAATAAACCACCCTATGATCCAAATCCTAACACTATGATAACTTATAGAGATCTTCTACCTATGTAAAATAACATGGAAAAGTATTATGAATGGTTTTATTCAAGTTATCAACCACATGATCAAGTTATGTGTGTGAATGGAATGATAAAAGAGGCACCTATGATGCATAATACACCACCACCTTATGAACCTCTATCTATTTCATATCTACGAAGTGATGAACCATAATCATAGATGTAAGAGAAAGATAAATCCATGTTCCTAAAATAGAAAGAAGGTGGATTCAACTATGTGAGTTATATTGAAGTTATAATCACAAAAATTAACCTAGTTGTTTTTAACCCAAGAATCAATAAGAGAGCAATGATGGAGGAACCTTCTTCTTCAATACCTTCAAGTTTTGTGCCCCATATTCAATGCATAGATGCCCAAGTTAAATCACCTATACAACCTTCGATACATATGTAATAGGTTTTATAGAAATAAATCCAACCCCAAAATAGTATATGGGAGTGATAAAAGACTATAATTAAAAATATATAGGTTAATAGGAACTTAAACCCCCTTTAACATAGTCGACAAGATGAAGAAAACTAGACTGAATGTTTCCATGTGTGACACTTGTTATTACTTCCCAAAGGAATTTAATAAGATATCATAATAATATTATAACCTCATGAGCTATCAAATAATACACCTATTGCACACACACATCTATGTTAACCTAAAGAAGAAGTGCATAGAAGTATAAATCCACCCACATTCTACATCTTTTTAACCATTGTTGAGCATTCCATACATATCTATATGATAGATTTAGTTGCAATAAACTTGGTCATGCTAAATAGAATTAAAAACTTTCTAGGCATAACATATTTTCCCATCTCAAAATGGGTCATCTAATTAGACATGATAATGATCAAAACTATGGGAATTGTCAAAGACCTAAGTCTTACTCTACATGATTGTTTGAACCTTTTAATTTCACAAGACATCATAGTCATTGACGTACCCCCTTAATTTTTTATATGAATATCTTGATATTTCAATATGAGTTGGGTGAATATGTATCTTCTAATTGGTCACACATGATACTTAGAACTAGATATGGAACCAAGGTGACCATCAAGGCTTAGCCTATTTTAAAGAATCACATAGATCCATACATTACTAGTTTAATTGATGCAAAATGCACCTTATTATATCAAGAATAGAACTCAATTATTCATGAGACTACCACACCCATTTAATGGGTCTTGGATGACTTATTTAATGAATGGGTGCATGATAATTATGAATGTAATCCATATAATAATGAAAAGGAAATAAGATTAGGCACATACTACATTTTTAAGAAATAGACCTTAATGCCTAACCTTGTAAAAGTACAAGATGGGTGTAAAGGCATGTGTTAGTTATACTTATATGGATCTCAAAGTAAAAATAGCATAAAATCCAATGTTGTAGTGGTTTCCCCTCAAAAAAATAAATATTTCCATGCATTTAGGTTATAGTTTGGCTACATAAACAATGTCACCAAGTATGAGGCACTAATCTAGGGTCTCCAATTGGCACACAAGAAAGGAACCAAAGTGATACAATATTTATTAGACAATGATCTAGTGGTAAACTAGGTTAGAGTGTGAAACATGTCCAAAAATAATTTGCTAAGATCTTACAAGCATATCTCATGGGACATTATTGAAGGGTTTGGTACTTTAAATATCCATTCCATACTAAGGGTGAATAATGGTGACACCAACATGATCTCAATTATGGGTGTATAGTATGACCTCCCATGTAGTGTAAAAATTGAGTCCAAATAACTTGTAAGACTCAGTTAAATTAATAGTTCTAGACAACACAAGTAATTGCTAAGTGTTTGAGAGGATGGACAAATTATCAAATTTTTATAGGATGAAACTAAGTTATACAATAATAATTAGCCTCAAATATAAGATTAATATGAAGGTTATATCATTCAATTAAAGAGAAATAAGTTACCTAGGGGGATAGTTATGTTATAAATTATATTCAATTGTGATGACCAACTGAAAGGTGAAAGGAGAAACGTGACAATGAAGGAGGAATTCTTCAGGCCAGTGTCCATCTCTCATGAAAAGATATTAAAATCCATTAAGGTATGATCCCCATATAAAATTATAAAAATAATTGAGCTAATCATAAATTATGAAAAAATCTTCACATGGATCTATAGATACCATAGAGGCTTTGATTTAGGCTTAGCCCAACATATGATTGAGCTCACCCCAATATAAAAACATAGACCATTTAATCCTAAGTTTGAGACCTTAATGAGGAAGGATCTCTCAAATATTATTCATGCCAACATAATACTTCTAATCAAACATTCCTCATGGGTGGCCAATCTAGTCCAAATGTGCAACAAAAATGGAGATATCCATTTATGCATAGAATTTAGGGAATTAAACAAAGCCTCCCTCAAATAATACTACTCCCTCCCACTAATGAATTAAATTATATAAATAGTCACAAGTGTATAGAGGTTTTCATTGATAGGTTATTCAATCTAGGTGCCTGTGTAGGAGTGTGATCAATTCAAAAAAACATTCACCACCAAGTGGGGAACCTTCACATACTAAAGGATGCACTTTTGTTTAATAAATACAAGAGCTAAATTATAGAGGGATATGTCTCACATTTAAAGGATTCATTAATAACATTATCTTAATTTACCTTGATAACATAAATATTTTCTCAAAGTTCATAGTGGATCATTTGGATCACCTAGAATAAGTATTTTAAAAGTGTAGAGAGTTTGGGATCTCTTTGTACCCAAAAAAGTGTGTATTAATATTACATCAAGGAAAATTTTTGGGACACATCATTTACAAAGAGGGACTCACAATTTACCCCAAGCAAGTTGAGTAAATTTTATAACTCCCCCTCTCAGGTCATAAGAAGGGTCTCCAAAGCTTTTTGGGGAAACCAAACTTTGTCATAAGGTTTGTACCAAGTTTCAAAAATTTGGTCAAGCCTCTCATAAAAATGCTTGAAAAGATAATTGTATTTAGCTAGAGCCAAGAAGGATGAAGTAGCTTTAAATCCATCAAGTGTTCCATCACATAAGCTCATATGTTAGTAAACCCATATTACAATAAATATTTCATCTTTTATAGGTTTGGTAGAAGTAAAATCATCTCTACTATTATTTCATAATGAAATAATGGATAGTTAGAGCATCCTATCAATTTATTTAGATAGGTTCTCAAAGATTATGAGCTGTACTATAGATTTGTAGAGAAGTACTTCCTTGAAGTAATAAAAGAACTCAAGAAATTTAGGAACATTCTCTCTAATAACAAAATCTAGCTCATGGTCTCACACTCAAGCATAAAGGATTTCTTACACAATAATGACATTGGTGAGAATAGATACAGTTTGGTCACAAAGATGATTAATATGACATCAACATCTAGATCACTAAATTGGTACAAGATAAAATACTTTGTGTGTAGATAGCAAAGGATGTGAGGAATGAATAATGTGTCATTTTTTCACTACAAGAGAGCCAAATAGAATACCAAGGCATCTTAGAAATTTGGATTAATAACATGAGTATTTTCCTTTAGACTAACACATATCTATAAGGATTGAATACTACCAAGTGTAGACACTTCAAATTAGAAGCCATTCCCTATGTTCTTGTCAATGGCACACATTTTAAAAAGGATATCAATGGAATCTACTTGTGATGCATAGAGAAACCTTAGGTTAATAGGATTTGATAAGAGCTCCATGATGGATCATTATGAGTTAATTACTCATCTAAAACCACTATGGTGAAAGTCATGTGATCTAGTTATTATTGATCAACTATATTCAAAGATGCACATGCATGTGTGCTAGGCTAAAAGAAGAGTGAATTATTTAAAAGAAATTGATTATTAGAATCCCTAACCCTATGCCTATTATAATATGATTAAAATTTTACATAGTGGGGACTAGACTTCATCGATGTGATAAATCCATCAAGTGTTGGACATAAATAGATCCTCACATAAACTGACTACTTCATAAGGTGGAAAAAAATAGTGGATCTAAAATAAGATAATAAGGTTTCCATTCTTAACTTCTACGAGAGAATTTTCATAATATTTGCTGTCCTGACCACTATTATCTCAAATAACATGTTGATTTTTCTTGGAGCCAAGATCAATGAATTGGCAGTCAAGTATAACATCCATTTTAGCACCATTTTAAACTGATATCCCTAATGTAATGATTTGGTTGAATCAAATAACAAGTTCTTGGTTTGTGTCATCAAGTGAATCATGGAAGATAGTTAGTGATCCTAGCATATCAAGCTCAAAATAACACTTTGGGTAGATCAAATAACTCCAAAATGGTCACTAGGTAATTCACCCTTCATGTTAGTCTATGATAATGAAGCAACGGTGCCCACATATCTCAAATTTCCCTCAGTAGAGATAGATCATCAATTGGAGTCACTCAAAATTGATCCCATGATATTGAGGTTAATCTAACTAATGGATCTCGAAGAACTTAGGGTGCATACCATATGAACTATAGAGCTTCAATAAGTATTGACTAAGAAAACATTTGATAGGAGTATTTCTAACAAAATATTCAATGGAGATGTGGTACTCAATGTTAGAGGTAAAATCATTTGGGGTGAATCAGTGAGCCCATATATTTCAATTACAATTCCAATCCTTTCAAACTATTAACAATTAACATATACCAACTTGATCAAATGACATTAACAAGAGAGTTCATTCATTCAATGCATACACAAGATCAAACACATAACACATAATTCATGTGGAAAACCCTCATGGGGAATAAAAGCCACTATCAAGCCTAAAAAACATCAACTACTTGTCCTATAAGAAATTACAAACAAGATACAAGTTAACTCCTTTAGACCGTCAAACCTTGATCATATCCTCCTAACCAAAGGCCTTTAGTGAAACACCTGATTCATAAGGAATAAATACCCCTAAGGAATATCAAGTCCTTTAGACCCTCCTTTGAACACCTCCACTTTAGAACTAATTTATTCATAAATTTATGATTGATCATTATTTATCTAACCCCTACATAAATTCTCTCTATCTCATATAATCCTCTCACATTGGCATGCCACAATCTCTCTCCTTCTTCACTCAAACTATCCTCATATGCACACTTAGACCTCTTCACATATCCTCAAATATCAAGGTCATTTTATAATATCAAACATATAACCTATAGGTCACACATAGTCATCAATATGCTTTACTCATCATTTCATCAACTAGGCACTCTACCTCTCCTTTGATCCACAACTTTTACATATACCCTGCACACATCTTCTCAAAAGTCTAGAAACCAACACATTTGGTTTCACTATATATATAATTCATGACTTATCAAGTCTAGAATATTTTAGTTTTAGACACAATATATGACTTCACCCTTAAGACATCTCACATGGGTCATACTTAAGCATAATCCACTTTAAAATAGGCCTAAGTCACTTTTAGGTCCTATAAAGACCCATTCAGCTCTTTGACACTTCTCTGAGAAAACTATGAAACATAAGAAAAATTTAAAAATGCATGGAACCATTTTAAATAATATATAAGTCCTTAAAATCCAAAAACCATCATATTACCCTTTTTAATAAGCATAAATTAGTCAAACAACATTCTATGCATACAGTCATCATGACCAAATACACAGTCAACTTGTAAAGCGTTGTTCATATTGTATAAAATTGATAAAACATTAATAATGAAAATATATTATCCTAATGGATTATAAAACACACTCTAATACATAATTCATCATTAATCATCGAAATAATAAAAATACAATCTCAAACATTCTTCTTAGGTTACTTGTAGAATACACATGAACACATAGTCAACTTTAAATGTCAATGTCATTAATTATACACACTTTATGTTCTTAAAATTTATATTTATAGATGAACCTTAGATTCATATAAAAATTATGTTTTTACTACATGGTCAAATTCTACATATATCAAAAGTTATGGCTCAAAAACTAGATATTGAGCTATCCTTTGTTAAATACAAATATTTGAATTCAAATGGTCACAGTTAAACATCAAAAACCATGCTCACATATTGTGTACTCATTGATTTAGATAAATCATACACCATATATATTATTATACATATCTTGACCTTTAAATAATAGTGCACCAATACCAAATGATAAACCTTGAACATGTTGACACCATCTTTTGTAATCTGGCAACTTTGACTCAATGCACACCATCAAACTTTATGGATCAATCAGGGCTTTAACATGTAGAATGCACCATTCAATATTACATAAAACCCTCATGATCATGAAAATTTTCACCCTTGCATGAATATTGAGCACTTATACTATTAAACATCATACACTTCTTACCATCTTACTCAACACATACTAATAGATCAAAACTATATGAATGCCTATGCATTGTTGGATCTTAGAAGAAGCTAGATCTTTATTTCTGTTAACCAACAAAAAATTTTACCTCTTTGAATTTTTTTACACCATATATATTCATTATATTATCACTATAGATAAATTATATCTTAATTTTGTTCTGATCTTTATCTTCTTATAAAATAGACTAAGTATAAAAACCATTGCAATCTGCCTAGAAGGCCAACATTGCACCTCCATATCTTTTGCTTTTCTCAAGCACATGTTCTAAAATTTATATCATATGATATCCTCACATAGGATAATATAAAAATGTTTAAATTTTATCATATACCCATCACATGTGTTAGATATAATGACATTAAAATGCTCACTTAGATTAATTTGTTCACAGAGCTATGTCAAGAACTATCTGGAAAGTCAAATATTGCACATGAATATCTTTTGTCATGCTTCAACACTTGAATTTAAAGTTAGTTCAAATAAACTTGGCATAAAACTTAAAAAACCCATGTTATAATATTATCATTAAATATAAATAAGTGAAAGATATACCACCATCAAAATTCCTTCTCGAATATTCTTGCCACATTGCAAATTTGGCGAAGTATGAGAAAATACTATCAAAATGTGTGAGAGCCCAACTTTTCACTTAAATATATTTTATCTCAATTCATCACTTGACGTGAGAATTTTTTCATAGAAACTAAGAACTAATTTTATCACAACAATATGACCAACTCCCCATGACCCATCCACATGTGGCAATGGTGACATCAACAAACTGCCTACTCAAATTTTTTACCACTAGACCCAATATAGATAGATGAAAAAAAAATAAAAAAATTAAATACACTCATGAACATAATAATTAAAAGCATATAAAACCTATTATATGACCTATTTGACATGATCAAATCTCCATACTCATCACTAAACATCTCTAACCTTGCCAAAATTGAAAATCAACCAAGCATCCTTCAAGCATAGTAGGATAAGCACATTGCACACTTTGTCACAATCACTTAGAATATTAAGGAACTTCATCCACTAACCAAGAAACCTCCATGAAATCACCATGACAACATTGAAAAATATCTAACAATCTCCCCCTTTGTTATTTATGTCAACACCCATCAATATAGTAATATAAATATCATCTTCCTTTTCTCTCTTTAAGCACTCTCACAAGAGGAACTTTCTCCCTCTTTGACATAATGAAAAATTACACACCAATCCTAAAGATATAAAAATAATAACAAAAATATAATACCACCTTATAAATATTATATAAACCCCCCTTACCTTGAGTCTTCCTCTTCTTGTCTTGAAACCTTCCTCTTTCTCTATGCCTACACTCTCTTTAACCAAGTACTTAAAAAATGATGAAATCACACACAAAATAAATTAAATATGATGTAAATTACCAAGAAACATATGAGAGGGACTCCCCATAGTATATTTAATCCATTGCATCACTTGATCATCTTCAGATCTCCATACATCAAGAGGAACCACCATACAAGCTTACTAGCCTTCTCTCTAAAACCACCTCAAGGGTCACCAACAAAACTTCATGCCATACACTAAATAAGAAACATGCTCTAAAACAACTTGAGAAATCACCTTGAAATACTCATGATTTTATATTTTTGAGAAACTAACCAAAAATCACATCTTCAATATTAGACCTGTCTATACTCCCTGTAACCCTAATTGGAATTTACAAAGCCCATAATATTCAATAGACACATATTCAGGACCTAAAAATTCATATGTGGAGCACTATCATATGTCCCCTTGCACACCAATTTGAAACACCTATCTCACCCTCTAGAACATACTTCCTTCACAAACCTACTAGCCAATTAAAACTCCATCTTGACAAAAACATGAATAATTTGAAAATCACAAACCTTCAAATCTTTAGGAATCTTGATTTGATAATCCATTTGGCCCAGTTAGGATATTAATAATCTTCAAACCTCAACTCATAAGGTAGACCACTTTTCTAGCAAAGCCAAAACCCTAAAATCTCAAAATAGAGTCAACAAAGCTCCTTATGGTCAATGTCCACCTCTAAAACTTTTTGTACACTTGGAGATAAACATTAAAAACTTTTAGAAGAAGATTTGATATTTCACATATTTGGGAACCCATACATCCTATAGCTTATTTTAGGACCTGCATAATCTTAAGCTCAAACTAGGAAACCTGAGAGCAAACAAAAATCTCAAATTTGACTTCAACATACCTTCAGACCACAAAACCACATGCAACATGATATAATATGGTCAATAAACCTTTATATGCAAAAATATCATCTTAAAAAATCACAAATCCTCCTTTTCCACATAAAAACCTTCAATTTGACCCTCCAAATTGACCATATATTACTATGACATCATCCTGGCATCACCACAACATCTCTTCCACTAGGATATACCTATTCCAATTAAAAACACTCATATCTAGCCATATAGGACTATGTGAATGACACAATAGCAACACTTTATTCTCCACTAAAAGGCATCTCTTAATAAGCATAGATAGAGACATCCTTTACACCATAATGCTCTAAAACAAAGTGAAGCCATGAGTGGCCCACAGCTCCTCAGTAACCACTTAAATCCTCTTATAGCTATAATATTTCTTTATTTTCTTCTTCTTCTTCTTCTTCTT
The DNA here is from genome assembly GCA_037957365.1 of Torreya grandis. Lineage (NCBI taxonomy): Eukaryota > Viridiplantae > Streptophyta > Pinopsida > Cupressales > Taxaceae > Torreya > Torreya grandis. Next base: position 211,981 of record JARHVA010007066.1, on the reverse strand, counting down.
CTTCTTAGTATTAACTATGACAACTATTTTCTTTTATAAATCACTCTTCTTCTCTTTTAATATTTGTTTGACAATACATGGATATGACATAGATTCATGACATACCTTTTCATATGAAGAATCCACCTTGTAGTTATGAACCTCATCACTATATACTAATAATTGATGTTATTTTTATGATACATTCCCAACAATAGCAATATGTTCACTTGGATCCATACACATCTTATAACTAGCCTCAACCAACACCTTGGTCTTCTCCTTGAGCTTGATCTCTTCATTCTTAACATGAGTAGACAATGAGAGCCCTTGGCGCTCTTCACCTACTATGATATTATCCAACATATAAAATAAAATACTTAGACTTTTAATCTCATCATGACTCATACATACAACCTTTGTATTCTATTATTTGACTTGCCTTCTTCCTTTAACTCTAGGAGCCTGATTGAATGTATTCTGACTTGTAGGCCTCTACCTATAGAATTTAGTAATATGACCTCTCTTTTGACAGTGGAATCACATTATACCTTTTGAAATAATTTCATTATATCTTACCATATTTGAACAAAATCTTTAAATGTGTCCCACATCATGATAGTTGAAGCACTCAACCTTTCTCACACCTTTTTACTAATGATCCCCATCATAGTTCCATGAAAATTCATTTTTAATAGGTCTTTTATAGTCTCTATCTCTATTCCTGAACTAATTACAAGTACAGTAGTAACCATTGAAATTTACATACCTCATAGCATTTGGTTGTATTATCTATTTTGTATTCATTCTACCAATACCTTCCTTCCTTGTCTAATGATTTGTCTTCAAAGGCTGATCCACCTTCATCTTATTGAAATTCATGTCAACTTGAGATGTATATTTAGGCTCTTCATTGAAACCCAATCCAGATCTATCACTAGATAAATTTTGACTCTCTAGGATATCGTCTAGATCATTATGACTTTTATCATATTTGACAAATAATTTCACCTTGCTTGTAAATATTTCTAACTCATCTTTGAAAGACACAATCGTAGAAGCATACCTTGAGAATTCTTCTTCTTTGGCTCTTAGACTTGCAAGCATAGATTCTAACTTAGATTTAAGAAACATGATAGCACCTTCATGCTCTCTAGAGTCTTCAACCAATCTTACCTCAAATATACTGAATTTATCCTCATAGTCCTTGAGTTTAGATTTAATTTTCATATTGATCTTCTTCTCAATATTTAATTCTTTAAGATCATTTATCAATGTAGTTTCATAGTCCATCTCATCTTCATCACTATCTTAATCACTCTAAGTAGACTCTATTTTATGTGAGAAACTGCCTTCTTCAACCATGAATAAGTCTTCATATTCAATGGAACCATCATCTTCATGATTATACTCTAAGCCATGTACTTCACTATCATCTGATGAACTTTAATCTTCTTTGGTGTAGAGACTCTTATTATCCTTGAAATACTTCTATTGTCAAACCTTCTGAATCCCTTTTTACTTTTATCAGTCATGAATGATCTCTTGCCATCATCATGACCTTGATCATGCTATTCATCATCATCATTCTTATACCTATGAGGGAACTTATTATAAAAATTTCCTATCTCACCATAATTGAAGCATTTGAGGGGTATTTTACCTTTATACTTGCCTAAACCTATTCTAAATTTCCTTGAAATCAAAGCAATTAGTTCATCCTCATTTATATCATAAATTTCATCCTCGAGTTTTCTATCTTGGAACTTCTTCTTTGTCTTCATTTTAGTTTTGAAATTTGCTTCCTTCTTTGGTGGTATATCATCATTCTTTCTCATCTCATAGGTAGTAAGTGTTCCATGCAATTGATCCATATTCAACTGAGAAAGGTCATGAATTTATTCTATAGAAAATACATTTGAATCAATATTTAGGGATAGATACCTTAATACCTTTTCAAAAATAGTAGCCTCTTCAAGTTTCTCTCCAAGACCTCTGATGATGTTCACAATCTCATCATCAAATCTCTACAAAAAGGATGCCACATAATCTTCTTCCTTCATTTTGAGACTTTAAAATTACCTTATGTGAGTCTTTAAATTATCAAGCTTGACCTTTGAATCTAATTCATAAATGATAGGCATTTTGTCCCATATCTCTTTATAAAATTTAAATTGGATTACCTTGGTGTATTTTGTCTTTAAAAGACCATAATTGATAGTATTCATTGCCTTAGAATTGTTCTCAATCAACTTCTTGTATGTAGCAATATATGAAGGAGTAGTAAGAGTAAGATAACCATCCACAATATATTATCATACATAAAACCCTAGGGACATAATGTATGTCCTCATCCTTATACTAATAATTGGATCCGTTAAACATCAATGCTTTCTTAGTAGAGAAAACTCCTTGATGACTACCCATATTGTACCTTAGATCACCTTTAATATATTAATCCTTTACCAAAGGACTTAATCTGATACCAATTGTTAGAGGTAAAATCACTAAGAGGGGGTATGAGTTAGTGAGCCTAGATATTTCAATTAAAATTATAATACTTTCAAACTATTAATAATCAACATATACCAACTTGATCAAGCAATATTAAGAAGAGAGCTCATTCATTCAATGCATACACAATATAAAAAACATAACACATATATTTCCTATGGGAAACCCTAATGGGGAATAAAACCCACTATCAAGCATAAAACACATGCAATACTTGTCTTATAATAAATTACAAACAATATATTGGTCAACTCCTTTAGACCAACAAACCTTGATCGTATCCTCCTAACCAAAGGTCTTTAGTGAAATACCTATTTAACAAGGAGAAACTACCCCTAAGGAATTTAAAGTTATTTAGACCCTCCTTTAAACACCTCCACCTTATAAATTATGTCTTCAACACCTAATGATGGATCTCTATTTATCTAACCCTTGCACAAACTCTCTCTATTTCATAGAGGCCTCTTACATAGGCATGCCACAATCTCTCTCCTTAACTCAAACTATCATCATATGCACACTTAAATATCTTTGCATATCCTCAAACTATAATATCACTTTTATAACATCATAAATATGACCTACAAGTCATACACATAGTCATCAATCTTATCTTCTCATCAATTCATCAATTGGATACTCTACCTCTCCTTTGTTCCACAACTTTAACATACACTTTGCACACATCTTTTCAAAAGTTTAGAAAACAACACATTTGATTTTACTATATATAGATAATTCATTAATTATCAAGTATAAAATATTTTCTTGTCATCCAAAATACATGCCCTCACCCTTAAGGCATCTCACATGGGTTATACTTATGCACAATCCACTTTCAAATAGGTCTAAGTCACTTCTAAGTCTTATGAAGACCCATTCAACTCTTTGACACTTCTTTGAGCAAGATAAGAAACATATGAACACTTTAAAAATGCATATACCTACTCCACATGATCTATATTTCCTCCTTAAGTTCCAAAAACCATCATATTTCCCTCTTTCTTCATCAGAAATCCCTCAAACAACATTCTGTAGATACAGTCACCATGAATGAATACATAGTCAACATATAAAATTTTGTTAATACTACATACAATTAATAAAGCCTTAATAATGCACAAATATTATCTTCATGTATTATAAAACATTTTCCAATATATAATTAATCATTAATAATTAAATTAACAATAATATAAGCTCAAACATACATCTCGGGTTACTTTCAGAACACGCATGAACACATGATAAAATTTTAACCTCAATATCTTTGACTATACATAATTTACCATCTTAAAATTTATATATAAATATGAAACTTATATTAATCTACAATTTTTCTTTTTATTTCATCACCAAATTTTTCATAGATCTAAATTTATGGCTCAAAAACTAGACATTGCTCTTTCCTTTGTTAAATTCAAATATTTGAATTCAAATAGTCACAGTTAAACATTGAAAACTTTGCTCAAATATTGTGTCATATATGATTTATATAAATCAATTTACATAGATATTATTATATTTATATTTAACTTTAACTCATATTTTTCCAATTCCAAATGATAAACCTTTAACATGTTGACCCCATCTAGTGTAATCTGGTAACTTTGACTCATCGTGCACCATTGATCTCTATGGATTAGTCAGATATTTATCATGTAACACACACCATTTTATCTTATTTATAGCCCACATGTTCATTAAATTTTTCACCCTTTCATTCCTCCTAATAACTTATAATTTTAAACATTGTGCACTTCTTACCATCGTGCTCAACATACATTGTTAGATAAAAAATTTATGATCACCTATGTACCATTGGATCTTAGAAGAAGTTTGATCTTTATATATGTTAACCAATGAACACATTGACATATTTGACTTCTTTTGTACCATATATATTAATTTTTTGATTTACCATGAGCCATTAGATCTTCATTTCATCATGATCTTTATCTTTGTGGAAAATAGACTAAGTATAAGAACCATTGTAATCTACCTAAAAGGCTAACTTTACACCTCCATATATTTCGCTTCACTCAATTGTATGTTTTGAAATTTGGACCATATGATTTCCTAACATAGGATTATCCAAAAATTTATCAATTTAATAATTTAACCTTCACACATGTGAGGTGTAATGACATTAAAATACTCACTCATATTTACTTGTTTAAAGAGTCAGCTATGTCAAGAACTATCTAAATAGACCAACTTTGCACATGCATAGTTTTTGTTTCACTTCATCCCTTGACCTAAAAATTAGTGAAAATAAATTAGGCATAAAAATAAACAAAACCATATGATCACCTTCTCTTGAAACATCCATACATGCAAGATATGGCAACATCAAAATGCATATTCAACTTTTCTTGCCACATTATAAATTTGGCAAAGTATGGGAAAATACTATCAAAATGCTTGAGAACCTAACTTTTCACTTTTATATATTTTATCACATTTCATCATAGGAATTTATATTTTGTGCATAGAAACTAGGGGATAATTTCATCACAACTATATGAAAAAATCCTCAAGACTCATCCACATGTGGCAATGGTGCTGTCAACAAACTACCTACTCAAGTTTTTTACCACTAGACCCAAAATGTCTAAATGAAAATAATGATAAAAAATATGAAATCCACTCATGTACATAATTATTAAAAACATATAAAACATATTATAAGACCCCATTAACATGATAAATTCACCATACTCATCCCTTAAAATATCTAACCATACCAAAATTAAAGATCAACCAAACATCATTCAAGCATACTAGGACAAGCACATTGCACATTTTGTCAGTGTCACTTATACTATCAAATAACTTCATCCACTCACTAGGGTACCTTCATGACATAAAAATGACATCATTTACAAATTTCAAACACTCAAATGAAATTTTTATAGAGAGAAGGGTATAAATCACAAAAATTTAGTTGTTATATGGAACGACCCATATACCATAGTCAGTTGCTAGTAAACCAATGCATACTAGATTGCAAGACCAAGTAGAGAAGTTTTTCCTATCCCCATTAATGATATTATATCAACCATAATCTATGATTAATAATAATACCATGAAAATATTATTTTATATGTTTTAATTTTCCTGAGACTCATGAACACATACTATTATTTAGAATAGTTTTTTCCTTTGAGTGCTTGTACATAATTTTATTTTGCTAATTTAGTTTTGTCATTCCTCAAAGCATTGTTTGACATGGTTTTATCTTATTTGTCATTATTTAATGCATTTTAGTTCCTTCTGAGGTTAGGTGAGTTTCTCTCACCTAATCATATGCAATATAATAAATATCAAAAAATTCTAGATGACTGCAAGCCCAATGGATTACTTCATGGTTATTGGATTCTTGCTTAGTAGGAAATAAACCCATATAAATTGTTAAAAGAGTTAAATTTCTAATTCACCCCTTTAGCAAGTGTTGAAATTATAAAGACCAAAAAATAGTTATGTGATTTCATAGTGTCAATTTATCTAAAAATAAGCTCATTCACAGATGCTTCTCATCCATGCCCTCATTTAACAATTAGCTTGGGTCCAATCATCAACTAAGTATTGATTCATGCCCATAAGGAGTCCCTAATGTGCACCCCATGCAAATATTCTTCACTACACCAACATAGTGTATTAGATAGAGTGTTTGGGTCTCCTTGGCTTTAAGTAGTGAAGGAGAGACTAAGTGTAAAAGGATTTTGGTCCATGATGTATTTCCACATAATATCTCTTTGCGCTCTTCACAAGCTTGTATCCATAGTTCATAGTGAGCTCTTTCCATATTATTCAATGTAAAATCACACATAAGACTCTAAAAATATGGGTAAATGAAAAATCCACTACCTATGTAAGATGACAAGGTATAACCTAAGGATGTGTGTACAAAGCCACACATCATTAGGATAGCTAGGTGGATTGGTAGGTGAGTTCCATAAATTATAATAGTAGTGGGATTTAATTAGACATTGAGGGAATTGAATCAAGATATAATTAAATTTTGTGGCATCTATCAAATTTTTAAAACATGGGCACATGATCACTTCTAAAAAAATCCCAACTACTTCTTCACATCAATATTAAATGTTGTAATTACCCCGATGATTGGTGAGATTTCAATTAATGAAGTGTGGGCTCTTCATTACCTATAAAATCCCAAGTCTTATATTGTTAAAGGGTCAACATATTTTGGGTATTATAACACCACAAAAATATTCCCTTTAAGGATAACTCTCCTAGTATAATGAAGCTCTACCCATCCAAGCTTATTGTATCACCTTAAATCTTGAGATTAATAAGAGATGGGTTTATTTATTCATACTCTACATTCTATGTGTATTATTAGTTATAAATATTTGTATTTGGATGTTCATACATCTCATTATTATCTATCCTTTATACTTATATGTATAATTGTAAGTCCTTTCAGCTCCTATTTTGTGTATACACAAGTATACATATGTATTATATATGGACTATTTGTCATCCCTCTTAACACTGCATTGTGTTTCCTTACCTCTATGCAAAACACTTATACATTTCATCTAGTTTGAATTTTATGTGTTTAGTCTTTTAGTTTTATTGTATTGTTAATGAGGTGAGTTTCTCATTCTATTCTTGGTGCATCACCTTTTACTTTCTAATAAATTCTTAACTTCTCCCTCCCTTTTCCCCTTACGATGTTTAGGTTTAGCACTAGTTTTAGATTTCATTTTTTTCTTTGTAAGTCCATACATTGGTCCTAAACTAGGTGTAATTAGAATATAAATAATATGACCCACTCTAGAGGTTAATCCTAAGGAGTGAAAGAGTCCCACACCTTTGGGTATAATCCCATTATTACAACAAGACACTAAATGGTTCTCTGACACACAAGTCTAAGGTGTTAGGCATAAAATATCTAGAGGCCAGTGCACATGAGATCCCTTCACACATGGGTATAAATTTATAGAGATAATAATATAATTTAAAATCTCTATTATGCTTAAATATTCATGTTATCTAAGTTAAAATAGTGTTTATCCTTCTAGGACAAGACTTCACTAGTTTGGATATAGATGATTAATAACCTTATCCACTGATGTGGCCTCATCTTCACATTTTAGAAATTAATTTTTTAATTTGATATGCTTCATGTTGTGCCTCCCAAGACTTTATCAAATTAATTTAATATAAATATTTCAAATCTAACACTATATAACCACATCAAGGCCACTCAAGGCATCACCTAGCAACTTGGCAAAATTACTCTCTATACAAGTGACTAAACATTGAGAAAAAGACCCCTATTCTTCCCAATAAAAGTTCTAATTTATTTGATCACTCATACCTAAAATATTAAGTTCTTTTATTATAGGTCAAGGGTATTCACTATCAATTACTAAAATAAATTTACTATCTAAATCCATAAAGTGTAAGTATCAATATTCACACACACACTCTAAGAGGGAAAATTAAATTGGTTTGATTCCCTATTGGGCTATGTAGGTATCACTCATATTACATGAGATTTTTTAGGATAGATCAAATATTTCCATTTCTTGATTGACCCCTTTTAATTTTATGTATATCTAGTTTATGTATATGAACTAGGGTTTCAACATTATAGATACTTTTGTGTGATATCTTAACACCCACAAATAATTAGTAAACCACCTCTGATAGGTGCAGGAAATTGAGAAAGAAAATAATCCACATATTCAATAGTAATGTGGCTATAATCAAAACAATAAGACCATATTGTGACCATGTCTACCCTAGTGAAACCTTATGCTATTGTATTAATGGATTATGTTTTTAGATGTGACACACTTCAAAGATTCTCCTAATTAGTTCTACATCAACGATCTACTTACATAGTAAGAACAAGTTTGATTTGAGTTAGGTTTGTATATTTCATTAAAAATTAATATTTATAGGTTTTTTTTTAATTTACTATAATTTAAATTTAGGTTATTTATATTTTGTAAATATAAATTAAATTTAATAATTTAGTGTTTATTTCATTTTAATCATTAAATAAAAATAACAATTAAACAAATATTTACACCAAATTCAAACATTCCCTAGACCATGGACCATCCAATATTTTATATACCTATTATTTAATTGTGATTATTTGGAAAACATGTTAACCTAAGTGAAATTATATTACCTTTAAGGTCTCTATAGTATCAGAGTGGCTACTTGGATAATATGATTAGCCTAGTTATGTTCTCTACATGAGATTTTTATTTAATGATCACCATAGGTTGAGTAAGATAAGATTTAATAGTAAACAAATGTTGTTAAGATAAATAGGTCAAGTGGACTGCTTAATGTCTTAAGATATGTCAACCAAGATTGTTAATAATATTATGTATTATACTACCATTGAATAATGAATTTTAATTTTAGTTTAGATCCCAACTAGGGCTTGTGGGAACTATAAATTAAGGGAACATTGCACTATTTTATAGGACCTAACTTGCACTTGGATTGGCTAGTATAAGAGTTTTTAAAGGTTCTTGAACATGTACTTAATAAATGGATATTGAATCTAAATAATATTATGTTCATTAGATGTGTACAGGTGTGGATAAACCAAGTATGTTTTAGAATCATTGTAATGCTTAGAATAGGGAATGGACTTGGTCACCCAAAATTTTATGGGGAAATACATTATGTCATGACATCATAAAGAAAGAAATTTAATTTTTTGATGTCTTAACCATTGGTTTTAGTTCAAATAACTATTATTAGATTAAAATTGGATATGCTTTACTTCATGACTCTTTTATATGGGTTCAAGTTTGGAATAACATTGATGTCTAGACATGTTGGTGAGAAACACAACACTATACTCTTTTTTCAACATGTTTCCTATAAATTATTGAATGTGGTAAAAGTTTAATAATTTATTGAAATATCTAAGACAAAGAAAAATTATATAATATTGAATCCTAATCATATCTAGAATGGACTTCCATTGTACTATTTATGAACACTTTGATAAACTCCTTTGACTTTAAGAATGGAAAAGTGAACATTAAAGCTAACATAATTATACCCTAATGTAGGATGTACATTTATAATGTGATTACATACATGAAACCTATTGGATATATGTGATAATCCAAGGTGATGTAATTACTCTCTTTTAGAAGCATATTATTATAGCTACCATGTTGTATGTATAAACTAATTTTGCAAAAGTATTATTTATAATAACATACTATACAAAAAATATTATAAATAATATATAATATTATTCATTTAGTTAATTATGGAATAAGGGTGAAAATATTGACAGTTGTCTAGAGGATTAGGTAAAATTATAATCAATAATATGCCTATTAGGCTAAAAAATTTAATACAAGAACATTGTCCAAGGTCTAATGAAAAAGGCAAAAGGAATTAATTGATAGGCATTCCCCGATCACATGAAGAGGTCAAATCCCATTTTAGCAATGTATTTCATAGGATTGAGTAAATTAATTATGAGATTCATGGTCCTAATTGGTTGACATAATAAACCTTGAGTATTGGAACAAAGGGTAAGCTAATTGGGAGTTTTAAGTAAGTAAATATAATACTCTTGAATATTTATTGACATGATTTATGGTACTAAAATTATTACAAGAATTTGTAACTAGTAAAGAGATCGAGATTAACAATTTTTAGGTCTATACTACTGGAGATGAATATCCAATGCACTTGGTGATAGTATGATACTATTAATTTAAAAAAATTAATAGTATTAAATTTAAACCATGAGATAAATTATATTTTAATAAATTATCATGATAATGCATAAACATATTTCTTCTCCTTTCTATCTTTACATGAGATATGCATTGTAAGTTTAATAAAAGTTTGCTAAATGCAAAACTAATATAATAAAGATTAAGATAATATGTTACTCTGATATAAGAAGACAATAAATTGGATCCATAAACCATAGGATAATTTATTGGAACTACAAGTCTAATATAGTTCACTTATCTAGGATTATTCTATTATAATAAGAACTATTAAGGCTAGCAAAGTGTCATGGTGACTACATGTCAAAACCCTATTAATAAAAAAATTAAGGATTATTTTAGAGGTGGATTATATTTTAGAGGTGTAATATATTATATAGGTTGATTATACACATATAAGTGTATAAATTATAAAATATAATAACATATCCATTAATATGTACTTTAATGAAGGGAATGATGGAGGAATCACTAAACTATTAACACTTGAAAACAACTTCCTTTACTCCCAAAAGTCTCCTAAGCTAAACATATTGGGCCTCAAGCAAAGAATTTTTGATGATTTCTAAGACCTAATAATTTATATATAAATAATTAAGATCAATAAATTTATCCTATATCACATTTTAAGGATAATGCATGCGTATCTCAATGTACTTTGTGGTTGTACTCAACTTGGTTGAAAGAAATATGAATAACATTCTGATTATCATATGAAAGCATGGTTTGTTGGGTATGTGGAAACCCAAAATATAAAAGAATATTTTGAATTAAAATTGAATCATGACCAATACTAAGTGATTAATTATAGTTATCCTCTATATTAAACAAATAAATAATATTTTCTTTCTTACAAGACCAAGTGACAAGACCCACCCCAAAATGATATATGTATCTTACAGTCAGCTTAGAATCATTTGGATCTCTACATAAACTATTTTCTTACACAAAGTATAACAAGAAATTGGGTATTTTATTTATAATAAGTACTAAATACCATGATTAATAATACTATTAATATACCTTAGAATGTGTTTTAATCTTTCCAATGGCTATGATAGGGTGGTTCTAATAGTAGCATGACACTAGCTTTATAGAAAAAGATACATCAAGATGATAATGAATCAACTAGAGAATACTTACAAACATTTTAATATAGAGTGTAACATTAAATAGATGATAATAATAATTATAAAAATATTTGACTCCAATTTGATAATTAGTTTGGGTGTACTTGTAGTTTTCCGTGTTGAAATAATGAGTAATATCCTGAACATACTTGGATTGATTCAAATAAATTACTTTATTAGACTATGAGATATGAAGTTAAAGGAAAAAAATTAGTAATCCCAATTCAAAAATATCAATAAAATTCACTAACCTGATTTCTCATCATGAATCATGCATAATGTGATATGGGTGAAGTGGGATTTGATTCTACCACTAGTGATTTAAAAAATTTCAAACCTAGTTCTATGTAGGGTCCAATTATGGTAGAATAATATAAGGGTATCCCTATAATTTTATTATTCTCATAGATTTTCAAAGATTTAGTGTACCCACTTATAGGCTCTGATAACAATGTTTGCATCCCACATGTTTTAGATATTGGTGATAAATCAGTCAAGATTTAATCTAGTGAGATGACCAAGGATCAGTCTCCAAATCTCTTTTAAACCTCTCAGAATCCTAAATAATTGGAAGTCATATCTATGAACCTAAAAAAGTATCTTAGAAAGATAGGGTTTCCATAAAAAACTTTGGTTTGAAGACCACTCAATAATTGGGTGGGACCCTTTTGTTAAAAATGAGGAGGTATGCATTTTTGTCTCTAATTCCATCTTAGAGCAAGTTGAATCTAGATCAGATAACTCAATATTAATAAAATTTAATGGTTTTTTACCTAATATTGATTCCATTAGATAATAAGATAATCAATTTTGGATACTTAAAGGGCAAATGGAGATAGTTATATGGCTAATTTTTTTTGTAGTCAACTTATTTAACCTAGATTATAATTTCATAGTGCTCTCTAAAGGCCCATGGTTTATGGGTAGAGCAAGAATTTTAGTAAATAAATGGAAAGTTATCCCAAATAATAATTATTCACTTTAAGATGTATTTATATGGGTCATCCTCCATTAACTTCCCATATAATTTTGGGAAACTAAATTTATTCTAGAGGTAGATAAGGCTTTGGATTAACCTAACTCTAATTATCAAGTCACTAAGGGTAGGAAAATACTAAATGTAGCTTATTTTAATATGTTCATTCCTAATGATAGAGATATCAAACATTAAATTATTATTACTTCCAAATATGGTAACTGGATTTAGCTAATTGCATATGAAATAGATTTTAATATCTTCAAGACATGCAATGTTCTTAGCCTAGTAAAAATAGGGTCCTTTCAAACATCATATAGAGAGGTGACTCCTCATGAGTCCTATCACCCAAATTATACACTTTATAGAACAAATAAAGAGGTGGGGTATAAAAAAATTGATAATAATCCAATATCTAATGTCATTGGAATTATGAAATCACCTCCTAGAGTGTTTTGAGAGGAAGCCCTATTTAATCCTTAAGAGAAATTGATTTCTATACCCAATTTAGGTCTAGTTATTGTGACTATTTATTTGATGCAAGTTTCTCCCATCTATTCTCTCATTTAATATGAAAGGTCACCTATAAGCCTCCCTAATGTGACTACTCTTTTGGTTAGTGGAGAGCTAATTATTTTAGGCCTTTCTCATGATATTTTATCCAATATCAATTTGATTCAAATTACCAATATATTTGTCCTATCACTCCTAGATTATTCTCATAAATGCTAGAATATAAGCATACCTTCTCTTTATCTTCTCCTTTTACATATCCTTCAATATAGGACTCTACTTTTGAAATAATTCAAGGATAATGCTCTACATCTAAGGGAGAATAATAGTCACCAATTCACATGAGGAGCAATCAAAGAGTAGAAGTAGGTAAGGATCCTAAAATTATTGGTATACATTCTAATAGATCTATTAGAATGTTTGATATAATAAAATAAGTTGGAAAAGGGATCATAAGTCCATTTAAAAAGCTTTCTTATCATTAAAAATTGAAAGTTATTTCCCAGAATGTAAGGGTGCTAAATAACCCTATTAAGTAGTGTCTTCTTGGGAAGAAACATAACCCTAATATCCTCATGATATAAGAAACTAAAATGCCTTCTAGTACCCTTAATATTTTCAAAAACAAAATATGGAATTTATTTGAATGTGCAAGTTCTAGATCCACTATTTCCTCCAAGTACCTAGTGATTTTTTGGAACCCTTTCTATTTTGAATGTGATATTTTGGTCAAAATCAATAATCATATGGATATAATTTTAAATATAAAACTAGCAATTCCTCTTGGATCCTTTCAAACATTTCTACTTTAAAATTTCACCAAGGGTATAAAATTATCTAGGATTCTCTAATATGCTTCAAAATAGGTTATGAAGGATGGTTATGGATTATGGATGGGGATTTTAACTTATCTCTCTCCCATGGACAAGAAAGGGTGAATTAAATATTTCATTGATAGCATATCAGATCTTAGTGATTTCATAGTTAAAATTAAGCTAATTGATTTAGATCTTAAAGTCAACCCTTATACTTCAGCCAATGGTAGAATGGTTGAGTACAACATTCAAGTCAAACTTGATAGATTTATTGTATCTTTAAACTAGGATCTTTAATTTTTTATCTCTCTTTCCTCCCTTCCTAGGATAAGGTTTAATCATAACATGATTGTTTTCATGGGGGAAGAGATAAACAAGATAGCATATATCTCTTTAGATTCAGAAGATGTGGACTCTACAGCCAATTTTTTTTGGTTCCCCCAATTCTTGGTGGAAATAACATTTTATAGGCACATATAAGCTCATTCTCAACAAGAAGTTGAACTACATCAAATATTAACTTAAAATTTGGAATAAGGAAGTCTTTGGGAATGTGTTCATTTAAAAAGTTACATTAGAGGAAGAATTTCAACACCTTCAATAAATAGGTACCATCAAAAGTTATAATGAATATCTCCTACACTAGAAAATGTATTAGAGACATAAATCCTATTTTTATTGTCTAAAATAAGGATATTTTAACACCAAGTTCTTCCATAAACCCATTTCTAGACACATGAATTACAACATAATATCTAAGATTATGTTAGAGGATGGTTCAAAACGTTTTGGTGAATAAGAGATGAACTTACACATCATACTATATTTTAAAAACCTCTTCTAAGATACACATTTCCATGATTATTTAAAATAGGAGCTTGCCTTGGCCATGATTCCCATGTTGATCTCTTCATCAGAAAATAAGAATCTTCTTAAAATCCTTTTAGTGGAATAAATCAAAGTTATTGTTTTCTATATGGAAAGAGATAAAGTACCAAGTCTATATATTTTCTCCCATCTTTTATTCCATATTTTTGAGACATTGTGCATAATGAAGTTATATCCACTATTGAGATTTTTATCAGGCTAGTATTGTATACAAGGGATAATGAAGCTAGAGAAATTAAGAAAAATAATGCATACAAATAATGGATCTAGATATGAGATCAAGAACAAAAGTATACATGAAACCAACACAAGATATATGTTTGAAAACCTCTGAGAGGTAAAAAAACCCACAAATATTATTCATATTATGAGAAACTAACAAGTACCCAATACAATATATCTTCCTCTCACTTCTTAATCAATTTATATGATATTTTACCTGAGTTATTACTAGACCAATCTTTGTAGAGGAAGGGTGAGTTGTGCAAGAAATGAATCAAGAAACCATAGCTCAACTCAATGAGCTTAGTGGACAAGAGTTCCAAGACTCTCTCTCTTCATTTCAAGATCCACATAAAAGAGCATTAAAAGTACCTAGATTGAAGGATACCTCTTAAGCTGCAAGCAAGGTGAACTTCACCCTCCCACCATCTCTATCATAAAGGAGGAGCATGTTATATAAAGGATAGAGGAAGAGCTTATAGTCATAGGTAAACTTGAAGATGATAATTCAAGTGTCTATGATGAATAAATCATAATGGGTAGTTCACTTCATCTAAAAAGGGAAAATTTAGGTTTAGACCAACCTTCTTGGCATGGTTCTGGTACAATGAACTAGACCCTGATGAGGTCAAGCCTCAAGATGAAAATAGGATAGATTTTGAATAGACCAATGAAAGTCTAATCTCCATAAATCAAGAATAAGATTAGGATTAGGTGTCTAAGGTGGGTATATTTCAAGATGAGGTTCCAAATGAAGATAGCCCTAATATGTTGGATCTAGAGGAAATAAAATCATATCTTGAGCAAAATAGGTGTGATACTTCAAAACTTGGATGGTAAAATCAACCCTCTTTTGAAATTGAATAACAAGATTGAATATTGAGTGAGGGTGATAAAGGAGACATCTCAAGTGCTCAAATGATTATGTTTGATGAGCTTATCAATGAATATCTTGAAGAGTTATGGAAATGGTTCAATGTCATAACCAAAGAATTTAAAGAGGGTGAGGGACATCCTTATTTTATAAATATATGAACATTTTGTTCTAAGAATGATCAATCTTGATTTACATAAAGATAATGTAGAAGAACATGGTTTATTTGAGCCACCAATTAAACCCAGTGCAATTTCTCCCAAGATCCCAAATGAAGTCTTCATACAATACTTTCTCAAGAGTGATGAGTTACATCAATCAAGTGCTCCCATAGTCCAACATGAACCAAGTTTGGAAGACATATAATAATATATCTACATTATAAACATGTTTATTCCATTCCATCCACTCAAGAACACATCAAAAGGATTGGCCATCAAGCTACTTGGTTAAACAATTCTAATACTTCCAAAGCAAGGTATATTTCAACTTGGTTTGTTATAAGTGAATGATACTTATACTTTTGAATTTGATCTAGGATGGAGGTGGTTGTGATTTTTTTTACAATAATATATATATATATATATATATATATATATATATATATAATTAGGTTCATGCTTTTATCTAAGTTCCTTTGTGTACATTTGTTTAGTAGGTTAATTTACCTTCAATAAGTACATTAAGCACTCTATCTTGTTTTGTTATTTTCTCGGTCCTTTTTATTTGTTTAAAAGGAGGTTAAAACAAGATTGGAAACCATTTAGATCTAATTCAATATGTTATACCATAATAGACTCCATGCCAAATGGACTAGACAAGGAAACATGATCTAGGTTCTCTTGCATAGATAAGCATGTAACCCCTATGAATTGCTAAAGATGTTGGCTAATTTTGTCTCACATATGAATATTTTTCATGGTTTGATGAATAATTAGATTAAAGGTTTAGAAATAGGTCCAAAAATGCAAATGAAGGATTCTTGAGCAATCTTTAAGGATCAAGTAACAGTTTCAAGAACATGTCCAAAAGAGCTTATCGGCTTTAAAAACTCATTTGATACTTTGGAAATCGATAAATGTTAGTTTATTTAGATAAATCATTTTAAGTTAATTTTTATAAGTATTAGAATTATTTTTTGAAAATTATCCTGAAGGTAAAAGGTTCTTGTCAAATTTTAAAGATATTTTCTCCATAGTCTAGGTTATATTTTTAGACGTCTTATTTGAGACAGAGATCCTAAAGGCATGAGCTCTTTAAAAAAAATTGTCTGAATCATAACATCCATAAAAAAAGATAAGTATGAATTTTTTTTAGAAAATTATCCCATGACAATTTCCCCAAATGCTAATTTCTCTTGAACATTTTATCTACAACAAATATCCTGAAGACCACTTATTTTAGAGGAAATGTCTTAAAACAAAGCCTATGGTTAGTGCCCAAAACAAAAAATTCTAAGTCTAAATTATTTTAGATAAATTATCCATAATAATTTATCCATAATAAAATTCTTAATACATAAAGCATGAAATAATTATTTGTTGTGGGGAAATGCATGGGAAGCAGAGTGATGTTCATGCAAGTGTTAAGATTAAGCTTAGTAATCATCCATTAGAGTATAAATATTAATCATGACACATACATAATTTACATTACCATGAACATGAATTTATAGGCACATGAACATCAAATTCAAGTTCTTGCAAATAACCATTGAAGTTTAAATATCCCAGTGATGGTTATGCAAATGTTAGTTATATAGTTGTATAAACATCAAATGTTGAGCTCATGAAATAGTTGTTGGACTTGAAACAATGGGTCCTAGTAGATCTAATGATATATCTTGTATTCTAAATCTTGATCTAATGGTGCAACATGAGTCAAAAGGTCAAATAACTTGAGATTCTACCATGTGTCATAAGTGTGTAAAGTAGGTAGACTGATAATAAATCTTAACTACAAATGTGGGAATGCAAATTGGTACCAATTTAGATAGATATTTATAAGTCAAGGGAATAATTGATGGCTCTCACTTAATTATACATATCAATATTAACAATGTGATATTAATCAATATGTCAATAATTTGAGTCAATTTTGACAACTAATTAAACAAATATCCAAGCCTAAGAATTTTGATGGAGGTTAAAGGAGTAATTTTTGACCTAGGCAAAGAAAATATATGAGTACAGAGCTTGAGCATAGATCCAAATCAAGTTGAAATGGGACCAAGCATTACCAATAGAGCTTCATGGAGGAAAACTATGTCTTTTAGACCTAATATAGGCTGAAGGGGTGGCATCTATTGTCAACTCAATAACATGCACCTGATAAACTTATTTTGTCAATAAAAAGTATAGGAAAACCAATAATTTAGATTGGTTTTCATCTATAGTAGACTTAGGTTTGGTTTTAAATGTAGGGGAAGATAAATGAGATATGGTGGGGGCTTCTCATCCTTCAACAAAGTCATAGCTCGATAAATTGTCATTCATGGCATGGGACTGTTAGTTTTAGGATTCAAGGATTTGATCCTCATGAACATATTAAGTGGATTTAGGGTCCTAAGGTGGTGAAATAGTAGTTGGAGAAGTAGTTAAGGGAATTAATTCTACTCAAATAGATGTTATCATCACACATAACAAAACTTTATCTCTTAGTGGGATCTCTTAGCCAATGAGAGGAGCTCGAGGACTATTAGGACAAAAGGAGATCTATTTGTTGATCAAAGAATGCATAATAATTTAACAATTTTTTGAATATTGGTATATTATTCCTAATTTAGTTAAAGGGTCTGAGTAGTAAAATCAATAAATAAATATGCAATAATTAAGCTATTGATTTATGAAATTTGATTATAATTTGAATCTTTCTAAAAATAGTAATAAGGGAAAGAAAATATGATTTACCTAGAAATTGAATAATCTAACTAAAATAGAGGCTCAGATTCACTATGCAATACTAGGACACTATCACAAATTAAGATCTAACCCTCATTTTATGATTGGATAGGAGCACTAAAAGTAGACAAGAGTGGCACTAGCATAGTAGTCCATCTCTACTTCTATTGTCCTGAGGATCTAAGCTTTCTAGGTTTGGTTCACTGGGTCTATGTGACCTTGTTCATGAATTTTTGGTATCTATAAGTATTTAGATCTCCTTGTTTCAAATCTTATACTCTATTGTGCTTTAAAAAATTTAGAGAAAGAGGGGTAGTTAGTATATGTAATATTTACTTTACATGGATCCATACCCCTTATGTTGGCATGTTTCCTACATACTAATACTTTTAAGAAGGATCAAGACATATGTACTTCTCCCACTTGATGTGATTTGTGAAATAGTGTGTATGACGATTCAAAATGCTAAATTATATGTGCTTGAAGTGACTAGGGACTAGTGTAAGGATTTGCATAAGCTTGTATGTGTATTGGCTAGCTATATGTAGAGAATAGGGAAGATTTCTTGAATAGTATTGTTTATATTCCTATTTTCCTAGTGATATTTTCCAACCATTTACAAATTCTCTTTGAATGGGCTTTTATAGGGATCTATTGGTCATGGGTTGAATGTGATCGCATTATGCCGATAAGGAGAAGGATGGGGAACTGGAAGGGACTGACCATTGGGGCTAAAAATTCACTTGGACAAGAGCATAAAAAGTGGATAGGAATGGCCCCAATGTTATAATATAAGTGTGTTACTACTATCCTAAGTAGATGGGACCTAAGGGGATTGATTTATCCTAGAAAGATTGATCTAGGTTAGTTGGGAATAAGTATAGAAGGTTATAGATGACTAAGAATTTGTGAAAATAAGCCTAAGAGGGTTAAGAGATCAAAAAAGAGAGACCTAAGGGTTGGTTGTCATTATCCATACTCAAGTTACCAATTATTGCATTTTATATGACTATATTTACCCCTCTTTTATTCTAGTGATGTAAAAAAAATAAAGATTAGGATAATGGAGAAATAGAAAGTGTATCTGAGCTTACCTACAAGGGTGAATCTCATGAAGTTGTTATGATATTGGTTGTGCATAGAGAGAGAGTATGTTATGAATTAAAAATTTGTAAGAGAAAATAAAGAGTAGATCAATTCTTACTAGATACACTATATCTAAAATAAGAATGTACAAAGCTGGGTAAGAGAGAGAGGAAGAAAATGGAATAAATATACCTCACCAGGTATGTGAAATAATACAAAACCTATTATGCTACTAAGTAATTTTGAGTGATGTTGAGTGATGCTGAATGTATGCTAAACGAAGAGTAATATCATGAATGAAGCTGAGTGCTCAATTCCCCAATAGTGGTTCAAGAATGCAAAGGCTAGCCCTTTAGATCCATCATCACCCACTAAGTGAAGGTAATTTTTCATACATGTGTTGATTGATGTTTTTACTATGTGTATAATCCCTCTAAATAAGTGGCTCAATAATACAAAGGCTATTTAGTCATTTGGCTCCATTGTTGCCTCATAAAATAAAGCTATGAATTGATATAGATATGAAATATGTGTCATATGAGATGGATCCTAAATCCCATGAATGTAATATGATTTAAAAATGTTTGTATGGATAGATAAATGTATGATAGAAACTAGGCTACTCTTGGACACTCTTTAAGATGGATATTAGGCTTATATGAAAGCCACTCCAAAACTAGTGCACTAGGCTTATACGAAAGCCACTCAAGAACTTGAGAACTTGGGAATGTGGAAGTTAGACTTATATGAAATCCATTAAAATTTTATTCCAACCACTTATAGATGGAATAAGGAATGCAACTACTAAGAATGATTGGGTAATGCTAAACTCAGAAAGAAAAGATAACAAATGTGTCATGCACATTACCCTTAGTCACTGGTGTTTACAACATGTATTTTGATCTAGAAGTGATATTAACCACCATATCTAAAATTAGAAGTGATAGACATCATGCCTTGCATGATTCCCCCTATATCTATATTCTTTGAGTGAAAATGCACTAAAATCTATTGATTCTAAAATATTCTAGCTGTGCAAAACTATAGTTAAACCTAATTTTCTACGTGCTTCTAGAAAGTTTATTTTTTTGTTATTTGGATAGGATCACTGAAAGTGGACACTAATGGCACTAAAATTGTAGTCCAAATTGGGAACTTTTGTCTCAGGCCAAATATGATATCTATTTTTATATTCTCATTATCTACTTGGTCTATTCTGACTATTTTGATGTTTAGTTGTTGTTTTGGGTGTTCTAAATGTTGATTTTTGACTGTTAAGAGCTCTAATCTTTATGAAAAAACTCTTGTTTATTTCCCCATGTTCTAAGGCTAGGAATAAAGACCCTAAAATGACTAACCTCAAAATAAAGAGACCTACAAATGTGTTTTGATACAAAAATACATGATATAACAATGATAATTGACAAGATATCTCAAGATATAACATGATTTATATTCAAATATTTTTAGATTAATAGGGGTATGCCTAGATGGATATAATAATGTAATAATATGTGAAATGTACTAAAATAGAAATTAAATTCTTGTTAGTTGTTATTTTTTAGTTAGAGGGATGGAGAATGATGTCCATCATGGCATCCAAGAAAGAAAGATAAATGCATGATGTGGATCATGGCATTGTAAAAAATGATAATAAAATAAGCAACAAGCACACAAGGAAAATATAATACAAGGGTGTCTAAGGGGCCATACAAATAAGGGACATGGGCACATGTCACTCATACTAGAATAAAATCATACAAGATATGTTTAAATTCCATATACACATACAATTGAAATAAGTAAGGTTGGCGTGGAAGCCACAATCACATAGAAGAGTATAGATATAGGACATTGGAAAATGTCCTAAGGTATACACAAGACATAGAAGCAAAAGACATTAGAAAATGTCTTAAGGAATATACAAGAGACAAAAAGGAACTAACAAATTACAACACATGAAGCTATACTAAACAATAAAAGAATCCATGTGATAATTGGAAGTATAAGCATATCTAACTAATCAAAGTGAGAAGTGAATGTATGCAAAACATGTTAGTACAAGTCTAGGTATATGTTAATAAATACATAAGTGTTATATACTAGTGAGTGATGATAGAGTAATCTATGTAATCTATTAAGTAATTTACATCAATATGATAACTAGAGTATGTGGTGTAGGAATGACATAACCTAGATGGTGTAGTCATGTAGAAGATGCCCTTAGTGGGTATGTATATCTATGTGTATCTCAAATGTATAAGTAGCATGCCCCCTCAATGGGTAGAGTGAATCAATCAAGGAGATGGATGTCATACTCAAATAAGATCAAGTGAAGTATGGTAATGTAGATAAATTGACAAAAAATATCATAGAGCAAAAAATGTAAGTCTATCATTATAGTAGAAATGCAAAGCATGGATAATACATACAATCAAAATATTTTTGGTGTTTTTGAATTATTTGAATAATTTTATATTTTAAAATTTTGTATTGTATTCAAATTTTGAGTTATTTAAACGTTTTATTATTTTTGATATGTTGTGAGATATGTACAATCAATCACATAAATACTATGTACAATAATTTGAAAAGGAACCATATACAATCAAGCATGAGGAGATTATGTAAAAATAACAATGAGAAACTATGTTTAAGTAATTATATTAAATATATGTACAAACATTTGAAAAAAAAGGCTATATACAAGCATATGTATAAATCAATATGTATATAATAGCATAAAATATAGGTTGGAGAGGGTAAAGGCTCTAAAGTTGGAGCTTTTTAGGGATGGAGATGGAGGAAGGGATCATGACCATCATAAAATTTCTCAAGATTATCATCATAAGTATCATCATATGTTATAGATGTTGTGTTCATGGTGTCACTCTACTGAAGGTGAACTGAAGGTTTTTTTGGTGGTGGAGATGTTGATTCTCCTCTGGGATGTTTAGCTCTGGTAGTATATTGCTTTGGTAGAAGTGGTAGAGATGGTGTTGGTGGTGTTATAATCTGAATAATACTATGAACCTATAGTTTATCCAATTTCTATTTTAAATTTTTACATGATTTTATATCATGGCCTATGATCCTGTGAAAGAGATAAAATGGGTGACCATTCTACTATGATAATCTACTGATAGATTGGTGTCCTACTATAGGTAATGTTATTAATCTATGATCAAGTAATATCTATAACATAATCTATGGTTGATTTTATGTGCTACCTACCTAAATTTGAATGACTAGATCTATATCCATAGAGGTAACCATGTGAAATATATGTGCCAAATGATCTACCTATTGTCACAAATGTGAAGTATATCCTATGAGTGTCGTGTGAGATGCTAAGAGTGATTTCAAATGTGTAATGAGAGATCTAGACTCATCTCAATACTCATCTAGGCCTACTAGTATAAATCTCAATCCAAAAAAATAGTCATCTACAAGTATGGGTGTCATATCATCATTTGAAGAAGTCTAGGAATCTATCTCAACATCATGTACATATGTCAACTCAGAATTCACTATGAGCGATAACTGTGACATGAGAGTCTCATCAACTATTGTAGTAGAAGATAATGATGTTGTGGAAGTATTTGTAACTAATAGAGTAAATATATCTATAAAATTAGCTAGTATTATTGGAACTGCTATTGGTGAATGCATAATTGTAACTAGTGTAGGAATCATGATTGATGGAGTAGTTGGAATGGCTAAAGCTTCTATGACTAGCTCTATATCTAGAGCTAAGGACATGGATATAATTGGATGAGTGTGAGAAGTATTAGTCTCTCCAACCTTATATGTATGTATATGATCAAGATAAATGTAATGAGGTGGTGGTTGAACTGTGAGATGAGGTGTCCCATCTGGTGAAATAGTTGAAGATGACTCTATATTTTTATAATATCAAAATGGCTAGTTGTCTTTTTGGCATGTGTATAGGTATCCCTCAAGTAATAACTTAACACATCGATGAAGAGTGGAAGGAATGACCCCCATAACATGTATCCAAGGTCATCTGAGTAAATGATTATAGTGAAGGGGACCTGACATGACCTAAAACTATGTAGAGAGGGTTTTGGGTCCTACCATGATATCCAAAACAATGGTGCCTAATGTCTATCATGGTATATCATCAAACCCTCTAATATTCTTATATTATTTTTGTATGGATGCCATATCTATGCCCATTTTATATAAGAATGTGATATTACATATATTAAGTTTGGAACTATTATCAACTATAACTCTCTTTACTGTGCTAATTTTAAATTAAACTTGTATGAATAGTGGTAAATTTTGATCAATAATTGTCTAAGAAGGCATGTCCTCACAATCAAAATAAATAACATCTTGTATGGTTTATAAAGTGTTGATCACTAATTCAAAATAAGAAGGCTCTGAATTAATGGGCATATAAGTCTAAGTGAGTGCCTGATAAAGAATATCTTTGAACACATTAGCTTTTTGAAGTAGTTCTAATATGGAAATCTTAGCTAGAGTGTTTCTCAATTGATCAATAATATCATATGCCTTGTTTGGATCTACCTATGTGGGTGGTTTGGGCCTAGGATGGGAAGGAATAGGAGGGTGGTGAGGCTCTTGAATAGGTGGAGGAGGCATGGTGGCACATTAAGTAATAACTCTAACCACATTATTCACTATCCATATAGGACTAGTAGTAGTTACAAGAGGAGAGCAAAGATAATCAACATTTCAAGGTGGTGGAGGGATAAAGGGTGTCAAATAGGATCTTTAGCGATGGGTAGTAACCTAGGGAAGGGTAAAATGGACCATACAAAATGATTCAACATGGGATAGAGGCTCCAAGGAAGGTGATGTAAAATATATCTTAACATGTCTAATAATAAATTTATTAACATCATCCATATAATGAAAAATAATCATGAAATGTAAAGAATGAAGCTTTGTACTAACATATGATAAACTTCATCATTCATGCACATGATAAGCCAATGATGGTCTCCTTATTATTTGCAAGAAATGTAAGAAAATTTTGTAAATAAGTTAGATCCATTTTTGAAATCTAATTTTAGAATGTAAGGTGATATCTCAAAAGTAGTAGGACCTATTGTATGCAACTAGGGTTTTAAAGATGATTTATTTTGGAAAATATTATACAATTTTGAAATTTAAAGTGAATTTTTGAGTTAGATGTGTAAGTAAAAAATCAAAAATTTATTGGAAAATTTATGATTTAAAGAGACCTAGAAGATGTGATTAGGGTTTTGAGTAAAACAAATTTTTGAAAATTACTATGAAATTTTGAAATTTAAAGTGAATTTTTTATTTTAATATGCTAGTAAAAATCAAGAAATTATTGGAAAATTAATGGGAAAAATATCGAGACCTAGTATGGACAACCAGGTTTTGAAGGAAAAATATTTTAAAATTACTATGATATTTTAAAACTTAATGCTAATTTCTAATTTTATTATGTAGATAAAAAATCAAAATTATAGAAAAAAAATCAGTAGGAAATTTACCCTATAGTTTCTAAGGTTTTTATGCATAAACAAATTAAGTCAAGTTCAACAAATGATTTAACAATTTTGGGAATATTAGTGTATTATTCCTAATTTAGTTAAAGGGTATGAGTAGTAAAATCAGTAAATAAATATATAATTACTAAGATACTAATTTTTTAAATTTGATTACAATTCAAATATTTCTAAAAATAGTAATAAGGGAAAGAAAATAAGACTTAGCTAGAAACTAACTGATCTAATTGATATATAGGCTGAAATTAACTATGCAGGACTAGGACACTATCATAATCTAAGATTTGACCTTGGTTTTATGATTGGATAGGATCACTAAAAGTGGATAAGATTGGCATCAACATTTTATTCCACTTCTACCACTATTGTCTTGAGTATCTAATCTTTTTGGGTTTTTTTTATCAATTTTGTGTGGCCCTGTCCATGAAGTTTTAGTAGTTGGAAGTCTATAGAGCTCCTTGTAGATCAAATTTTATATTCAAACCATATACTCCATTATGATTTGACCAATTTTGAGAAAGAGTGGGGGGGTTAGCGTGTTTAATATTCACTAGACATGGATCCACACCCCTTATGTGGGTACGCAGCCTACATACGAATACTCTGAAGAGGGATCAAGCCATATGTAGTTCTCCCACTTCATGTGTTTTTTGTAATAGTATGTATGAAGATGAAGAATACTAAATTAGATGTGATTTATGTGGCTAGGGACTTGTGTAAGTATTTGGATAAGCTTATAAGTGTATTAGCTGGCTATATGCAAAGAATATGGAAGATTACTTGAGTAGTCTTGCTTATATTCTTGATTTCTTAGTGATATTTTTCAACCCTTTCCAAATGATCTTTGAATGGGATTTTATAAATATGTATTAGTCATGGGTTGAATGTTCTCACATTAGGCTGACAAGGAAAAGGATGGGGAACTAGAAGGAAATGGAAGGAACTAATTGTTGGGGCTTAAAATGTACTTGGATAGGAGCACCAAAAGAAAATAGGATTGGCACCAGTGCTATAGTCCAAAGTTTGGAACTACTATCCTAAGTATATGGGACTATTGGGGATTGATTTATCTTATAAATATTAGTTTGGGTGAGCTAGGACTAAGTCTGAAAATATGCCTAAGAGGGTTAGGAAAATAAATAAGAGGGACCTATGGGTTGGTTGTCATTATCCATGCTCAAGTTACCATTTTTTTCATTTTATATGAATACACATATAGAAATAAATTAATGAGATTCCACCTCACTTCTTGATCATGAGGACTCTTTCTCCACTCTCCCATGCATTATTCCCATCTCTCTCTATTTTTGCTATATATAGAGTTTTTTGAGCCAAAAAATGCATCATATATATATCCCTCTATTACCTCTCTTGGGCATGACTAAACTCTACCAAGATGTATATTTTAACCTCTTGAGATGAGTACAGTACTATTCTTTAGATTTCATTATTCTGGTATAGTGTGTACATGTCAAATTTGCATATATGGTAGAAGTCTCTCCACTGTCAAGTAATGATCTCACCTAGTTACTAGTTCATCTAGTTATGTAGGTCATGTTTAGTTTTTTACATATTTTGATTAGATCCCACATGTGGATATTGTGACTAATTAGTGTCTTGTATTAGACCTCTCCATCATTTCCTTAGCTTTTGATCATTTGGTGAACATTTGCATGAAATAATGATGTATGACAGATGTTTAGAATATTGGATCTAGAATTTTTCTTATTTCAATAGTGTTCAAGAGTTGAAAAGAGTATGTCAACCATAATTTAGGTGCATCACCATCTTTACATTAGGTTTTCCCTTTCATGTTATCTCTCTCTCCCTTTTCCCTAGTTATTAGTAGGTTTTAATAGTGTATAAATGAGCTAAATAATGTATCAAAGGAGCCATCCTCATTGAAAATCCTAGAGGTATGACCCCATTATAAGATACCCATAACTTGGGGTTAGTCCCATGTTGATATAGATTTGGAAGTAGGACCTGAACACTTCTGCTTCCATCTAGGGTGCAATCTAGGTCTCCAATAATAGTATACCCACAAGTATGAAGTAGTGAAGGTGCATCCCATGAGCCATATTTTCCAAGTTAAAAGATAAATCACTCTATGTAGTTTATTATCACACATTACATCTTTATGCAGACACAAATTAACATGTATTATAAAAATACATAAATTTGAGGTCCTCTTAAGAGTATTGCCTATATAGGTAGCACCTATTAATAAAAGGGTCATTAGTGAAGATTAACACCATGTTCACACTAACCCATTTTTTCTATAATCACAATAAGGGTGATGAATCTAGGGGTTTGATCATTTGAAAAAAAGTAAAGTTATGCATGTGATCTTTATACATCATAATAAAGGTGGAAAAAACCTATATGAGTTTAGCTGGTCACACCTAGATCCAAACACTATTATGTAGTAGACACCTGGGTCCTAATCAGACATTAATGTCAATGCAACTATCTAGATCTAATATATGCATCTATTTCGCTATAATGAAAAATTTAATAAAATTGTGATTGTTCTAAGATCTTGATCTAATCCACTTCTAACATGTTTTATCTCAGATCTCCATCTTCATAGTAAACCAAGTACTCTTTTCTCAATTTATTTCAATATAAAACAATAGATGTACTTTCTATTTTTGGCATATCTTAGTATTTAAATTTAGAATATTATTTATCTAAGTTTGCAAATTAATCAGCCTAGTATAGATCTATTTATCAGACTTATGCTTATTCTTTTATATATTTTTTACCCTATATGACCTCACACATCTAAATTTATGGTTAAACATTTGGTGAACATTTCTCTTTATATATCCATAACTTATCCTAGGTTATTTAGACTTTTGAGATTTTTCATTGCTATGTTTTCTCTATATTTACACTATCATTTGTATACAAACTAGGCATCTCCCTAAATTAGTTGGTGTTTTTATTAAAAACTTAGAGCTTCATCATTATCCATGTAATATGTCTCAAAATAATCAAGTAACCAATCATATACCTTATGAATATGTTAATAATGAAAATTAACCACATACTAAATATGTTACTATAAAAAATTATTTTGTTCATGAAAATGATGAATCTAATGATAATAATGAATATGAATAAATAGATCAAGATAAAGTATAAACGTTTGCCATGTTTTGACATTGTATCTAAAAAAACCAAATAATCTTATGGAAAATAAAAAATAAAAAAGCATTGATGTATAACTAGGTGAATCTATTGATTATGTTATTAAATCTATGTGCCATCCCCATAAATCAATAACCCTCCCCTTAAGCATATAATTTATTCATACTTCTAATGGGGGCACAATAAATGTGTTGACACCATTATTTCCCAAAGCAAATTCTAATGTTACTACATCCTTCATGGGAAACATTATCACTTTAACCCAATTACCATTTTCAATTCATACATCAACTCAAACTATGGGCACACCTCCTTTGGTGACTTCTCAAAATTCAAACCATAGTGATCAAAATATATGATATATTATTCAAAATATAAAACTATTGGTAGCTAAGGTTAAAAATATTGAGTAAATTTATATGAAATTACCTTATTCTATTGATTAATAATAGGTTATAAATAACCCTATTACACCTAAAATATATTATCACCCCTTGACATTTGGTTTTGTTTCACCCAATTTCACATTTCATGATGTCAAGTGTGATCTTAAACAACATCTTTGATATTTATATATAGCATGCCCTAATTCTGGCCCTAATGATAGAATTTTAATTTAACTATTTCTAACGATCCTTGAGGACTATGGTCTTATGTTGTTCTATGATTTACCAATATAATCAGTAAAAGAATTTAAACCTATTGCAGATCATTTTTTGTTATACTTCTCTATAAACATTATTTAAAAGGTTTCCTATGACCAAATCATAAAAATAAAGTAAGGAACCAATGAACCTATCAATGAATATGTCTTAAGGTACAAGACAATGTTGGCTAAAATGACCAATCTAATGGAAAATAAAAATATTTAAGACATCTTCAACAAAAGTTTAATTACCCCATTACATGAGTCTATTTTTCTCAAAAAGATTAAATATTTGTATGACTTATACTATACTTTTTGTGATCATGAAATGAAACTTATCTCATTGAAAAACTTAAGTATATAAAAAACAAACTAATTGCATCTAATACAAATTTTACAATCAAACTAGGTTATAAGGTGAAACCTACCAAACTTGAAAAGGAAACAACTACTATGGCTAATGTAGTGTCACAACAAACTAATTGACTTGTATTATCCAATGCACCAAGAAGATATTTTCAAACTTACTTGAGTTTCTAGCTTCATTAATTTTGAAGCTTATGAAGTGTCACCTCATATCTCTCCCTCATCCTATAAAGTTTGATATGAGTCAACCTCTACCTAACATATATGGTGGAAATGCTTATTATGACTATAACCAAGGCCCTAGTCATTCTACAAGCATATGTTTTACCTTGAATCATAAGATCCAAAACCTTATTGATGAATAAAAAAATATATTTGATGATTCTCCAAAGGAATTAGGTTCAAAACCTAGTGATCATTTGAATTAGAAGATATTTAAAAACCCTTTTCAAGACCATTCTAAGAAGGAACCATAAGTATAAATGGAATATAATACACATAATCCTCCACCACATTATGGGAACCAATAATATATGATTATTGGTACTTATACATGACATAATACTACCATGATTCACAGACCCTATATGCCTTTCGATGATAGTGAGATTGTGGATGATGACTCAAACATGTATTCCTTATTCATTCGTGCATACCTTGATTAATAGACTATATAGTGTTATGATTGATAATAGTGATATAAAGAATATTTTAGCCATAAAATTACTTACACATTTGGGATATACACATTATAATTTAGACCATTTGACCAAAGTGTTTAGAGCATTCAATGGAACCTCAAAATAGGTCCTTAGAGAGATTAGCTTACCTTTACAGTTTGGTCCAACACATGAAGTCACTACATTCTTAGTTATATCATACACATGAGTATTTAATATGTTATTCAAATAAAATTATATACATAACCTATGCCTAATACATTCTACATCATATGGGTGTGTTAAGTACATTCATTCCAATAGGGTAATTATAGTTTTAAAATTCCATATGAACATCCACTTTAATAAAATAAGTTTATACCAAACAAGTTAATTATCAAACCTACTAAGTTTAATCCTCCATGAAAGGGTAATCAATAAATAATACCCTTTCCTAGGTGAATATTAATTGAGAGACAATTGCATAATAAATACTTAGTGGATTCTATGGAATCCTCATCTACTACTACATAACATATTCAATTACCTAGAGCAACCAAACATGTTCCCATTTGTGTTATTCCAAATAAACCATAGATCAATCAATAACGGGTTCCATGATTCCACATTCCTTCTATTGTTTCCTAAGACCATAGTTTCCTATTATACATATGTAAAGCATCATAGAGACAATAGTGCTAGATATTACACATACACATGCTCCATGGTCATACCACTAGTTTATTGCACCTAGTTTTATGTGGGGAGATACTTATTACCATCTATTGGATTATAGAATATGAGAGTAATTTATTTTCAAATATTCTAAAAATACCCAAAAAATAATAAAACTTTCAAAAATAATAAATATGCATCATTTCCATTTTTTATTATCTTCTTGGCATATATGTTGTTGGTTTCATGTTGGTAGATAACATATCATTTCCTTCTATACACACAAATATGTTGTATGAATCATTTGAGTGTGATATAGGCATACCCATGCACATGATATATGCACATATGGATGTTGGGCCTTCCATACTCATATCATTAATACATTGGGGGAATCCAATTATTTGATCATGATACACCTAGCTTATATTATTATATGATCACTTTCCATTATCATGATTGAGATTATGTACTTATACATACCTTTATCCCTTCTTATATTTTTTTTAGTGTACTTTATATACTATGTACTTAACAATTTTTAATAACATGTATATCTAAAAGCTAGAATGATATGATTATATTAGTTGTTTATGATTCCATCATTTCCTTTTTTCAATTCATTAAGTGTGTTATTTGATTGTTATCATCTTGTATTATATTTCTTATTTGATAATTTGAATATGCTCTATTTATTATGGATCCCATACCTTTATTTTACCATTTTACATTTTAATACGTTAATGTTTTTTGTATGTGGTGATTTTAACATGTCATTATATGTTTTATGGACATTTGATTAAGTTAAGTCCCTTTAATTTCATGGCATTTTAACAATCCCCTTGTATGACATCTCCTTAGACTATTACATTTTGTATTAAGTTTCAGTGATATTATGTGTATGCTTAATTCCTTGATGAGATTATACTATTACTCTCTAGATGTTTCCATGATCCACATCATGAATCATAGGCCTTGATGTGATCAAATAATATGTACCTCATTTTTATATCCCTAAACATGATACTTATATATAATACATGATCCATACATATATTATATAGTTAGCTTATCATTTTAAGGAAAGGTAACTACCACTTTATATTTTCCCTCACCTCAAAAGCTGGGGATATTAGTTGGGGCATGTCATAGATTTATGGATTACACATTTTTATAGTTTTATATTATAGTAGCTGTATGGTATGTAAACATGTTCTCCACACTTACACTAGTTCTCAAATTATCCAAATATAGTGGGGACATGTCATGTGAACATGTTCTCCACACTTAAAAAGAATTAAATTGGTCAAATTTTATAGTTATATGATTCAAATACACGTTTGTGGTAAAATTATATACATTGGTACACTTATTATACCCAGGTTTCAACTTAATACATATATGAGGTGCACATGCCATGCAAAGGGCACCTAAAATTTTAAAATAAAATTGGCTTATAGATTTCAATTACTAATATGGACTATTATCATACTCAAGATGTACTTTTATATAATTTTATTAAGCCAATATATTACATTAGTTGGTTCACCTTTTGGTAAGGTTGAGGTGTTTAAATAACTCAATCTTACCAATTTTACAAGTTAAATTTGATTAAATAATCTAACTTCACCATATTTATATGATGGAGTGATTAAATCATCCACCCTCACTAGATATGTAGTGTGATTTTATTGGATCACTCACACTCACAAGGTTATGATTATGATTGGGTTGTAAGATTGAGATAGGATCAATGGCCATGTGGCAACTCACATTTTTACAAAGGTTTGGGTCATGTTGTCCTCCAATATTTATTTTTGTGTGTGTGTAATTTTAAGTTTCCAAATTGATCTAATCTTAGCTTCAATGCTTCATAATGAAACATCTCTTCAAATAAAATTTTCAAAAGGCAAGATGGTTGCATCAGTACACAGTTGTACTTCTAACCTTTCTCTATTTACCTTCAATCATTTAAAATTATTTCAATTCTAGATTATATGCATCAATTATATATTTTAACATGCTATTGATTGCAGGTTAGTCACTACTAAAGAACTCAATTTAAAATCATGCAAATACAATGTGTGTTATACACACCCAAGAATGAATTTATTTTCCTTTAAATTAAAGATTTCATTACTAGATTAAAGGGGTAAAATATAGACACTAAATATGAATTATATATAACCTTAGTATTGAACACTTCAAAAATACCATCATGGTTATTATTTTCATTCAGGAGTGTTACACTTATGATAATGTGTGATACTTCCCACTCCTATTAAAACAATGGAATCTCTCTTAAGTATGGGTGATTTTAAAATGGAGAGAATCTCCAAATATAGGTATGGTTCCCTTGGTGCACTCACTAAATTTGATTTAATCCTACTAACTACTGAGTACTTGACTAGGGGAAATAGTGAAAGGATAATGTTTACACTAGAATTGAGATGAAAAATTGAAATAAAGGTGATGAACCAATGTTTATGACCACTTATTATTGAAATTAAAACTCTTAAGAAGCATAGTCTCTTTCACACATTCTCTTCACTTTAGGTATATAGATTCTACAATATTGTTTCATACAAAATACTTAATAACACTCACTCTTGGCATAAAAGGAATGAAAGATTGTTGAATTCACATTCAAAGTTATATTGATATTGAACCTAAACACTTTGTATGACCTTTAGAAGCTCAAATATGTTGTACAAAGGTTAAGAAAATAGACATTAACATAGGAAAGATACTAATTTATAATATTATATCAATAGAAATCACACAATAACCTAAATATGAAGGAAACCAACTTCTTATTTCTTCAAAAGGTGTATTTAAAAATTTTGGCATCCTTTCAACATATCCAAAGCAAAAAATTCATATATCTTTCTAAAAATGATTATACAATATAGAAGAAAAAGAGGTGAAGGGAGACAAGATAACCCCAAAATAAGGATGACTCACTTGCCATCACCCTTTTCAACTTTTATGTACTAATTCCTCTATTTTATAATTTTTTCCTCCTTTAAAGTGGAAAAGGGGTAAATTTGAACTTGCTT
This sequence comes from Torreya grandis, assembly GCA_037957365.1. Classification (NCBI taxonomy): domain Eukaryota; kingdom Viridiplantae; phylum Streptophyta; class Pinopsida; order Cupressales; family Taxaceae; genus Torreya; species Torreya grandis. The sequence goes on along the minus strand of JARHVA010007066.1, from coordinate 178,226 downwards.
AGGAAGCTTGAATAATTTTTTAGCATTGATTGGTCAAGTTTGACCCTTTGAAATGCCAAAATCTTTGCTCACATTTTCTATATCTTTACTTGCATGTACTTGATGAACAAGTCACATCCTTAAAAATAGATCTTCAATTATTCATTAATTCCTTATTTTAAACCTTATACTCATATATTTATGCGGCATTTCCACCTTGAAGAGTTGTTAGAAGACTCTTTTAAACATCTTTGACTTTATCTCCTTGGTTTGGCATTTGAGAGGTAAAGGTCTCTTTATTGATTGTTGAGACTCTTTAAACATTTTTGAATGTTATTTTAAATTTAATTTAAAATTTTTAATGTCCTAAAAATTGTGTTAAATGTGATTAATTACTTTCAAAGTCTTTTTGAAGAGTTTTTATGTATTGACTTGGTGATTTGATCATTTAAACTCCTTCCTTTACAATGTGGCATGGGAGAGAGAAGACTTGGTTTTGATTTGAATAAGGTAATTTTCCTCTATGGATGGAATCTTAGCATGCAATTATACCTATAAAAATATAATTGGATCCATTAAATATTTTAAAAGATGTGATTTTAATCCTTTAGATTTCTTTTCTCTTTATTCCTTGTAGCCCACAAAACAAGTAAACCTCCTTGTGTAGAAGAATGTATAGAATATAATAGATAAATAAGAACATATTTGAGGACCCAATATCTTATTAAAAGTCCATGACAATTTTCCTCCAATTTTAAGTGTCTTTTTTATCCCATTTTCTCTCTCCAATTAGGCCTAATTAGGCCTCCTTGTCTAGAAAATAGAGATCTTACTGTAGAGGCATCCCACATTTGTGAAACCAAAAAATAGTGTTTGATTAACATTACCTAGATTAATACCATGATCCATATAAAATTTCATTTTTTGAGGTCTTATGTAGGTGGGAAAACCAAGAGATGGCTATTGGCAAGCCTAGGTGTTTGTGCATGCTTGAGAGGTAGCTTGATGTTTTTAATAAAATATTTAGGTTTTGATGCTCAAAATAGGTATTTTTAAGTATAAAAAAAACCATTTTAAAATTTAATATCATGAGGATATGACTTTATAATAACATTATAGGCATGCAACCTCTCCTTTTGGCTTACAAAACTAAACTATATTCACATTTTAACCAAGTGGCCACCTTGTAGAGCTAGTATATCTCCTTAGGAGGATTGACAAGGTGATTATAATGTCTTATAACCTTATTATACCTATACACCTATTTTGGAAGCCAATTCATATCTTTTTTCTTCACATAAACACCTACAACCTTGAATTTATATGTAATTCCATACATCTGCACTTTTTCACATTCTAACTACTACTTGAGAAGATTCATAAGAGACGTTATAAGGTCACTAAAATTATTTATATTTAAATTTTTTTAATTATAATATATTTTAGGACTAAAATCCTCCATCAGGTTATTTATAGGGTTTAAGAAGGGTGTAGAGAGGTATGAGGTCTTAACAATGATTCATAAAGGACATGGATCCATTACAAGAACTAATACTAGGATATGGAAACAAATAGACCTCTATAACACCTCCAATGGCCATATATCATAATAAAAATCATCCAATAACTTCTAAGATCTATAAATTAGTTTCTTAGGAAGGATGGACTATGTGAGAGACCAAGAGAATGGTCTTGGGCCTTAAAACCTTCACAACATTCACCATTGGTTTAAGTGGATTTGAATAGGTATATGAAAACATATAGTATTATTTTAAATTATATTCAATGATAAGTTATCTTAAAAAAAACATTGTAGCCTACATTATTTGTTTAAGAGGGTTTAGGAGTCAAAAGACTAATCTGACCCTAACAACCTTTCCTTGATCATTTTTTCCTTATTTATTATATTTAAACTTGTGAGAGAATATAGCTAGTTCACATAAAAATGTAATAACATATTATATACGCATATCCAACTTAAATTTTACAACCTCTAATAGGTTTCATACAAAGACTTATATGGTTATCATGTCTCTTGGGCATTCATCTTGCAAGTGTTCAATTTTGAATGGTTCTAATTTTATAAAATCTATGTATAAAAATTTTAAGCTTCTCGAGGGCCTTAAAAAAAACTCCATTGAATACAAAATACCATTATCAACAAAATAAAGACACACCATATCTCACATCAAAGATGTAAGCTTGAAATTCTTCTTAGGTCTATCTAGGCTAAGCTAAGTATCTTCATGATCATTCACCCATGTTGAAGAAATTCATTATTATTTGAGTGTGTCTTGTATATTTAACTAAAACCAAGTCTAAAATAATAAAGGAGTGATTTTAATGATCCGACAAAAATTCACCCATGCCAGATTCTTATCTCCTTTTGGTCTATAGTAAATACCTATAGGTTTGAGATAAATTATAATATATACCATTTGTAATGTGCCTCATGTACTTGTTAGCATAAGAAATGGGTCTAATAATGATTTGATAACATCTTAAAACATTCTTATATTTAAAGGTAATCTTCATGTTCATGTACTTACACATCCCTATAGGCTTTCATTGGTTGTGTTTGTCTTGACTATATGTGTTTATTTGAGGTCACTTACCTTCTTGTATGTAATTGATCAACCTATACATAATATCAGTCCTTGTGTAATAAATTGTTCTAAAAAACCCTTATACATGCCAATGGATTTACTCAACCTTCTTGGCATTGGTTTGGTATATAATCATCACTATAACCTTGCATACAAATCTATATATACACATTCATCCTAATAGGCCTAGATGCATTCCTAAAAAAAAGTCCTTGGTAATTTATTGTGAGGATAATAGTATAGTTAAAATGTCACAATAGGATCATTTCCAATTTACTTGACTTTCATCAGACTCCTTTTCCTCAGACTAAATAATTTATTCACAAAACAAGGCATACATGCCTATAGGTGATATGATTGTATCTATAGGTTTCAAATGAATCATTCCTAGATCATTATTTTTTATCTTCCTTGAGATGAATTTTTGTTTCATACATCTTATCATTTCACTAAGCCTCAACTTCACTATTGAACATTACACCTTCCTCTAAATTTGAATACCAAATTGGGGTACTAATTTAGACTTGATTGAAACTTGGGGTTTAAGAACTCAATTAAAAATAACTAGGAATATTAATGGTATTAATAAAAAAAATTATTGATCTTTTATTTAACCTTTAATAACTTATGAATCTTAGTTAACATGACTAGATAGAGTTTTACAGTTGAGTGATTGTAGGTGTTAGTGCTTAAGATGAACATGCTATGAACATTAACTTTGATATTATTCAGGCCTATAAGAGAGTGTCTTCATGACCTCATACACCTTTTACCTAGTCAAGATCTCAAAATAGGCACACATTCACTCCCATGATTCTAGGAAGTTTGACTGTAACATGATTACTCATAGTATGGCTATAGGTGGTTATTTGGTCTCTTTGGCCTATGTACCGATAGATGGAGGAATGATAAGGTTTAATAAAACTAAAAATGTATATCAAGAATCTAATTTACTAAATTTAACCTTTAATTCTTGGATAAGTATCAAATTGATACTCAAAGGCTTGATTATCATGAAACTAAAAATGACCTTTTACCTTAAATACTGCTAAAAACCTTAAACTATCGAAATAGTGAAATGGAATCATTCTTGGTAATTAAAGAGTGATATGAAACCTAATTATTTATATAATAACTTTATATTATCTTAAATAATACCTCAACCAACCTGAAATCATTTCAAATAATGAAACTACTTTGTTACCTTAAACACTGCTAATAAACCTTAAATTCCCCTAATATGTGCTTAAAAGTCCTCTTTAATGATATTTACTTGTAATTTGGTGGTATATTTAACATCTTAATCCCTAAAATGGATTATATAACCTTTAATATTCACTTAAAACCCTCACAATTCACCTTCAGGTGTACATAGTCCATCATAAGCCTTTTCTGATCATGAGACACATGTTTAACTATGCCATTTAAGCCTATAAGGCCTTAATTAGATATTTTTCTATATTGAGTAGTAATTTTCACTATAAGGAGTATTAAGAGTAATATGAAACTAGTTTAGGACCCTCTAAAAATCACTTTATCTTCATGATTCCTCAATATTATCTCATTACAATAGGAACTCATGATTGTATGACTAAACCTTGCTAAAAGATCATCTAATTACCATTGCCAAAAGAAGCCATTTTTAATATAAGTAATATATTAATTTATTTAATCTAATGGGTGTGACATGGATGAAATATCAACTTGAGAAACCTTTAAATATGAAAACACTCATTACTAGATTAAACATGCTTTCAAGCTACTGAATCTAAAAATCAACATAGGCAAATGGTTTCCTTAAAAAATACTCCTTATCAAAACAAAGTGCCTAATGAGTATAAAATTAAAAATTTCCCATTAAAATATTAAATCACCTTACCATAACCATTTTTATCTATCAAGTTCTTAAGTGAAAAAATGGAAGAAAACATGGACCCTATCTAGATAAATAAGTCATAGTGACCCCCTTAATACTCTAAACAATTCATAAATATGGGGAAATGAACATGAAAAAAATGACACAATATCTAATTTAATTATGGTACATATCATTTCCCAAGATATTTTGGCTTGACCTTCTCTCTCTTATCCATATTGATCAAAAATTAATGACCTTCCATGAGCTGCCAAAGAAGCTGATAGGAGAGATAAATAGATTTTATAAATTTTGGAACTTAAAAATACATCCAAACCATGGATTTTAAATTTAAGGTAATAAATTAAGTCTTAAAGATACCTGAGATTCAATTTTATCTTAAAAATTTTTACAAACAACCTCAAAAGAGCTATTTTTGGCACTAAAAATACCATGATCACTTAAGGAACCTAATGAAACTAATTAAAAAGGAATTCACAAAAACATTACATGTATAAAAAGGTGTGTCATGTCCCTTTTATGGTAATATAGTACCATTACATTGAATAACCTTTTCTACAAGCCATAAAATGATCCAAAAGGTAACCAGCTTGGTTACAAAGTTAGCCAAGAATATTACCAACCTATTAGATCCTTTTTAAAGAATGTCATGACCTTAACACATGATATGAGACCTATAAATACAACCTATACTCATTATATCACTTTAAACTCATTGAAATAGGTCATGGAGTGACTAGAAATACACATTACTATGATGAATAAAACATTAAACTTATCAAATTACCTTAAAATATGCTAAACAAAGTTTAAAATGACCATTTTAAGGAATTAAAAATACCAACACAATGATAAATAATGTATATAATCATGATGAGAAAAGTTTCAAATTATAATGGTGATAGTTTGACTTAGGAGGTGAAACTTGTCAACATTTTCATGACTCAGCTAGGAAGCATGCTTGCTATATCTATGAACCAAAAACTTTACATATTTTTAGGGATTATGAGGTCTCTATCACATTATAAAATATACATGTATAGACCTTGAACATAACATAAGAATCTTTGACTTGAAATAAGATAACTATTTTATCCTCCAAAAATAAGGAAAGGAAGACACACAAGACAAGGGAAACCAATTAACAAGACACATGTGCTAGCTAAGAACTTATTGAAGACAAAATATAAAAAAACTAATGTGATAGATATAAATTAGAGGGAAAAAAAAAAAAAACTATGTGCAAAAAAACTTATCTGTTAGCAACAATATTTTAGATGTATCCCATTAACTAGGACTAAGAGATCTTCACCATCCATCTTGGTAAGTTGGAAAGTATTGTAGGATTTGCAGATGTATATTGTGTAAGGGATACTCCAAAGTGAATAAAAATTTGTGTGACTTCCTATTTTATATCTATCCTCAACCCAATTGAGAACAAAGTCTCCTTATTTGAAAATCCTTGAAGATGTTCCTCTATCAAAGGTTCTCTTAACTTTGCTTGATGTATTCCCATGGACAAAATCGATTGATTTTTTATTTTTTATAGATCTATAATCTATAATGCCTCATCTCCATTGTTTCATTCTTGAAAAACTCTAGTCGATACATTAGTTTCAAATTAGGGAACTCAAGTGAAATTGGTAATCTTGCTTCCTTTCCATAGACTATCTTGTATAGTGAATTAGATATGTAACTTTTATAGGTGATTCTATTACCCCATATAGCTGACTTAAGATTGAAATTCTATTTCATCTAAATATCTTCAATGGTTATTCTTATGATCTTCAATAGGCTATTTTTGGTGGACTTAATAAGGTCAGTGCCTTGTGGGTAATAATTTGAAGAAGTGCTAAGGTATACACCATTTTAATCATTCCATTGACTAATATTATCTCCCACATATTCCATGAAATTATTTAAAATTATGGTGGAGTGAATGCCAAATATTGTAAGTAAACCTTCATATAAATATAGAAACTAAATTTATTTTCTTCCTTTAAAGCTACTACCTCTGTCCATCTAGTGAATTAATCCATGGTAGTAAGGATCCACTTATGACCTAATATTTAAGGTAGATTAATAAGGAAAATTAATTTAAAATCCCATTGGTACAAATTTTGATCCACTATAATTAAATAAAGATGTAAGGCAATGAGTATTACTTTTCCTATAAACATGGCACATTTCTTACACATCCTCACCCAAGCATGGAAATCTATGAATATGATTGGCATATAATACCCACACCTCATGATATTAAGGGATGTTTCTCTTGTTGTGAAGTGGCATCAACCTTATCCATTATGGAATTCCTCAAGCAATCTTTCTACTTGTCTTGGCTCATGCATCTTAACAACATGCCATTGATGTACCTCTTGAAAATCCCTCCATCAACAAGAAGAAAAGGAATGGACTAAAATATTAAGTACCTTATCCTTGATGAATTTAATTTGGAAGCATAAAAACCATATTTTAGGTGTGAACAAGGAATACATAGAGGGGAGGTTGGTCTTGTGTTAGTCCAATAAAACAAATCAGAATAACACACTAAAATCGTAACACTACTAGCCTAGACACTAGGGAGAGCATAGTTAGTAATAATGCTTATGAAAACAAAACTAAAACATAATATGAAACATTCTTTTACCTTACTTGGAGATCCAAATGGATTTTCTAAAATGGCTTTAATAGTTTTTACATCAAGAAATCTTCATTAATGGAGCTTTGTTTGCTTCACCTTTCCTTGGCACCTTGGCTTGGCTAATTGGATTATGAATTTTGGCATGGTAGCATTGCATTATATTAATCTTATGGGAAATATTTCATAATAATTATACACTATAAAATATTAAAAATCAATAGGTATGGCCTTATATTTATAACCTTAAAAGTTAACTCTCACCCAATGTGAGTTAAGGTTGAGTTTAAACATGGAATGGGTTCAAAATAAGCCTAGGTGAGTTAAGACAAACTCCAATTAAGTTAAAATTTGTTATTTAATTATTGATTTCAATTACTAGTTATGGATTTATAATTAGATATTTTGGAAGAGCTTGACAACTCATAAAGGTGATGATGAAAAGGTTTGATATTTTGAATTTTGGAGTTTTAATTTTTAGATATTGATTAATTACAAATGGATAATTCAAATAAAATTTTAATATTTTTTAATTATATGATTCATTATGATTAGTATTTTAGATATTTTAAGATTTGATCAATTGCCCCATTTAATGGGTCCATATACCAAAATGATAGTTGTTATGTGGCAAGTTGACCGAGTGTGAATCCATGAGAAGTTATTATTGCGTATAGGCTAATATCCTTAATAAAGATGGCTTAACATGATTTTTAGAATTGATGAATAACTCATGCCAAAAATTGGGGCATTCAGTGATTCTTACGCTTAATTTACAATAGTTGGTAAGAACCAGTCTAAAGTCCAATTGAGAAATTTAGTTGTGGCTAGAATTGGGTGTCTATAATTTTCCCCTATTTCGGAAGGCATTGTAAGTTATAGGCATAGTAATTTCTTATTAAATAATTGAAAGGTCATTTATGCCTAATGCCCCAAAAGGTGATGGATTATCTCTAGATGCCCCTCAAGGGAGTGATCCACAATTTTTTTTGAAAATTAGTCCCTCAAAAGAAGGAAAATGAGGGGACAAAAATGTAATGCTGGGAAAGATTAAGTTTCCCACAAGCAGTTATAATTAGTAGAATAGTTATATACCCATATTGGGTAGATAAAAATAATTATTTTCTCAAAGGTAGTTATAGTCATCATCATAGCAAAGTGAAATGATAATGATTTACCCAAATGAAGTTATAATCATTAGCCAAATGATAAGGGTAACAAGAGAATGATTTTCCCAAAGGTGGTTATAATTATTAAAATGGAAACAATGATTTGCCCACATGTAGTTATAATCATTGATAGGATAAAAACATACCCTAGTTGGGTAGATAAAGATAATGATTTGCCCAAAGCTGGCTATAATCATTAACCTCTAGATAGATTAAAACATAATTATTTACCCAAAGATGCTAAGAATCATTGTCTCTATACGTGGTATGATACATAACAATTTGACCAAAGGTGGTTAGAATCATTGGTGTAGTAAGTGGGATAATATGGTAAATTTGAAAAGGGGGATTATGTATTGAATCTATACTCATAGAGTAAGAATAAGCTAGTATAAAGGACAAAGATAAATTTGTGAAACCTAGAATAAGCTAGTACAGAGGACAAAGATAAATTTGTGAAACCTATGAATATTGAGATGCACATGCTAACTATCAAGGATTAAAAATATTTCATGAATTAATTAATTTGTATTTGTGAAATGATTTGGATAGATTGGGAATTTTTTAGGTAACTATGGAATTATCATGGCCTCATTGCTTGTAAGATTTTTCAAGCTGATTTTTAATGTAGCACATGATGGTATGCACCATGATATAAAAAACCATGATAAATTAGTGAAAATATACTTAAAGACTGACATGTGATCTAATAATAATGGAAAATAATGCACTAATGATAAAAACCATGATTATAATGATGACATATGACTATGGATGTACTTATGTATAGTGCATAAGGAATCAACCAATGAACAAAGATATACTAAGTCAAGGAACCAAAATTAAATCAAATAAACATGCAAAAAAATAGGAAAAAAGAAAGACAAAACACAAAATTGAATAAAAGACTCAAAATAATATGAAACAAACACAAGGTTAATCACAATGTTAGCATAAATAGAGAATAAACAAGATGGAAAATATTTATCCTAGGATAAAATGACACATAAATAAAATGGGGGAAAAGAAGAAAAGGAAAGGGTAGTCAAGCTAATTTTAGATGCACTAGGCAAGTTTATGCTACCTACATAGTTCCATGGACACAATGTGTAATATAAAATTTAGGCCAAATGTAGTTTGTCTAGGATATGGGATAGAAGAAAATGGATGAATGAAACTTGATTATTTTGTAGATTAAAAATGGTAATGGTCTCATAAAATAGAAAGTGCATTGAGAAACAGTTGCTCATGAAATGGAGAGAGCATAAAATGAATCCTACTAGTCATTAGTGTATCAAAGTCAAATACATAATATGCATAATAAAAACTCACAAAATGGTGAGAGCATAATGTTTAGGCCAAATAAATATGTGAAAACTAAATAACAAGTGGTTTCTTATGAATTAGTGAGGGTTCCCAACATACTGAAGGCAAAGAAGTTGTCGATCTAGTGATTATTAGGATTTTATAAATCATTTTCTAATGTTTTAGGAATATCTTGAGCATCTCAAATTGATTGATAATTAAAAGATACTAAATGATATAACTCAAAAAAATGGAAAGAACATGTAACCATAATTTTATTGTAAAAATGGTGAGAGTGTGGAAAAATGGTGACTGAGCTAAGCTCCACAAGAATTGAGCATTACCTAAATAGTCCCATTAGGACCTCAAGTCACTATAGTTCCACTTGATAGTGGAGGACTCTGATTAGGTAGTGGAAATTTATCAAATTAGGTAAATGTCATAGTATGGCAAGGTAGGACTTCAAGGCATGAAAAAGGTGTTGTTCCTAATTTACCCATAGGCAGTTATAATTAAGAGATAATGACATATGTCAATGATACTAATTTTCCTAAAGGTGGTTATAATTAGTAGCATAAAGTGGGAGACTAAATTGTTTAAATGTAGTTATAATTAGGACACTTGGAATAAAATGAAAAAATAAATTAATGATGAAACTACCAAACCATTATCATATTGGTCCAAGATACTACCTCTATCTATAATACTAAAACAACTATTATAAATTAAGATAAATCCTTTCACTAAAGGTGGTTGAAGATGCAATGTAATGGACCAAGGTTAGAGGGGTTGGGGAGGGAGGGTAAAAACAAATTTGGTTAATAGGGGAGGTTGGTAGAATGGTATATTTTATGGTACAAAGAAGAATGTCGACATTATGGTATAATAAAAAAGGTCCTCATATACAATACTTCAATATTATCAAATGAAGTAACACTTGAGTTATATGATGTTCATCACCTCATCAAATTCATGCCCATTTAGTGTAGAAAACCTATATGCTCCAGAGTCATAGTTCAAACCAATGATATAGGTCTCTATCCAATTGGGTTTGAACTTGCCTTTTTTCTTCTTCTCAACCATGGCGTTCTTTTGGTTTTCTTTGAGAACAAGATCCAAAATTTCAAACTCTTTATGTTTGACCAACTAGTTATAGTGGCCATAGAGTCTATTCTGGTATGCTTGAAGGTTATTGATAGTGGTCATGAATTTTTCATCAAGTAAATCTACCTCTTGCAGCTTAGAAACTCTATAATCTTCATCATCTATGACATGTTTGAGAGACATACATAGAGAAGGTAACTCTAACTCAATGGGAAGAATGGATTTGGTGACATAAATTAGGGAATATGATGTGTATCTTATTAAGTTAAAGTAATTAGTGTGGTATGTCTAGAGGGTGTGGAAGATCTAGAGGTGTCAATCATAGCCAACATCATTGACAATATTTTTAAGGAAGTTTAAAATGGTTTTATTAGTTGCCTCTACTTGGTCATTACCTTATGGGTAATATGCGATAGAATTTTTTTAGTGATATTGTACTCATCATAAAGCATTTTAACATCCTTGTTCTTAGATGATCCACCATTATGATCTATAATGTTGGATAAGATATAATAGAGACAAATGAGGTGATTGAAGATGAAATTGGATATTTGTTTTCTAGTCATGTGAGGGGTATAGCTTCAACCCACATAGTGAAATATTTGGTAGTGGTAAGGATGTGTTTATGTCCATCATATGAGGTAAGATTAATATTACCAATGATAGTGAGTCCCCATGTTATAAATTACCATGGTGTAGACATTGGTTTTAGTGTTTTGGTTGGGGCATGAATTAGATCAACATGCTTTGACACTTGTCACACATTTAAACCCTAAGTAACTACATCTAATTCCATAATTGACCAATAATATCTGGCACATAAGATATTTTTGGATAGGATGGACCTAATATTGTGGGATCCACATACTCCTTCATGAACTTCCCATAATGATAATGTTTCTTTTGTCTAATTTAAACAACGAAGTAGAGTTTCATCAAAGTTGTGGTGGTATTGGGTGGGTCCAAGTAAGGAATAACATGAGACTTGATGGCTAAAGGTCTTTTTTTGTTTATGTGATAGGTCTATTAACATGATATTTTCATGAAGTTAGGTAAAGAGATTTAAATACCATATAGATTTGAGACCAATAATTTCATAAATCATTAAGATGGTTGAAGGTTCATGAGATAGTACTAGAAGGTTTTCCATGAGGAATTAATATTATTTTGCCTTGTCTATATGATGGATCAAAGATCCAATGGTGTCCATGGCATATTTTATCTTGTTATTGGCCCTTGGTATGAATTAAAATTATATGTTAGTAATCTTTTATTTTAGAATGTCAATCATGACCTTGTATGGAACCAAATTGTCATCTTTTGTCTAAAAGTGTTATGTAACCTAATTGATGATTAATTGAGAATAACCATAAACTATTATGTGTTTAGAGGGTCAAGGGATGACATACCACTTTTGTTGAAGGTCAATTATTATCTTGGTGATAGATGTCCAACCAAATATTGTAGTTTTTTGGGGTTATGTCATTTGGGACTTCGTATTGGCCTAAGAACTCTATTAATATGTTCTTTTGAATCATAGATGTACACAACAAATCCAAGATGGAAATTTGTGATGGTGTCTTATGAAGTTGTTCTAAAATGTCAAATGTATTTTCCTTAATAGTGGTATATAAATTGTTCCTAGACAAGATGGTGGTTTGGATGGGTTTGCTGGTAGGTAGTTGTGATCTTGGAATGGTAATCTTTGATTGTTGAGTTGTGATTGCATAGTTAAAATTAGACACAAGACCATTATTTTTAAATAAAATGATGATGGAGGTGGACTAAATAAGATAAGTCTCACTTACCAATGTACTTATTTATGGTCATCGATAAATGATGAATTATTAGTGTAAGGTCCAAAATTAGTAATCCTTAGTTGCTATTGCACATATGCGTAGTACCAAGTCAAGGAAAGATTAATAGCATAGATGTTTTGATTGGAACTATTTGGCAATAATCTTATTTTTTTATCAATTGGTATAATATTAATGGTGATGATGTAAATGTGACCTCTCATAATATGACCTACAACTTTGGTGTATTCATGTGTAACTATGCAGTAATTCTATTGGTTATAGGAGTCATTTTGTCCTTGGTTACTCCCATTCGATTGAAATTATTATTGTTTCTAATGATATTATTGTCTCTATTATTCTAGCATGTGTTGTTATTATTGATTATTATTGTTATGTTGTGGAAAAGGGTTTTAATAGATTCTTAGGTTCTAATTGGATGTAGATGTTATATTATCCAATGTAATCTCCCCATTATCCAACATATTTTCAATGAGGTTTTTTATTTACACATAAAAACATAGGTTATGTCCATGAACATGATGGTATTCATAGTTTTCACTCTCTTTATACTAGCCTACATAAGGAATACCCTTAGGATAGTCCTTCAAAATTGGCCAACTAATAATATTAGTTGTGGCTAGATTGTAAAACATAGATTCAATAGGTTATCCAAGGTCAATGAATACTCGATGAGTAGGCACATTTCTTATTGAAGGATGGGTTTTCAAGGTAATGGTTATTTCATTTATTGAGTTGGTATAGGCTGCTATAAAGGTTGTACATGTTGAATAAGCTATTAATAAGGATTATGTTGCATTTAAAATTTATGTTGAGTAGATGATGTTTGAACTATTTGGACATGATGAGATTCTATTAATCCATTTCCAAAAACATTCTTATTATGGTTAAATTTCTTCAATTTTTGATAGTCACTAGCCTAGGCTAGTACTAATGCTTGCATTTGTAATTAGTTGTGGTTATGATTTTGGCCTATTCATTAGTTATGGTTCTCATTTTGATTTGAAGGGATTATCTTAATAATCCTTTTTTTAATAAGGTATTTTAAATTATCAAACCTTTGTATATGATTTCTTTGAAAGTATGTGCATATTGAAGCTATAGATGATATGATATCTTACTGTGCAAATTTTTAGTAAACACATCAACTAATTATTTATCTAATAAGTTGTGGGTAAAGTGAATGTTGGCCAAAACTAGCTTCCATACAAAAAATTTATCTAGATGGATTAGGCCACTCTCATATACCATTTAGTAACCTTTTACCCGCATGACTAGTCTCTTTCTAGTCATGACTTGATGATGCAGTATAAGTATCCTAGAAGGTCTTGGTGTGGTGTGAGGAGCTAAGCAGAGTCCTTATATAGTGTATGATCCAATGGTGTAAATATGAGACAAACCTCATGACCTTACCTCATGCCCCTTTAAATATTTTGAAACAATTTAAGTAAGTTTTAAGGTGAATTTAGAGATTTTGAGGAAAAGGCCTATAAATGGGTCTTAAACGGTAAGTGAAGAATCTAGCTAGTTTCAAGAGTGTTTGAGAATTAAATTGTAGTAAGGAGGTTTTAAAAATGTATTATATATTATAATGGGTAAAAAATGATGTCCAGAGAAGCTAATTTTCCCAAAATACCCCTAGAAGTGCATTAGCTGACTTGAGGACCTTTAAAATAGAAATCCTAAGTGCAAAATTCAATTTTTGAAGAGGTTAAATTGGTTTTGACTTAATTAAACCTAATTATTTCTATTTATATCTATTTATACATGTTCAAGTCCATTCCAAGTCATTTGGAGTGGACTAGAGCAGTTTGTGAGCAAAAAGATGCATTTTTTAGCCATTTAGAGCTTTGGTTGAATAGGTTTTTGAAGGTTTTGATTAAATAATGAGTTTATATATCATATTAAAGAGTCTATGGTGTCCATAATATCCTATATTATTCCTATCAAATCATATCTAAGCATAATAACCATTATAGGTAAGGAAGACCTATTAGATGTAAATTAGGCATGAAATAGGGTTTTTGCCATTAATGGAGGTCTAAATAATTTATAAGGTTTAAAAAAGGAATGGAAGTTAGTTTAAATCATAAAAAATATTTCCCAATTATTTTATTTCATTTCATTGGAATTCTTATGGTTATTCATGATAAGGAAAAAACCATTTTAAATAGTATTGGAGAGCTCTAAGAGAGCCTCAAGTTTTCACTTGGTGTGGTCAAGAGAGAGAGAGAGAGAGAGAGTTGGGTCAAAATTTATTGGTAAGTGATAGGTACCATATTTTAATTACACTTTTTTTAATTTGTGGTATATTTAATCTCTCCATGTTTATTAAAAATCACTAATAGTGTAGGGGTGTCTAAATGGCCTATTCATCTAGATAAGGTCTAGGTTTTCTTCTATTTATTCACTTCATGATACCATGGAGAAGAAGAATTTTTGGTATGTTTTATAAAATTATTATATCTCCCTTTAATGGTGGTTTCATTTTGTAATTCATCTCTATGAGTAAGTTTCACTCGGAAGGAGAAGGTCTTAGTGTACAAGTTGCTTTGATGAATTTTTTTGCAAATCTTGTTCTCTTTATGGTGGTTATTATTAGAAGTTTCCAACCCTCCATCAATCATAAATAATCCCCCTGAGTCATGAAATTCATAGGTTTACTTATAATAACCACACTTGAGATGTTAATTACCAACATGTAATGGAAAACATGATCCAAAATGGTATTTCAAGCAAGTTTTGGAGTGTGAAAAGAAGTTTTAGGTTTCCAAATACACCTAACATGGCTTGAGAGATCCAAATCCATCTTGATCATGTATTCAAACCACTAATATTGTAAATTAATTCATCCAATCCCATGATCTCATAAAAAAGAATGGTAGATCATCAAAAACTTTACTCTCAATACATGATCAAGTATAGTCTATACATTTTCCATACATAAGAGAACAGGTGTGAAGAGTGATAAAAACATTTGATTATTGGTCTAGTGATTCTAGAGGTTCATTTGAGTTCAATTTAATTATTTAAAGTTTACTTAGAAGTGAGAAAGGTAAGAGACAATAATTTATTCTCAAATGTTGTCAATGAGCCAAATAAGCACTTACAACAGTTTAAGCTTCATATCAAGATGTAAATGATCTTGATTGATCATGGAAATCCAAATCATGTAGGTTTAATTATCATAATTTAAGGAATATTAAATAGGTCAAGAAGGACTGATCCTATCCTAGTGTAAAATCATTCTTGGGAGTCAAGTTGAGAGAGATAAAACAACTCGATTTCCTCTTAGTAGCATTAGTTAAGGTTGTTTTGTGAAAATTAAGGTTATTGAAGTTTCTTGGTTTCTTCTCCACTCAATCAATCTAGTAACCCAATTAAATAATTTAAAATAATATTAGAGTAAATAAGGGGTATTTAGAGATTTTAGACATGTTAAAGTCAAGGTCATCCTCTTAACTCCTTCACAGTCTATATAATGGTGAAAATCATCACCTATAGCTGAGTATAAAAGATGCTCTTAAGGATGACTATGGAAAAGGGATTTATTGACAAATATGGTCTTGGTTATTATATGAGGTATACAAGGTTAATTAAAAAAGTCTAAATATATAATTCACCTCATCAATCTTCCTCAAAGTTTTAAAACTTCACATCATGTTATACCCTGTTATAGTCCTACAGTGCCATTGCTCAAGCCCCTTAATGATTGAGTTGTGAAGTAAAGATCAAGATCCTGATCTTAGGTAAGATAAAGTATTGTTAGGTTTCTAAACTAAATAGTAGAATATTCAAATTTCAGCAAATTCTAACTCTCTCCAATTCTCCATTTAGATTACTATCTCATTCAAGGTTAAATTAGACACCTGTAAGCATTAGTTGGCTCAGATAGTGAGGTGAAGTTGAGGAGAAGTTATGATGTAGTTAGTAAAAAGAATATATGGAAAATTTGTTAAAGATACTTGTTCAATAAAATCAAGAGATAAATAAGACACTTGATGTCTAATGACACATTCAATTACGCCACTACATGAACATGCCTAAATACCATAAATAATGACCTATAATAGGCCTAAGTAGACTTGTATAGTTAGAACATGAAGGTGCAAGAAGATTAAGTGGGAAGGGTAAAAAAAATACACTTATATTTTGGAAATAATACCATGGATATCGTGAACATCTTCTTGGAGAGTTAGTGACATGCAAAATGGATCCAAGAAAAGCACCTACAACTAGCTCTTTTAGGTTTGTCATCATAAGGTTATGATAAGTGGGAAAGAGGTGATCATTGTACATTGTAAGTTTATGGATAAATAATATTTATTAAATAAGGTAAGATGTGTTTAATAATTAATTAACACATCATCAAAGTTTAATAACTCTATTTTGAGGCCTAAGAATAAGCTTAAACTCCTAAACATAGTCAAAATGATGACCTATAACCATCTTTTTGGATTGGGCAGTGGTAGGAAGTTGAGGTGGATTCAAAGTAGTTGATGAAATAAAATAGAGTAATTCAAGGTTTATAGCTATTTTGACATCAATGACAATATATAGAATCAATAAAGTAATTGTGTTTCATCTGTAAGAGACCTGTGCTCAAGGTTTGGAGATGAATAATGAAGATAAAGTAGTGGAACAGAAGATTATCTAAAGAATAAGAAAGGAATTTGGATTGAATTAAGTCCATAAATGGCTTGTATATATGGAAGAGGGTAATAAATACCTATTATACATATTTTTATAGTTTTTAAGGATCTATAACCAAATAAGTTGAGTTTAAACCTTACACATTCGTGCATAGTCTTGTAAAGGGGGTATATAACTCTATAATTTGATCAGTTCAAAGAAATACATGATTGAATAAGGTATCTAACATAATTGGATAGATGTAAGAGGTAAATATAGACTTGGAGATGGTTAGTGGTTCCCTTGCAACATCCCAAAACTTAATAAACTAATTTTTTAAGGATCTCAAGCATTGTAGGCCTACACATTTAGCCTAGGTAGGGTTTCCAATGAAAAAACCCTATATCTCTTATTTCAACTAATGAAAAATCATAAAAACTTGTAATAAAGTATATTTCATCATATTCAAAGTGAATCATATGTTTTTGGATCGATTCCATAGGTTATAATATGGATTTGACATCTAGGTAAGCGTGATAGGGCTTGAGAAGCCTAATTGGAGGGATGCTAACAAAGGAAGTACATTATACACTTGAATTCAGACCTTGAAACTTTATGTAAGGTTTAAATGAGATAGAGGTTGGTGTAAAATGGTCATAGGTCCTTAGGCAAGTGGACATAATCTTTAAACAAGTAGAAAAAACTCAAAAAGGGGTTATAAGGGCTTGGTGGCTCTAAGGAGGGTGAAGAGTGAAAATGCATGGTGAAATGAGATTAAAAGTTTTAAAGGGGTTTGAACAAGTTTTATATTGTCTTCATGAAACCTATAATAAGATTTCTTATGTTCAACTAGGACAAGAGCTTGTGTAGAGTGGATAGAAAATGAAGAAAGTTATAGAGATGGACTAGATAATGAGATCTAATAAGTAGAGGGAATGAGTGGTCTAATAAGAGTATAAATGCATTTAAACAAGTTTCAAGAACATCTAATAATCCATATCATTTACATTAATGATATATAACCTAGTAAATAGGCTAAATAAATTAGTGCTAAGTTAATCCTTGAAAACAAGTTAGGTTGCATCCTAAGCAATAATGAATGATAGAGGAGTTATAATATGATAGTTAGATATTAAATATGGATCATATCCCACTCACCACACACCTATACATAGTCTATTGTCTCTTATAATAGCAGTTTAAGTTTATCTATAGTCATATTGATGATGTGGAATGAGAAGTTATGTGAGATAGTGGTTAGAGTTTAGGGATCTAAAGGGATATGTATTATCCTAAGGGAGGATTATCTTAAAATGTTTTCAATATTTTTATTAAAATTTAGTGTTAAAATAAAAGTACACATAATAGATTACCTCATGATCTCCACCTATAGCCTTCTTAAGGGAACACTATCCTATCTATAGGCATTGAAGGGTGAGAACAATTATTATTTGAATGAGTTTCATATTCAAATTAATGATTCATAGGAATATATAGGTATTAACTCATCAATAAAATTAATACAATCACTTGAATACCTCTAATCATCACCTATGGCCAAGGGCATCACCTTGGATAAATCAAGCTTATACACCAATAAGAAGACAAACTTATTGTTTAAGAGGTTCTCAAAGATCAAATAAAGCACCATATATAGAATAAATATGGGATTGGTTTTCCAAATCTCTAATAATACTCAAGATGCAAATAGAGTTTCCACCTACAATAAGATATAGATCTTCAGCTACAACCACCCTCATTTAGCTCAGATAGTGGCATAGGGTCAAGTTTGGTTTTAAGGCAAAGAGAATGGAGTTAAAAGGTTAGATTTTGGTTTGTGAAGTCAAATAAATTCAATTGGGAGTGTCATGAGAAGGAATGGAGATATTTATAAGTCTCAAAACTCCTAAGAGCAATCAAGACACTCCAAGGCTTACACAAGTTAACAATTAAAGATTGCCAACTAGACCTAAAAATAAAGCTAAACTTGAACTATGAAAATTGAAGAGATCTCAATTAAACCATGAATTTTATTTAACCATTTTGAAACAAAGGCTATGTTTGGGGATGATGACAAGGAGGTTCATATGTAGTTATACCTACTACACAATCCTCAAACTCAATCAACTCATGAATCTTGTCTTAGAGAAATTGGTCATTTTGAGGTATATACTAGTGAATTCAAGCATAATTTTTGGTAAAAATCATCATTATGAAAATATAAATATTTTAATTCCATTTAAGGATAAAATTATTAGTGCAAGTGATCATTGGTTTAGCATAGTAACCCACTTTCAGACATAATCAATGCCTATTGGACTTTTTGAGATCTTTTCAGGTATTTGGGGCATCTATAGGTCAAGCCAAAAATTAAAATTTGGTATGAATAGTATAAATAACCCATTAAATACCTGAATTGCATCATCAAGTTCATATAATTTGTGAAATTTATCTCTATTTTAGTACTGACCTCTTGTAGTCAACATGCAACCATGGGGGAAACCAAATGAGTTATAAGAAGCTCTTGACATAGGTTTTATGATACATTGAAATTTTATAAGGCCAATATAAGGTAATTTTATAGTATTAAAATTATCCTTGAGGAAGGTTACATTCAATTTTTCAATCTAAAATCCCTTGGGGGTAGGTTTCAGAGAGAAATACCAAAATAAGCAATTTAAGAAAAGTTTGAGGAAAATCCATCTACAAACCTTAATATGCAAGATCAAAGTATGAAACCTAGTAGAGGTGTGTTTAATTAGTCCTTATAATATTATAAAATATTTTTTGGGTCTAAATAAGAGTGTAATTATCCATTTTTTTATAATCACCCACATGTCTAGTGGTAACCACCATTGGAGCTAGGAGACATTTTTGAAGTCTATAGGTTGGTGGAGGGTTTTGAATCTCATGAGAGTGTTTAGGAATATTAATAATATTATTATAAATCTTTAAAAAACTATTTATACTTGATAACACTCTAATTTAAATGAAAACCATGCCCTTTAGGGATAAAATAATCAAGTAGGTAGCCATTCCCATAGGTAGTCTTGAGAGACCATGAAGACAAAGTGAAACTTGAAAATCAA
Organism: Torreya grandis; assembly: GCA_037957365.1. Classification (NCBI taxonomy): domain Eukaryota; kingdom Viridiplantae; phylum Streptophyta; class Pinopsida; order Cupressales; family Taxaceae; genus Torreya; species Torreya grandis. The sequence goes on along the minus strand of JARHVA010007066.1, from coordinate 158,008 downwards.
AAGGAGGTAAAAAGGGATGTGAATAAATGTGAAGAAATTTATTATGGGAGCTATTAACCTTAATATACTCTTACAGGTTCCTCAATCCCTAAAACTCAATTTTATTCCTAGAAGCTAGTCTTAGGGCCTATATCATGTAAGGCACACTCAGACCCTATCAATGAAGAATAACCTATTGAAGAGGTGTAATTATATGGTACATGTATTGTAAAGTTTTTTAAAATAAAATAAGTATAGTAAAAAACACCAATTTGGTCTTCAAGAAGAAACTCAAACTTTTCACATCTAAGGTACCCAGTTCAAGACCCTCTTTAGATGCTCATATCTTTCACCATGTAAGGAGTTGGGACAAATGATCTTAGTATGTTTTTATTCCAACCATGTAATAAAAATTAATTATGAATTTAGGTTGGTTTAGGATATTAGGTGTATGAATAATTGCTAAGCCTATATGTAGGCCTACAATGTATGCAAAACCCCACAAGAAAACTTATTTACGTGTATATATTTGCACACATTCTGCATAGGATCCCAATATTTTTATGGAAGTTTAGGGGGTATATAGGCTAAATATTCATGACAATAAGTTTTGGGATAGAGGTTTATATTTTATGATAATCCTCAAGAATGTAGGCTTGTCTAAGCTACTAAAAGATCTTTTTTGATTAGTTTTCAATTTTTGAACTCATAGGTCCATAATATGATCTATAATAACTTATAAAACACATGAAACATTTAAAATAATATCTAAATATCCTTTATAACATATTTTTAAAAATAAGTAGGCATGTCTGGGTGCCTAAGATACCCAAAATAGTTAAAATTGTCTATTTTTGTAGGTCTTTAAAGAGAGAAATGGTATAAATGCATGGAAGAGAATTAATGTTACCTAAATCACCATTATATGGGACTTGGAGCTATTCTTAGGGGTTTCTAGGGTGCCTTGTTGAGTTGAAAGGTTAAAAACCCAAGTGTTTTGATAACTTGTGAAGATTTATAGGTTTAATGGAGTTTTCGACCATTACTTTAGGTCTTGAATGTGGCCTAAATCTTCACTTTATTCCTCATAGGAATGATACATATGTATGAAAGTATTATAAATGTTTAAAAGTGGCCCTAATGGTTACAAATGGCCTTGTAGATAGGTTGTAAAGTGGTTTGTTGAATATGGCTCATGTTTGGAGACCTCCATCAATGGAGTCCAAGATATTTGTTGGTTTCATGGAGTATTTTAAAGGTTGGAGGAATAAATTTGAGTTGAGAATAAAATAAAACATCAAAAAGTGAACACTCAAAGACAACCTTCAAGGTCAATTAAGCATAAAGTGCCAAAATCACTAACCATCATGTCAAGTGACTTCTAGAAGCCAAGTGGAATGTGGAATAAAAGTACAAGTGAGAGAGTTTGGAGGTTTTATGAGCAACTTGGATCATTTAGTGAGCTTTCAAGTCTTTGAATACTTTTCATCATGTTAGTGGAGTGTGAAATCATCTTCCTCAAATATTTTTGTTTTCTAGTGCCCTTTTAGGCTAATGAAAAGGCTTGAATACCCTTTGGACCTTTAGAGGTTAATTTAATGAGAGAGTATTAGTGCTTAATTAATCAAGATTTTGTTGAGACTCCATAGAAGGTGGTTGAAGGAAATTTATTGACTTTTGAGAGCTTTCTTCTCCTCTCTCTTCCCTTTTCTCCTATATCTCCCTTTTTTCTCACATTTTTGTAATATACTCTCATTTTACAAGGCAAAACACTATAATTTTTCTGTAAAATATCCTTTTGAAGTAATATGTTGACTTATTTTGCCTATCTCTTGCTTTCATCTAGTGTTCTAGTTAGTATGTGTATGATTTCTTTATGGAGAGGTATTCTTCTTTGGTAATTATCCTTCTTTCTTACCTTTTTATAGGTTTTATATAATTTTTGTAGGTTTAAACTTGTGTTTTTTTTGTCATTAATGAAGTCATAGTGCAAGTCTCATAATCCTCCATACTTCATCTCTTACCTAGTGGGCCTAGTTTTGGAAATCTTGATGAAAAATGACTAGTTGGAGAGATTGTGTGAGAGGGTTATCTTTAAACTACCTTAGTTTTGGTTTTATACAAATTGGACTATATTTAAGTATGGTGAATCACCTTGTTTATGTTTTTAGTCATTTTTTGCAACCCTTTTATCCATTTTTCAAGAAGAATCAATAGTTTAGCTGAGCTACCAAGAGGAACCAACCTTCTATGGAGGCTCAACCCTATCACAGGATACCCATAGCTTGGGGTTGTTCCCATTTTGTAGCTAAGAGTGAGAGAGCCTAAATAACTCTCTCATAAGGGTTAAATTCTATGATATAATAGTTTATGGTATGTTTGGTGGGATAACATTTGAATAGTTTAATTGAGATTGATGCTAATCTTGATCCATTTATAATATTTATTGCATCAACACTCTTAGCATCTAGTGAATCTAAAAAAAATTTAACATTATAGTGTTATAATAATATATATCCTTCATGCCAAAGGTGATTACAAGATCATATTTTATAGTTATTAATTTTTAATTTGTTGAATCACCTTTTAGCTTAGTAAAAAAATTGAGGTTTGATAACACTCATCCCTATAAAGGAAACTTTCCTTCTAACCCAATTTCCAAGTCTACCTCTACAAGAAGATCTTTGTTGGGACCTTTCACTACCATGCATGCCCCTAGAGCTTTGAATTTTTTTTGCATCATTTTCTATACAAGTTTTTTCTCTCTATGAGAGTTCATTGTAATATTATTTCAGATTATTGATTTATTTGAGGACTTTCTTGGTGGATGTATCCCATATTGGGTGAACCATGGTATATATGTGTTATTATCAGTTTTTTTCTCTCATTTTATGCTTTCATTAAACTATGGTTTGAAGGATTTGTTTCCACATAATTAAATCTAATTTTCACACATTTAAATTCTAGTTTTGTAATTTTATGGTGGTTAATAAATCTAATTTACATTCACTTAATTCCTAAAAACTGGTATCAGAGCTTTGGTGGTGTTTTAGCTAAAGTGGTAAATCACATGAAAGGTTTTTTAGCTTGAGTGGGAGCTATGGGAGAAGAAATTAGATTCAGAATTGAGAAGTTTGATGGTAATAATTTTGGTTTGTGTAAAATGTAAATGGAGGATTACTTGTATTAGAAGGAACTTCAATTCCCCTTGGAGGGAAAAGGAGGACAACTTGTAAGTATGAGTGATAATGATTAGACATTTATTGATAAGAAGGCACTGGGAGCCATTCGGTTATGCCTTTCATCTTCTGTTGCATTTAACATTATAGATCAGACATCTATAAAGGTTCTCATGGATAAACTTGAAAAGTTATATGAGAAACCCTCAACTTCAAATACAAATTTTCTTATGAAAAGATTGTTTAACATGAAAATGTTTGAGAATGGTTTAATTTCTAATCATTTTAATGATTTTAATATGGTTTTAAGTATGCTCACTTCAATTAGAATTAAGTTTTATGATGAAGTTAGATCTTTGATAATTTTATGTTTTTTGCCAGATAGTTGGGATAGTTTGGTTATGGATGTGAGTAATGTAGTCCCTACCAAGGTAAGCTTGAATTTTGAGGATGTTCTAGGTATGATTCTTAGCAAGGAGATATGAAAGAAAAACATTAAAAAATCATCTTTAGGTAATGCTTTATCTATTGATACTAGATGGAGGCAAAATGAGAAGAGAAAAGGTAACTGTGGAAACTCAAAAGGTAGATCTAAAGCCAAGATGATATGTTGGCATTGTGGTAAGAGTGCACACTCAAAGAAGGATTGTTGGTCACTTCAGGATAAGAAGGGAAACAAGGAGGAAATGAATGAGGTAAATATGACATCCGGTAAAACTAGTTAAGATGCCTTAATTATTTCTTTAGATAATTTTACTAAGTATTGGGTATTAGATTTAGGGGCTTCTTTTCATGCCACCCCACATAGGCATTATTTTTCTGACTATGTTCAAGACAATATAGGACATGTATATCTTGGTGATGATGAACCATGTGAGATAGTAGGGAAAGGTTCTATTCAGGTGAAAATATAGAATGAGAAATCATGGCTACTTAGGGATGTCATACATGTGCCTATGTTGAGATGGAATTTGGTTTTAGTGGGGCAAATAGGTAGTGAAGGATGTCCAGTTATGGTTACTGTAGATTCTTGGAAAGTTACTAAAGGATCTCTTATGATTTTAAGAGGTAAGAAAGTTGGTACTTTATATTTGACTAATAATGTTGATTCTTATGATTTAGTTGTTGTAGATGGAGATGCAACTATGTGTCACTATAGGCTTGGTCATATGAGCCATAAGGGTATGGATATCTTAAAAGATAAGTTTCTTGTATTGAAAGATATATATCTAGACTTTTGTGAGGTTTGTGTGTATGGGAAATAGAAACTGGTTAAGTTCATAAAATTTGGACCCATAAGGAAAGAGCATAAGTTAGAGTTGGTACATTTAGATGTATGGGAATCAACTCAGTTATCTTCTATTGGTGGTTCCAACTATTATATCACTTTTATTGATGATATAACTAGGAAAGTTTGGGTTTATTTTATTAAAAGGAAATCTAATGTATTTGACACTTTTAAGAAGTGGAAAGTCTTGGTTGAGAATGCAATAGGTCTTAAATTGAAATGTCTTAGATCAAATAATAGAGGTGAGTATTGAAGTAATGATTTATTTGATTATTATTCTAACAATGGAATCCATAGGCAAAGAATGGTTCCAGGAACTCCACAATAGAATGGGGTGTCGAAAAGGATGAATAGAATAATAATGGAATGTGCTAGGAGCGTGAGGTTACATGTTGGGTTTCCTTTACAATTTTGGATAGAAGAAGTTAACACAGTAGCATATCTAATTAATAAAGGACATTTTATGCCTTTGGATGGAGGCATTCCTAAACAAGCTTCATCTATTAAGAATGTTTATTATTCTTTTCTTAGTCTTTGGATGTGAGGCTTTTTCCCTCATCAAGAAAGATAATAGGACCAAGTTAGAGGATAAATCATATAAATGCACCTTTGTTGGATATGGTGAGGATGAATTTGGTTTCCATTTATGAAGAATTAAAGATAAAACATTTTGGTCTAGAGATGTAGTCTTTAATGAAAAAGTCATGTATAAGAATCAGTTATAGGAAAAAGAATAGGAATAGAAAGAATACATAATTTTTGGATGACGTTATAGATGGAAATGTATCTAATGAATCAATTTAGGAATATTCTACACAAGGATCCTAAACTTCTATGGTAAGAAGATCTCCTAGGGTAAGACAAGCACCTAAACATTTTTCTCCTTTGATTGATTTATTACTCACTGATAATGGAGAACCAGAGTGTTATGAGGAAGCAATGCAAGTTGATGCTAGGTTGAAATGGTAAAAATACATGGATGATGAGCATATATCTCTTGTGGAGAACCAAACATGAGATTTGGTAAGGCTACCCAAGGGAAAGAGTACATTGCCAAACATGTGGATCTTCAAAATAAAAGAAGAGGATCAAGGGAGAAAAAGGTATAAGGCTAGGATGGTGGTCAAGGGGTTTGCACAAAAATTAGGTATTTATTTTGATGATATGTTTTCTCCTATTTTAAAAATGACTTCTATTAGGACTATTCTTTGTTTGGTTACAGTTGAGGATTTGCACTTAGAACAGTTAGATGTGAAAACTACTTTTCTTCATGGTGATTTGGATGAATAATTGTATATGAAGTAGCCACAAGGAGATGAGGTCAAAGGGAAGGAGAACTATGTGTGAAGATAAAATAAGAGCTTGTATGGCCTACAATAAGATCCATGGAAATGGTATAAGAAATTTGATTGCTTTATGTTAGAAAAAGAATATCAAAGGTGTAATTCTAACCATTACGTGTACATCAAACATTTTGATGATGGTTCCTTTATTATTTTTTGTTTGTATGTGGATGGCATGTTAGTTTTAGGAAAGAACATACAACATATTCATATGCTCAAGAAATATCTTAGTGACTCCTTTGCTCTGAAATATTTGGGTTCTATAAATCAAATCCTTGGTATGATAATTAATCATGACAAGAAGGAGAGGAAGCTAGTTTTATCCCAATCAAAGTATGTGAAGAAAGTATTGGAAAGGTTTAGTATGTTGGATGCTAAATCTATTGGTACTCTTTTGGTAGGCCACTTTTTATTATCAAAGGAGCAATGTCCCAAGATAGAAGCGAAAAATCTTAAGATGTTAAAGGTACCTTATTTTTTGGTTGTTGGTAGCTTGATGGATGTCATGGTTTATACCAAGTTGGATATTGCCCATGCAGTGGGAGTTGTGAGAAGGTATATGAGTGATCCATGTTATGAGCATTGGCAGGTAGTGAAATGTATTCTTTAATATTTGAGAGGAACCATTGATGTTGCATTATGATATGGTGGATCAGATACCACTTTTTGTGGTTATGTGGACTTGATTATGGTAGGGGATATTGATAGTACATTTACTATTGGAGATATAGTGGTTAGTTGGATTTATAGGATACAAAAGTTTGTGGCTTTATCAAACATAAAGGTAGAGTATGTTGCTAACATAGAGGTTAGCAAGGAGATGATTTAGTTATAGGAGTTGTTTCAAGATTTGGGACATGAGCAGGAAGTTGGGAGACTACATAGTGATAGTCAGAGTTAATTCATTTGGCAAAGAACTCTGATTTCCACTCAATGACAAAACATATTCAGTTATGTTATCACTTCATCATGGTATCTTTGGAGGAGAACTTGGTAAAGTTGGAAAAGATTCATTTTATCTAGAATCCTATGGATATGATGACCAAGGTGGTCACATTAGACAAGTTGAGACTATGTTCAGATTTGGTTTGCTTTAGTGGTCATGGAGCAGTGATAGATTTATGTACAAGAGAAAAGGTCTCCAAGTGGGAGATTGTTGAGTGTAGAGCCCTTTGGGGCTATCACATAACCTTGTTGGTACACATTATGGCCCTAGAGAGCTCCAAGGATGTAGGGAGCACTTTTTTCCTTTGCTCCTCATGTGGGTAAATATTATTAAATGTTTATTTAATAATTTTCATGTATACTTCCATGTTTGTTGGAAGTGGGATTGATTTCCTTGTTCTAGGGAATTAATTATTTATTTAATATTTTTATGATGAATTAGGATAAAATTATTAAATGATGTATTTAATAATTTTCATGATGCTTTAGGATAAATTATTAAATGATGTATTTACTTGTTTGTATGATGAATTAGAAGGAGAAAAATTATTACATGCAATATTTACTAATTTTTTGATGTATTATAGAAGTGGGTTAGACTTCCACATTGGATGTTGTTCCATTTGGAGAGGAATGTCATGTTTCTCCTCTAAATACATTTTATATATGCTTTGAAAGGTTGAAATGGCATGTCAACTTGTGGATAGAGCCTATCCTAGGTGAGGATGGTGATTTTTCTCTCAGGGGGATGTTTTTCACACCATTTGCTATTTATACAGGGTGTGGTGTGACCTATGTGAGGTTGTTGATAATTATTATTTACAAGTATGGATTTTGAGAGATAGAGTCAAAGTGCAGGTGTTTTGAAAAATTTAGGTGTTCATTAATAGAGTGTGCTTTAGTATCTTTTAAGCTATAGGATTATGCAGGTGTAGTGAAAGTGTATCTTTTTGTGTAGCATTTTCTACAAGATATTTTTCTATCTCTATGCGAGTTCATTGTAATATTTTTTAAGATTACTAATTTATTTGATGACTTTCTTGGTGGATGTATCCCACATTGGGTGAACCATGGTATATATATGTTATGTTTTGTTGTTGGTTTTTTTCTCTCTTTTTATGATTTCATTAAACTATGATTTTAAGGAATTATTTCCACATAATTAAATATATTTTTCACACATTTAAATACTAGTTTTTTGATTTTATGGTGGTTAGAAAATCTGATTTACATTCACTAAATTCCTAACACACACTTCAAGGGAGATTTCCAAGGACAAGGACAACCCAACTATGCTAGGAAAAATAATTATAATCCTAATGATGAAAATGCTTCCAATACCTTGGTCCCAATTCAAAACAACATTTCATAGGAAGGTGAGGGCTCTATGATTTGAAATTAGTCATTTAATCAAGCCATTTTCCCACATACAAATTTCAATCAAGATTTTAATTATATGTGGTAGCATGGTGATAGTTATGGTTTAATCAAGCCCTCATGACTCAAAATATATAAGTGCCTATGATGACCAAACCAAAAGAGCCTCAAAATGTCCAATGGCCAAAAGAAGGGCCAAACTAGTTGGGTGATGTAATGGTTAACTATTAATAGGAGGAACGTTATACATTCAATCAATAGGCTAGTTCTAGCCAAGCAAACATTCTAATGGTATCCAACATAAGGATAAAGAGAAGCAACATGGATGGCAACCAAAAAGTAGTAAAATATTATTCTACTCTTACTCCATTACTATCAAATCCAAATGGGCCTATCACTACCCCAAAAGTTCTAATAACTTAGAAATATCAAACCAATGAAACACTTTTATACCCCAAAACTCGCATGTTCAAAGCATGGATGTGGTTCCAAAATCATAAGAAAAGGTTTTTAGTTTACACATAAACATTATTGAGAAAATAAATAAGTCTAATGTGAGTGTTCCAATGTGAGACATACTTTATATGCCTAGTCAAGTGGATATCCTTCAAGAGGGTTTGTCAAATATCAATGTTTTAGAGAAACCACTAAGCAAGGAGAGTGTAGTTATCACTAATGTAACCAAAGGAAATGAAGGAAAATAAAACAAAGTGGTCAAACCTCTTCCATTATACCTTTTTTAATCATTGGAAACTCCTTGGTACACAACTACATGGTAGACAATGCATCAAGTACTTTAGTGATGCTAAAATTGATCATAGACAAGCTTAGTTTGAAGTATGAACCCTAATCTAAGGGGGTATTGTATATTGATGGATCTTCTACCAAACTAGATGGTATTACATAGGTCTAAACTTGACCTTCCATTATTATCCTAGTGTTTCATTAGATCTGGATGTAGTGGTTTCGGAAGCACCTCCTCAATTTGGTCTATGCTTATCTAAAGACTTCATAACAAAAATTGGGGGTTATCTATTAATAGATTGGTCCTATATGGATTTTAGGACAAGGTATGGGACCAATTTGTCTATCAAAACTGATCCTACTTCCTAATTTACATTGAGCCTTATGATCCAAGTAGCCCAAACATCAATTTACCATTCTAGATGAAGATGACCACCTTATTGGTCAAAAACTAAATACTCATCCTAACGGGATACCTGATATGTTCTTAGATGATTTATGGAGTGAAAATAATCTACTTGATCCTTTGGGAGACATTTAATAAATAGACATCAGAGTTTATTGCCTACATGAAGAGAATGAATTCATGCCATCCCTCACTAGGCCACATAAGGATACTAGTGGATTATGGAAGATTTTATTTGATGGATCAAGGAGAAAGCATGGAGTAGGTGCAGGTGTAATGATATTATCCCTTTCTAATGACAAATACTTTTCATCATACAAGTTCCAATTTAGTTGTTCTTATAATTCAACTAAGTATGAGGGCCTCATCTATGGTCTTCAATGGGCTAGTAAGAGGGGAATAAAGTAGTTATTGGTATATGGGGATAGTGAGATGATAGTAAATTATTTGAGATGTCAAAACACAACTAAGAAAACTTTAATGAAGTCCTACAAACATAGAGTGTTAGACCTACTTGAAGACATTGAAGCCTCTAATAACTAAGTAGTGCCAAGAGAGAAAAATCAACATGCTAATAGATGGAAATTATAAGGGATAAGTTTGACATCCCAAATGATTTTTAAAAGTCTAAAGTGTAGCCACATGTCAAGGTGATAGTAAGACCATTAGTTCTAGATAATAAACCTCACTGGTAAGTATTTGAAAGTGACAAGGAAATTTCTTGTTTTCTATAATAAGAGGTATAATTTTCCTAAAAAAACCAAAGTAGACTTTAGTAGTAGTATAAGGACCAAAATTTTCAACTAAAGTATAACAGACTTCCTAAAGGGATGGTCAACCTTGATGGTCTTTTCCATGAAGGAGATCACATAAGGAAATATAAGGCAGTTATATCCACTAATGAATAAAACTATGAGAGATTCCTCATCTTTAAGGGAAAGCTTCTTAATCTTGGGAAGGTGAGTAATGAGGTAGAAAAACATGCATTTATTGAGATTTATAGGGAATAATAAGATATCTTTGCTTAGGAATGCAGTGATCTAAGATTTTTTGACCCTAAGCTAACCCAACACATTATAGAGTTGGAGGCCAATGCCAAGATTTTTAGGTGTAAGTAAATGCCTATCAACCTAAATATTGAAGAGATGATGAGAAAAGAGTTAACCAAGCTGATGGAGTTTAATAATATTTTTCCTATCAAGCATTCCTCATGGGTAGCTAAATTAGTGCCTATGATAAATAAGAATGGTGAGATTTGATTATGTGTAGAATTTAGAGAATTTAATAGGGTATATTTGAAATAAAATTATCCCTTACCATCCATGGATAAAATCCTTCAAATGGTTAATAGTTTAGAACATTTCTCTCTTTTGGATAGGTATTCAGGGTACCACTGGGTGTTAGTAAGAGAAGAAGACCAATATAAGACTGCCTTCACCATAAAGTGGGGCACCTATACTTATCATAAGATTCATTTTCTCCTCTCAAATGCTAGATATACTTTTTAAAAATCCATGGACATGGCTTTCCAAGGTTTTCTAGATCAGATGGTGCTTGTTTACCTAGATGACATAACAATTTTATCCAAGAAGGCTAATGAACACTTGGACCACATGAGTTTGATATTTGAAAATTGTAGAGAGTATGGGATCTCATTGAATCCTAATAAGTGTGTATTTTATATCCATGAGGGAAAAATCTTAGGGAATATTGTTTCAATGTAGGTACTAGCCATTGATCCTGATAGAATAAGTGAAATATTGGCCTTATCCTTGCCCAAGCATAAGAAAGGACTTTAAAGTTTCATTAGAAATATAAACTTCTTGAGAAGGTTTATACCTAGTTTTGAAATCTTGGCTAAACCTATCATTATTATGTTTATGAATAATCAAGCACTCACTTGGACAAGAGAAGGCAAAGTAGGATTTGAAACTATCAAATAATCTATTGCTCAAGTACCTACACTCATGAATTTTAATTTCTCAAAAGATTTCATATTGTATGTCTTTGTGAAAATTGATACCACATTATCTATCTTGATGTAAAATAATTATAATGGCTTGAATAACTATTGGGAGAAGAAAATAGATAAGTAAAGCTATGTAGGATATTCCTTGACTATCTATGTATTATGTATGAAATTGTTAGCTATATGTATTTTGTCTTATCCTTCACGAGTATTAAAGGGATAGAAGATTAATAGTATCCTCTCTTTTATACCAAAGTACAAGAAGAATATGAATATTCATGAACTATATCAACTATAAATATGTATGTTTATATGAAGAAGATGATGAACCTTTGTTGAGATCAATAGAGACTTTCTACTTATGGTTACCTATCATATTTCTACATTATTTCTTGTCTACGTTATCATGTTTAATTTTTTATTTAATCTTATCTAAATTAAAACAAATTTCCTACATACCTTAAGAAAACTCTAGATTAATCTTAGTTCCTATCTATCACACTATAACACATCTCTATCATGCTTTTGTTAATTATGAATTCTTTGTACCATCCTGCACAATAATACAAAACTTAGCTATCATCATCTTTAGCATTTTTTATTACATTAGGAACCTATGATAACAATTGTGTGTTGATTTTGGATACACTCCTTTTATATTAAACTATGCTAAGATGGTTACTAGGATAGTGAGACATTGAAACATGGTTAGACCAGAAAGTATGGTACTTCACAAAATAAGAATCTAAAAAGACTAGTCTTACCACAAGCGAAATCATTCAAGAGCATATTTATAGATAAATATATGAATTTTTTTGGTGAAATATACCCTAAATACTAACTAATTGGTTGACAATACTAGAATACTACTATTTCAATCCTAAAATGAAAGAAATTATTACCTAGAACAAAGAAAAGATAGACCAGTTGTTGAGACTAGAAACTAATTAGATGTGAGAAATAGACTATTGGATTGCCACAACCATAGATTGATATATCACCAAGTTAATAGTGAAAGGATATATATAATTAAAAGATATGAAATACCATTTTATCTAAGGAATCAGAGGAAAATGTTTGTAGTGACTACCCCTCCTATTGAATATGTTGGTTGTGTACAAGGACATGGTGCCTATTCCAACCAATATGGAGTAGTCACTCCAGGCATATGAGGATGTATGAAAATGAAGGTGAATGATGGATAGATGAGTAAGTATATATTTAACCTAAATACAAAATGGAGATAGGAAGAAATAAGATTCATAAGAAAACTCTAGATTTAGAATGAGAACTATGACAATAAAACAAATTGAATAAATAAAAAAAATACCCAAGTAGCTATGTGTAGAAGTAAGAGTAATAATAGAGTAGATGATGAATGAGTGCATAGATGTGATGGATGAAATGATGATCCAAGGATGAATAAAGAGGATGATTATGGTTTCTAGTAGATAGAATGAGAGGAAGATGAGATGTGTAAAGAGGAAGATGAGAGTAGCTTATGAGTAGAATAGATATAAGATAGAAGTAGTGCACAACTATAAAAAAGTGTATTGTTAGAAGAAGAATAATAATTATGCATATAAACATAAATTAATTTTAATTTAATTATAGGTTCTATCGAACTAGAGGAAGAAGTCACTAGAAATTATTATTCACTAGAAGTGTATGTATCCATGTAGCCCAATCTTGTATATTCTAGTAGAATTTTTCAACTAGCTAAGTAGGAGAATAAAAATTGGGAAATACCATTTTCATATAAAGTAAACCATTGGGGTACAATAATTCACACAAAATACATTAGGAAGTCTTTAAAGGCCATATGATTAGTTTAATTTTAATAAGAACAAGAATTAAGCATGATAAAATAATGTGTGCATGATAATTATTCTAGTGCATAGAGTAGTACACAAATAGGCTCACTCAGAACACAGACATCTCCAATATCAACTATGTAGAAGACTCCATTAATATCATTTAATATGTTAAATTAGTTAAGATTATTTTTAAACTTAATCATCTATGATGGATCCATGGACCCTAAATAGTACCTACTAACTTTCAAAATTAAATGACAAGTTAAGGGTATTACTGATGAAAATTTATAAAAGTATGAATTAGTAGGGGCTCTAGCTAGTAGAGAACTTAAATTCATATAAAAAAGAGATATTTAAGAATAAATTTTAAAATATGTTCAATATTGGCTCATCATATAATTTAAGATTAATAAATGGACTACCTAGATAATATAGGATCTAAAAGAAATAAGGCACTAGTCTAGAGAGTCAGTCTATGACTATGATCATAGATTTTATGATGTAATGAATAAGGTAGAATTTGATTTGATAGAAAAAGATTAAATAACATCTTTATTTGAAGGAATATTATCTAAGAAACATTTCATGTGATAATTTGAGTGATGGTTCTACACTAATTAGTGGTATAACTTTCAGTAGCCATAACTTTTGCACCATAGCTCTGTTTGACTCCCCATTTCAACTATTGGAAAGCTAAGAATGAGGAAAACATGATGAGATGGCATGGAGATATGATAAATGGTATTTTACCCAAAAAATCCCAATGTAAGTGTCCTAAATTTCATTTTTAATAGTATAATCTAAAAATATTAAGTTTTTAAAAATAGTAATTTCTCAAATTCTATAATGTTGTAAGTCATGGAAGTCGAACCACTTCATCTCACTAGAGATTGGTGAGCTTCCACATCCTCCTCCTACATTAAAATTATGTATAAAAATATATGTCTCTTGAAAATGAAATCAGACATCTCTTTTCAGAGATATGCATATGTTTGGATCTACAAATTTGATCAATAAAATATCTCTTCTCAAAGATAGCATTATTATAATTATTTTATTTTTGTTTCGTGATTTATATTTCAACTAATGATCCTAAGTTTTATATTAGTGGTTTATCTTTAGAGTGTATGATATTGAGGATGAGGTCATATTATAGGAATCTTGGGTGGAAAATAATAGAGCCAATAGACTATCCACCTGTTTGCTCCAAATGACCTCATATGGTAAACAACACTGAGACATCTGATACTTTCAAGGAAATGGTCAATGAATCCCTCTAGCAGTAGCAAGTGTAGATGTTACAAAAATTCACCCAAATTATCCATTAAATCTTATTAGGAAATTTTAGCTCTTCATCTGCAACCCAACATCTTTTTAGTGCCCCAACACCCTTCAAGGTTTAGGTGAATTTTAATATCCCTACATTTAAAGGAAAAATCAATGTTGATGAAGTAAAAAATTGGTTGGATCAATTTTCATCTTATTTTTTTATAAATAAATTCACCAATAAAGAGAAAATCACTTTTTCTCTTTTGAAAGCATAATTACCTATTAAAAACTGGTGGGAAGTGTACAAGAAGAGATTCAAGATGGATGATATTGGCCTTGAGGAAAAACCTTCCTGGGATGATTTCATAGAAGCTATAAAGGAATAATACTACCCCATTGGAGCATATGATGATATGTATATAGAGTGGAAATAAATTTGCCAAGGTAAGGAATAGTTTGTTCAAGATTACACTGACATTTTTCATTCTCTATTTGTGAGATTGGGTATCCAGGAAAGTGAGAAACACAAGGTTCTCAAATATCATGGTGGACTACAATAGTATATATGGGGGGAAATAGAACTCTTAAATTTATAAACCCTTAGTGAGGCATACAAGTTCATGGTGAAGATTGAGTAGAAGCATAGAAGAATGAATTCAAAGAGTTAGCCTTAAAAATGGAAAAGTGATAAAGAAGGTCAAACACATGGATAAAATTGGAAGAAAAAGGAAGGGAAGACTAGGAAATGGTATGATTACCACAAAATGGAACTCACTCTAAAGAAGTATGTCAAGCCATCAAGTCCCTATGTATCCTGAAAAGGTAATCAGACATCTCTTCTCAGAGATAGGCATATGTTTGGATCTACAAATTTGATCAATAAAACATCTCTTCTCAGAGATAACATTATTACAATTATGTTATTATTGTTTCTTTAATTATATTTCAACCAAATATCCTAGGTTTTGGATCAAAATGCAAATTAAGATTTGTTTTACCACTATGTAAACTCAATATGAGATAAAATTAGATGTCAAATTTGATAAACTACGTGTAAAATAGATTAAGGATTATGGAGAAGCTCCTATTGTTAATTTTAAAATTGAAAACACACTACAAGATTTCATGAAAATAATGAAGAAATACCATGACTTAGATAAGCCTAAATTAAATCTATGGTGCATATAGTGTGGAAAATAAGGACACCACCAAAATTATTATCCTAAAGTCAATATATAATTCTGTGAACTTTATCAAGTAGTAGGGCATACCATGACACAATGCCATCTTCAGTAGCAATATATCAAAAATCCATTGAATATGTATTGTAATTTGTAAAAAAAACTAATCATGATGAGAAGAATTATATATATTTACAATATCTTAAAGAGGGCATATCCAAAAATTTATTTTTCATCATAATACAACCAATATCCTCGACAAAGAATGCAAGCCCAAGCCTAGAAAATAATAAGATTTATGCAACCTAAATAAGTCTACAATGGATTTTGAGTTTACCATAGTATTAGCCTCATGTTCTGGCTAGATGTAATCCTTATTTTTTGAGTTTGACACCTCTATCCCCTCAATATCAGTATGAAGCACATTAAAGATCACCCATAATGTAGTAAATACAAATGAATTGGATCCCTCTAGTTATAAAACAAAAATTAAACATGGGAGATAACAATTATAAGCAGTGGCATTGGAAATCCACACAATAATAAGGAGGATATTAAGGGGGATATTAGTCTAATAGAGGAGGAGGTTGAGGTGGTTACACAAGAGGATAAAAAGGTGGTAAAGGCAATAACTATCAAAGTCCTCCTCTACAATGCTATCTATGTTGGGTATACAATCATGTACAACATAGTTATTTGATGAACCCATAATAAAATTCATATTGCACATACTATAGAGTCTCTAATCAATATGACATAGAATATTATCCTATTTTAGAGAAGCAAAGAAAAGACAAAGCTATATAAAATGTAAATGTGGTAAGTGTGGAACATAAATAAAATGCATTTCTAAATGTTGTGACATAACAACAACATGCAAAAAAAGGTCTACCTCCACTTGATATGCCTCAAAATCAAGGCATCAAAAAAGTTAAATAGGATAAATATCCAAATCCAACTACCAAAAAAATCTTATGCATGAAGATACATAGTTTTTAAAGAACATTCAACTTCAAAAAACTATTGATGATGGTGTTACAATAATAAATGCACAAATGTATGGCCAAATTATGTGCATTATACAATAAGATAGAGTTTTCACTACACTCATATATATCCTAAAACTTTTGAGTAGTCTACACAAAGAAGACATATTATAGAACATCACAAATTTACTATATAATCTTTTGGAATGTGCATATCATGGTCAACAAAAGATAGAAAAAATAGTTTGATATGTCAAAATGAAGAGACCTTGGGATGTTGATGCATGGATTGATATTGATGTTGATGGTTATGAGATCCTAAATGTTGTCTTTGATTTTGATAGCAAAGTTAATATGTTTCCTAGATTTACATGAGAAGATATTAAATGACTAGCTCTCAATTGCAACCTAGTGACTCTGAGCTTAGCTAATTATAAAAAACTTGATCCTTTTGGCATATTAGAGAATGTTGAAATTAAAGTTACAAACTTGTCTCTACAAGGTGACTTTGAGGTCATAGACATGAAGACTACAGTAATGCACTACCCTGTGATAATAATAATAAATGGGTGTATGATAGACAAATGACTATCAATATAGTGCACAATAAGATTGAGGCACATCAAGTTTATAGATTTGTTGTCATTATTCTCAATAGATCACATAAGCCTTACATGATTCTATCTAAACCAGACTCCCCCTATGTTCTACAAGGAACTAGTTGGATGAAAGTCAATACTAAGGAGAATCCAAAATCTCTACACATAATTGAATTTAATTTCTTATACCAACATACCAAATTATAGGTATAATTTCTTCTCACTCAACAACTCAAGACATCAGAATAGTGGAGGCCCAAGTCAATAACTATGTAACTGATGGTAGATCAATTTATCATTGAAGAATGTGCCTTTATGTCTATAAAATATTTGACTTGATCATATTTTGATTTCTTGTATCAAGTTAATGATCACATGCAAGACTACATATATCCAATAAAGGAATGCACTTTACCATGGGAAGCAGCTTCATCTATTAGTGGTGACTCAAATATGCACCTCCTCAATTGAGCTTGAGGTGATCATGAAATATATTTGATATAAATGGTCTTTGTGCATGAGAGATAATTTCTTATGTACTATGTAATAGAGGATATCAATTATGTCATTCTAAATTTACAATTCCATATTTTGATCATCAATTAGTGATTTATCACTTTATATTATTCTCTAAAGGGAGTTACTAGAACATGGTGGGAAACTCATCACAATGACAAATTTGAATGGGATGATGCTTATGAGCTCATTATTAGTAGGTTTCAACTACCACAATTAATACACACTAGTTGGAAATTCTTTTAAGAAGGTGAGTTCCCCAAATTTCATGTACATAAGTGTGTTGAAGTCTAGAATGAGGAATGTTTCACACCAAAACATTAGGTTCACATCTTCCACTATACACTTGCTCCACTACCAACAATATGGTACATGAACCCAAAATGTATAAGGGAGACCAAGCATAGGGCACAAGTGTAGAATGATTTTATATAAACCTTTGTGCTTGAATATGAAAATCCATTAGTCCATAGTGTATTATAGAAACTCAGTTATTTTTTATGCCATGGGTACATAGATGACTTGAGCACCATCATAAAGTCTACTACATAGAAAAATGTAGCCTCTAATCCTAATGAGGAATTACAAAGATACAAATTTTCTAAGAGGGAAGAATAATCTCTAACACAACCATGCCACCACATACAAGATAAGGCACAAGATAGTGAAGATTTAGATTCTGATGGTGACTTAGATTTGAATGATTTGTTTGAGCCTGAGAAACCTGTAGAACCACTCAAGGACACTGATGTAAATTGACTAAGGAAGATAAGTTGCATAACATCCAAATTCTTGAATAGGAAGGGTAAAAGAAAGTATAAGAATATGTAGACAATGAAAAATGCAGTATTTATCAATAACCTATGAAAAATCATGTCACTAACATTGAAACTGAGAAGGTTCCAAAATTGTCAAGGATAGGTGAGTATTAGATGGAAACTAAAATTTTAGAAGTTCTACAACTCATAAGGGATTACCAAGATGTCTTTCCCACTAAATTCTCAACAGTTTGAGGAGTCAACCCATCTCTTGGTGAGATGTATATTGACTTGAAAGAGTGCACACAACCAGTCAAGAAGCGGTTGTATAGCCTCAATCCAAATATGAAGCTAAAATAAAAGGTTAATTTGGATAGAATGCAAGATGCAATAATAATCTATCTAGTAGAAAAAACTAATTGGGTAAGCCCCATGGTAGTTCATCCCAATAAAATAGGATATATTTAAGTATATTGGGACTACAACATTCTAAATAGTGCCTATGTAAATGATCTATTTCCAATACCATTCACAAATGAATTTTTGGAGTCAATTGTAGGACACAAATTATATTCTTTCATGAATGGGTTAAGTGGATATCATTAAATTTTGATCACATAAGAGGATATATCCAAAATAACTCTTACAACATAATGGGGTTCTTTTGAATACAAGGTTATACCTTTTGTCCTTAAGAATGCACTAGTGATGTTTTCTCACACAGTGGTTATAACATTCAAGGATTTCATTTATGACTTCTTGGAAGTTTACCTTGATGATTGGGGATTCTTATCCTTGTTGAAAGAACATTTTCCTAAGCAATGTTTAATGTTGGAATGATTCCAAGCCCTACACATTGCCTTAAATCTAAATAAATTCTTATTTTCTACAGTATTTGGAGTTTTTCTTAGAGATGTAGTATGTATTAAAGGTATTTTGGTAGATCAGGAAAAAGTCATAGTAATACTAAGTATGACTCTACCTGTTAGTTCCACTAAAGTTCCATATTTTATCAAACATACAAGTTATTACCAAAAGTTTATCAAAGTCTTTGTAGCTATTTCATCTCTGCTGAAGACTTTACTATGCAAAAATGCAAAATTTGTCTAGACCTTAGAATCTCAAGAAGATTTTATTGAGTTGAAATAGTGATTGGTTACTATGCCCATACTAGTTTTTCTAGATTGGAATAATCCTTTCCACATACATGTAAATGCTTTGAGCATTGAATTTGGTTTTTTACTTGTGCAACCTAGAGATGGTGCACTTTACCATCATATCTACTTTGCTAGCCATAAACTATCTAATGTATAAAAAAACTATACAACCACTGAGTGACAAGCACTGTACATTATGTTTACACTTCAAAAATTATAGCATATCTACTTGAAACACCATTTTAAGTCTTCAATAACCATCAATCCCTATGATATTTGGTCAAAAAACTAATTCTAAGAGGATGAATCTCTTGATGGTTGATGTTATTCCAAGAGTTTTAATTCTACATAAATATCAAGCCAAGAAGGGATAATGTAGGACCAAACTACCTCAAATGTATCTGAAATGGGGAAGATCTAGAATAATTATAAGAATAATCTCTTGATGCTCATATTTTCCATGTATTTATGATTCATGAACACTTTGAATCCATTGCCAACTTCCTCGAGCAAGAAATCTTTCCTACACACTTTTAGGAATGGTAAAAAGGAGTTTGTGACTAGAGCACTACCATATACCATCATTAATGGACTTATATATCACCTAAGAAAGGATGAAGTCCTACACAAGGTTGTCCTCAAACAAAAATGACCTCAAATCTTGGAGAAAGCTCATCAACGAGTCACAAGAAGACATTTTTTAGGAGTGTCTATAAATAGAAAGGTTCTACAGAGTGGACTCTGGTGGCCAAATTTGTTCCAAGATACACATAAAGTTATATAACATATGATGTCTACCAATGCATCGGTAGACCACTCCAAAAATATGAGATGTTATTTTAGCCCCTTTTAGCAGAGAAGCCTTTCAAATAATGGAGTATTGATTTTGTTGTACCAATCAACCCACCAAGGAAGTGTAACAAAGAAAGGTACATCATTATTATGATAAACTATTTTACTAAGTGGGTTGAATCTTTTGCCACACCTATCTATAGTGTGAAGGATGCAACAAAGTTCCTATATGAAAATATCATTACTAGTTTCAGATAGCCTATAAATTTAGTCAAAAATAGAGGAATTAACTTTCTAAATAACACCATTAAGGCCTTGATTAAAGAGTTTATGGTCTTTCATCATAAAATCACTACCTATCATCCATGAGGTAATGAAAAAATTGAAGCCTCCAATAAGGTACTCAAAAAAATGTTTACAAAAATATGTGTTGTCAAGTGGGATGACTAGGAAGATTACATTCCTATGATCTTTTGGGAATATCACACACACTATAAAATGGATATAGAGTTTAAACCATTTTAGTTAGTGTATGGTTTGGAAGCAGTCATGCCGATGGAATATCTAGTACCCAGCCTATGCATTGCCATGGTTATGTGACTTGGAGATGGGGAGTATCTTACTAATAGGTTCTTAGAACTAAATTGGATGGATGAGTTTAGACATAGAGAAACATGGATGAAATAAGTGCACAAAAAATTCATAAAAATCCTAGCATGATAAGAACTTAAACCAAAAATAATTTCATAAAGATCACCTAGTTTTATTATATGATAGTTAGTTCAGAGCTTTTTGAAGAAAAATACAAGTAAAATGGAAAGGGCCTTGTATTATACATGACCTAGTGAAATAAGGAAACACAGTTTTAATGGATCTTTATGTAACATATTATCAAGTTGGGAAAATGGATGTAGGCTTAAACTCTACCATTAATAATCTATTGATCTCATTCTATAAGCTGAGTGGGTGCTGAGTATCACCATGTAGATTAAGATTTTCCTATTTTGCATGTTATGTGTGTTTATTTTATATATATTTTTTTAATATGATCTTAGAAAAAAATTTATGAAGTATAAAGGCCAATCATCTTGTGTGCTAGACGTGCATATGAAGACCCACATTTACTACCAAAAAAGTAAAAATGGAGTGATTAGAACATATTAAATTTGAGAAAGATTCTAAAATGTCCCATCAATAAGATATATATTAGATAATGATCATACAATAGAAATAAATGCAAGAGATTAGGGTCAATTAACATGATCTTCAACAAATTGATGGTTATTCAACATCAACTACTTGTACCTCTCATATGGACACCAAAGAACATAATGGTGTAATTTCACGTATGCATAATGACTATATATTTTAATGGTTAAATTAGATATAAATTTACCACGTCCACTATTGAATTCAAGATAGATAGATAGATAGTTAAGCATGGTCTGGATGCAAAAATCTAAGAAGTGTCAAATCCATAAAGGCTAAGTTTAAACACCGAGTTTTAGTTTCATCCCTAGCATATTTTCATGAGCTATATATATGAAGATCCTAACCATTTTTATTGCACATATCATATAGAGAATTCAAATTTCCTCTCATGCAGCCATAGATACCATGAAACTAATTCAACCCCTATCTAAAACACAAAAGGAAGCCATGGGTGTTGACATGGTGCTTTAGCAAACTAAGTAAAGTGATCAAGAGTCATTTTAGTACCTTTGATAAGTTGAATAGAATTTCTTTTAGCTTGATCCTATTGATTTTGTATAACCACTTTCCCTCACATCTCTCCATCAAATTTAGAACATAGGTGTTGAACATCTATTATGGATACTAATCTTTTGAAAATTAGGAGAGATAGTTCAAGCATTGCTTAGGAGATACAATGAAGGCATAATCTATTTGGGCCTAGATGAGAATGTGGTAATCAACACACAAACCATGGCCGAAGCCTTGGTCATGCCTGTGCATGGAGATTCCCTACTACCTTACAAGACATAAATACCTCCCATCTTACAAGAATTTTAGGACTTTTATGTGAGATAAAATCAAGGGAATTATCATTGATGAAATCCCCAATAACCTAGTACACATTCTCATCTAGTACATCACCAAAATATTTTGGAAGATGACCAAGTCTTTCAGTTAAATACCTAATGGGAGTTTTGGACATTGATCACAAGATGATCCACCAAAATGAATTATTAAATTAGCTTGATTACTTTGTCAAGTAATTGATCATAAACATTAAAAAATGTTTCACCACTCATAGATATGTGTTCAACTATCAGCTTCTGATCTTTCTACTTTGCATCATGTAATGGAAATCACTAGAGGAACAAACACACCTAGATATATATTATTATCTAGTGAAGTATTTCTACAACATAATATGGATTTAGGAATGTGAAACCATCAAACATGAATGGAAGTTCAAAACTTGGTGTGAAGAGTGCCTATACCTCATGATCACACACCCTAGAGTTCCATTTGATGTCTTGTAGTACCTGGGTTAATATGCCATATTCACATTTTTGGATAAGGGAGTCTTTATCATAATTCATGAGTTACCATGCTCACCATTAAAATCACTCACCTTCTTCATCATGATGGATATGGCATGCAATTTTAGGTGGCTCAACAAAAATAGCATGCAATGAGATGATCAAACCCTTTAAAATCTATACCACCAAGCACATACATTTTTGCTACATAACAACTAGAGTTAGAATTAAGCTCACAAAAGTAGAAGGGGAAGCAAAAAAACACACAACACAATGACATGGAATGATGATCATTCCAAAGGTGTTTTATTTATCTAGCTCTTGCAACCTCATGGAGATAGGTACCAATGTGTAAGAAATCTACCAGGTCATATTGTCAAACTTGGCTAGAGATTACTATGAGAAGGAAGAGGAGAAAGAGTTATTTTTATAGAAGGTAGTGTGCATAGTGAAAATATAGAATTAGGTTCCACCTAATCTATAGGTAGAACTCCCAGCTTGCCCACCTTCCATAATTGTCAACATAGTCTGAGAAGAGGCAAAGCAAATTCAGCATAGAATAGACTTCTTTTAGACTTTGATTGCTCCAACATTTACACATAACATCATATTTTCACCCCTAATAGAGAGTATACCAAAACAACTTATGCATAGTCATAGAACATAGTTGGAGGTAAGAGTCTCCCTTACCTTTGAGGAATACAAATTTGGTCGACCAACTTCTATGCAAGAAGCACAACCTAATCTTAAATGTTCTACACCACCACCATAATGTAGATTGGTCACAATTAGTAGAAAGAAGTAATAGGTTCCAAGTTTAAAAGTATGACTAGATGATTCCCCACCATCAAAATAGGCATATAAGGTTGAGGAAATTACACAATATCAACCAATAATGGAGGAACAATAGGCCACTAATGAGGAAACCAATCGCGTAGTTGAACATTAACTCAAGAAGGAAGAAAAGAAGAATAAAAACAACACCAATAAACATAATAAGTTGAAGTTGAGGCCTCATAAAAGGCTAAGGATGTAGAGGTAGACATACAAAAGGCCCAAGAAGCAACTGCTATAGCACAAGTATAGGATGAGAAAGAGAAAAAGGAAAAAGAAGAATAAAAATAAAAAATAAGACATAGCAGATTGGGTACAGTGGTAGATAGAGGAATCTACCAAGAATAAGGAGAGGGAACATGATGAATTATTACAAAAACAACAAGTGCATGTACAATCACAAGTCTGGGCATAGGCCCAAGCTACATAGGAATAAGAGAAAAGGAATAGAGAAGAATTAGAATAGAAGAAGAAAGAAGAATAAGATAAAAATAAGAAAGAAGAAGATGAGAGAAAGAAGAATTAGAATAGAGAAAAATAAGAAAGAAGAGGAAGAGAAGAGTAAGTAAGAGTAAAAGGACATGAAAAGAGAGAGAAGAAAAGAAGAAGAAGAAAGAAGAAGAGGAAAATGAAAAGGAGGAAGAAGATAGGAAGAATAAATAGGAGGAAGAGGTCACATAGAAGATGATTGAAGATAATATGTAGAAAGATAAGTTGATAGTATAGGCTATAACACAACATCAAATTTCACCTACAACTCATGTAGGATCTCAGATGCCATAGTTTCCAATAGGAGGTGTTTGGCTTTAGGATGTTCCTCTAGTCACGACTCGATGCACTACATTTTCACTCCATCTAGCTAGTATGCCAAGTCTTGACCCTATAACCTCACTAAGAATATTGGTCATGTTCTGAGTCAAGTAGGAGGCTTCACTTGATGTCTCTCAAATTCCTTTGAATAAATAATTAGAGAGTGTCATAATTTTTCAAGATTCTATTGCATAAAAGGCCACATCCTTAGATCAAGAATGGGATCAGAAAAGGGAAAAAATGTGAAGCTTAGGGGTCATATTCATGAAGAGACAAAGATGATTGAAGATACTTTCCTAGACTTGGCCTCTTGAGTAATCATAATCCAAGTGATGTCAAACTAAAACATGCTTAAGATGTTGGTCTCAAAGCTTATAAAGGATTAGTGTGAAACATAAAAACTTCACTTAGTTGTCATTTTGGGTCATAGTTTGAATACTGATACCACTACTTTGATTAATTTGTTAGAGGAATATCAAGGCATTATTGTCATTATAGCCCTCTAGGTGCATCAGTTCACATGGACTCTTCTATATTAGAAGTAGTAACTTGACAAATCCATTACCAAATCCAACATAGATTTCACCATAGCTACCATGGCTAACACAACCATGCATAACATGACTACCTCAATCGATGAAATTGACCTTTATCTTCAGTAATCTTTCAATGTTAGGGATAATGTGTGTGACTAAATCCTCATCTGGTAGTAAGACCTAAGGCATAATGCATTTATGGGTCTTTAAAAAGAATGACATGCAAAAACATTGGAGAATATGAGTGCAAAAATTCAACTAAAGGTCATCTATACAATGGTAAAAATGAGTACCTCTAAGGACTCAGACTTGAAGTAACTCATTGGATGTTATGTACCAATGTGCATCTTGATTTTCATGGTTCACAAAGTGATGATTGATTAGGATGCATTAAAATATGATCTAGCTCCATTCTATAGTAGGGTGGTCATGATCCTCAAAGTTACTCTATATAAACCACCATTAGAGATCCAACAAGAACTCACACATCACACAACTACTCATTCTAGGGCTAAGGATCCTATTGTCCAACCTTTTTCCTCAATAATACCACTTCTTTACTATTGAGTACTATAGAATGCACAATTTTTGAAAATGTTTTGTAGATTTTTGAGTAAGCTTTTGTATTGGGAATTATTAATGAGATAAGTGGGGTTAAGATGGTTGAAAAACCATAAAGGGTGGTCACCTAGTTAAGCTAGCCTATTGAAAACTTGAAAGGGTGGTAGGTTGGTAAGCTACTTAGTTGAAAACATAAAAGGGTGTCTAAGTAGTACACAAGAGGTGAAAAATGGAAATGACACCTTGAATGCTTACTGCAACTCTTTCTAGTCTACCCAATTGTTTAGCTTCTACCCTCAGTTCATAGTTAGATGAACCTATTATGCTATCTTGGGATGAGATAAAATTTTAAATTTGAGAAAATGTTGGGAGAATAAAATGGATAAGTAAATTTTCATAAGGATATTATTTAAATATTTGTGATTTATGTATGCAATTGTTAGATATATGTATTTTGTCCTATTTTCCACAAGTTGTAAATGGATATAAGATTAATAGTCTCCTCTCTTGAGCACTAATGTATGAGAATAATATGAAAAGTTAAGAACTATAGAGACTATAAATATGTATTTTTGTATGAAGAAGATGATAAACCTTTGTTGAGATCAATATAGAATTTCTAGTTTTGATTACCTGTCATATTAATTATGTTATTTATTATATAAATTATCATGTTTAATGTTTGGTTTAATCTTATCTAAAGTAATCTTAATGCTCTCAATAGCTTAAGAAAAATTTAGATTAATCTAAGTTCCTATCTATCACAGTATAATTGATCTATGTCATGTTTCTATTAATCATGAATTTTTTATACCATTTTTTAGAGTACTACAAAACTTAGCTATCCTCATCCTTAACATGTTCTATTGCATCAAGAAACTCTACTAACAATAACTAATTATAATTTTTAGCCAAGGGCTTCAAGGGTATGAAGAAAGGTACACTTTCATATAAAATCAAGTCCTTATAGTTGTGAGAAATCTAAAAACATTTAGGCCTATGCTATCTAATAACAAAATATACCTTATGGTGTCTCATCCTGGAGTGAGAGACTTCCTTCTCAATAAATAACTGATTGAGAAGAGTGTTGGTTGAATTACAAGATTCATGAAAAATGATGTAGAAATCAAAGTCACTAAGCTAGTGAGAGGTAAAGGGTTATGTGAACACATGGTTGTTGACCTTCATGAAGAAAAAGAGGTTGTATTAGTGACAAATGATAACTTTCAAATAATTTCACCTCTACCTCACAATAGCTAGGTCCAAGATATGACAAAGTTCTTACTAATAGGTGAGTGTCCTCAAGGTATGGATAGGAAAAAGAGAATTTAATTTAGACTTTAGTCCATAACCTATGCTTTGATTGAGTGTGTTTTCTTAAAAAATGACCTCAATGGGGTATTACTTAGATGCATAGATGATGATCAAGTGAGTAGAATCTTAGAATAATTTTATGATAGACCTACATGAGCTCATTTTTCCAAAATAAATATAGGTACTAAAGTGATGAGGGTTAGTTATTATTGGTTTAGCCTCTTCAAATATGTATATTCATGGGTGAGAAAGTTTCAAAAGTGTGCTTGATTTATAGGCAAGCAAATTTTGGCAATCTTTCCTCTTAATTCCATTCAGGTAGATCATCCCTTCATGTAGTGGGACTTGGACTATATACAAATGATCAATCCACATTCTAGTGGAGGACACAAGTGGGTATTCACTGCTACTAATTAATTAACCAAGTGGGTGGAAGTAATTTCTCTAAAATAAGCCAATGAAATAATAGTATTGGACTTGTATGATAGTATAGTAACGAGGTTTGGTGTACCATCAACCATCATTTTAGATAATCCCTTAGCATTTATTTTCATGAAGACAAGTGAATGGGTACTTCAGATAGGTATCTACCATATCACATCCTCCAGTTACTACCCCCAAGGTAATCAAATTATATATTTAATAAATAACAAATTGATTAGAATAATCAAGATAACTATTGAGTAAAACTAGAGATTATGGCATTCAAAGTTAAGGATAGGCTTATGGGTTGATATAGTGACTCCCAAGGTTGCTATTGGTAACTCACCATTTGTACTTATATATGAGAGAGAATCCAAATTTCCCATTTCTATTGATTTAGCCCGTCAAATGGAGTGGATAGAGAGTGAACCTATGAGTGTGAAGATGGAAGATTTCATGGAGCTTGAAGAAATGAAAGATCTTGAAATGAAGACAATGGAATCACATCAAGCTCAAGTCAAGAAATCCTTTGATAAGAGATCCATAGTAATAGAATTCAATGAGGGTGACTTAGACCTAAAGTGGGATTCAAACAAGGCCAAGATAGGAAACTATACTAAGTTTGACAACTTATGGAATGACCCTTACTTGTTCTATAGATGCAAAAAACATAACACTTTTTAGTTTGGCTAATGGGATGGAGAGGTATTACCCATCCCAGTCAATGGGATTCATCTAGAACATTATTACTAAAAGAGAGTGGTAGCCTTGTAACTATTAGAGTAGATTTGTTATATTACTCTAAGCACCTTATGCACATTTCCCTTTTATTGTGTATTTCCACTCCCTAAGTGCCCTGAGCACATTTTTTGTTTTGTTTTTGGTTTTCCTTATTGTTTTTAGAGTTCCAATCAGATGTGGTAGCCTCATGATTAGTTAAAAACCAATTTGAGAAAGACTAATATGACCATGTAAGCCCAATGGATAGATTAAGGCAACTAGTCTTTTGCATAAGAGAGAATGCAATCCCAGGAGGTCACTAGAAAATTTTCCTAAAAATTGGCTTACATACAAACAATTTTCCTATATGGATTAGGCCACTTTCCTAGACCATTCAATAACCTTTTACCCCCATGACTAGTCTCTTTCTAGTCTTAACTTGATGATATAGTGTAGTATCCTAGAAGGTCCTAGTGTGTTGTGACGATATGAGAAGAGTCCTTATACAGTGGATGATCTAATGGTGGAAATATAATACAAACATCATGACCCTACCTCATGTCCCTTGCAATATTTTGAAATACTTTAAGCAAATTTTAAGGTGAATTTGGAGATTTTGAGGAAAATGCCTAGAAATAGGTCTTGAATTACAAGTAAAAGATCTATCTAATTTCTAGGGTGTTTGAGCATTCAAGGGTAATAATGAGGTTTTCAAAAAGTGTCATGTATTCTAATGGGTCAAAAATGATGTTTAGAGAAGATAATTTTCCAAAAAGACCCCCAAAAGTGCATTAGATGACTTAAGGACCTTTAAAATTGAAATTCTAAGTGAAAAGGTAACTTTTTAGAGAGGTCAAATTGGTTTTGGCTTCCTTCCACCTCAGCATGCTTTCTCTATTTATACATTTTTAAGTCCATTTCAAGTCATTTAGAGTGGAGAGGAGTTTAGAAGCAAAAAAGATGCATTTTTGAGCCTTTTGGAGCTTTAGATGAATAGGTTTTTAAAGGGTTTTCTTAAAAAATGAGTTTATATATCATATGAATGCATAAATTATGTCCTTAATATCATCTCTTATGCCTTTGGAATAATATCTAAACATAAAAACTAGCAGAGATAAGGAAGACCTATTAGCTACAAACTAAGCATGAAACATGTTTTCTATTATTAATGGAGGTCCAATCATTTTATAAGGTTCAAATAAGTAAAGGCAATTTACATTATAAAAATTCTTTCCCAAGTGTTGGATTTCATAGGTATTATTTTGGTTCTTCATTCTAAGAAAAAAACCATTTTGGGCAGTCTTAAACAACTCTAAGATGGCCTCAAGTTTTCACTCGATACGGTTAGGAAAGAGAGATTTGGGTTATAATATATTGAAAAGTGATAGTTAAATTATTGGCCTTCCAATTTTTATCATTTTTGGTTTGGTTCATCTCCCCATCTTTATGATTAATTTCTAATAGTGTAGGGGTGTCTAGATGGCCTATACATGCAAACAAGGTCCAAGTTTTCTTCTATTTCTTCACTTTAGGATACCATGAAGAAATATTATTTTGAAGATTTTTTGTAAAATATTTTGATATACCTTTCATGGTGGTTTCATTTTATAATTAATCCCTATGAGGAAGTTTCACTTGAAATGATAAGGTCTTAGTATATAAGTTGATTTGATGAATTATGTTATAGATATTGTTTTCTCTTCATGGTGGTCATTCTCAAATATTTCCAACCCTCCATAAACCATAAATAATCCCCCAAATTCATGTAACTAATATTTTTACTTAGAAGAACCACCCTTGAGCTGTCAAGATCTAAGATTTAATGGAAAACATGATCCAAAATGGCATTTTGAGCAAGTTTTGGAGTGTGAAAAGAATTTTTAGGTTTCCAAATCCACCTAACATGGCTTGGGAGATCCAAATCCATCTTTATCATGTATTAAAACCACTAATATTTTAAATGAATTCATCCATGCCCATGATCTCATCAAAAATCATGGGAGATCATCAAGAACTTCATTCTCAACACATGATCAGGTACAATCCATACATAAGAGAATAAGTGTGCTGAGAGAGAATAAGGTTTGATGATTAGTCTCATGATTCTAGATGTTCATTGGAGTTCAAGTCAATTAGTGAAGTTTTCTTCAAAAGTGAGAAAGGTAAGAGATAATAAGTTGTTCGCAAATGTTGTCAATGAGCCAAATAAGCACTTACAATAGTTCAAGCTTCATATCAAGATGTAAATGATCTTGATTGATCATGGAAATCCACATCATGTAGGTTCAATTATCCTAATTAAATGAATATTAAGTAGATCAAGAAGGAATAATACCATCCTAGTGTAAACGTAGTCTTGGGAGTCAAGTTGAGAGAAATAAAATAACTTGGTTTCCTCTTGTTAGCATTAGTTAAGGTTGTTTAGTGAAGATTAAGGTAATTGAAGTTCTTGGTTTCTTCTCCACTCAATCACTCTAGTAAGCCCACTCAATAATTTTAAATAAAATTAATGTAAATAAGAGGCATTTATAAATTTTATACATGTTCAAGTCAATATCATCCTCTTAACTCCTCCATAGTCTATACAATGGTAAAAATCATCACCAACGGCTGCGTATATAATATGCACTTAAAGATGACTATGGAAAATGGATCTTTTGAAAACTAGGGTCTTGGTGAGTAGAGGAGGTCTTCAAGGTGAATGAAATAAGTATCAAGATACAATTCACCACGTCAATCTTCCTAAAATCTTCAAAACTTCTCACATCATGTTGTGCCCTACTACAGTTCATGTAGTGTCATTGATCAAGCTCCTTAATGATTGATTTGTGAAGTAAAGATCAAGGTCTTGGTTATAGGTAAGAGAAGGTAGCGGAAGGGTTCTAAACTAAATTATGGAAGCTTACAAGTTTATTAATTTATAACTCTCTTGAATTCTCCATTTATACCATTGTATCATTTAATTTTAAATATATACACCTAGAATCATTGGTTGGTTTAAACAATGAGGTGAAGTTCTGATGTACAGTCTTGAGTAAACCTAGACAGATAAAACATGAAGGTAAAAGTAGAGTATATGGGAAGGGTCAAACCTAAGACACTTATATGTTTGAAATGATACCATGGATATCATTATCATCTTCTTAGAGAGTTAGTTCCATGTAAAAGGGATCCAAGACAAGCACCTACAACCAACTCTTTCATGTTTGTCATCATAAGGTTATGATAGGTGGGAAAGAGATGATCATTGTACATTATAAGTTTCTAGATCAAAAGGGTTTCTTAGATAAGGTAAGAGGTAGTTAATAATGAATAAATACATAATAAAATTTTAATTAAACTATTTTAAGGCCTATGAATAAGCTTAAACTCCTAAACACAATCAAAATGATGACTTACATCCATTTTTTGGCTTGGGTAGTGATAGGAGGTTGAGGTGGATTCAAATTAGTCAATTCAAGAGAATATATTCATTCAAGGTTTTTAACTAGGGTTAAATCAATGAAAATATATTAAACCAACAAATTAATTAGTTTTCATCTATAGGATACATGTGTTCAAGGTTTGGATATGAAAAATGAAAATAGAGTAGTGGAAGAGAAGATTGTGTGAAGAATAAGAAAGGATTTTAGATTGAATTAATTATCTAAATGGTTTTGATATATTTAGGATGGTAATTAAAACATTTTATAGGTCTTGTTTTGGTGTGGAATGATCTATAACCAAATAAGTGGAGTTTAAACCTTACACATTCATGCACAGTCTTGTAAAGAGGGTATAGAAATTTGTATTTTGATCAGTTCAAGGAAAATAATTATTTAATAATTCCTCTAACCTATTTGGATAGATTTAGGAGGTCATTCTATACTTTTATATGGTCATTTTTTCCCTTGAAACATCCCCAACCTCAAGAAATTGATTTTTGAAGGCTCTCAACCTCTACAGGCCTACACATTCCACCTAGTTAGGGTTTCCTAACAAAAAAAATTATATCTCATACTTAAAATAGTGAAAAATCACAATTTTTTTTAATAATTTATATTTTATAATATTTAAAGTGAATCATAGGGTTTTTGTTTGATTTAATATGGTATAATATAGATTTGAGGTCTACGTAAGTGTGATAGGCTTAAGAGGCCTAATTAGAAGGATGTTAATAGATGAAGTACCTTATAAACATGGATTCAGACATTGAAAATTTATGTAAGGTTAAAATGAGATAGGGGTGGTGTAAAATTTTCTTAGGTCCTTAGGAAGGTGGACAGACTCTTCAAACAAGTAGGAAAACCTCAAAAAAAGGGCTAATAGGGCTTGGTGGCTCTAAGGAGGGTGAAGAGTGAAAATTCATGGTGGGATGAGATTTAAAGGTTTAAATTGGTTTTAAAAAGTGTAATATGATCATGAGAGATCATCTAAGTTGTTATATTGTCCTCATGAAACCTATAATGAGATTTGGTATGTTGAACTAGGAAGAGAGCTTGTGTAGAATGGCTTGTGAATGAATAAAGTTAGAGAGATGGACTAGAGAATGAGATTTGATAATGGGGATTAGTGATATAAATTGAGTCTAAAGGAATTGACAAAATTTTAAAGAAAATATAATAAACTATGTCATTGGCATGAAGGCTATATAACCTAGTAAATAGGGTAAAGACATCAATGCTAAGCTAATCATTGAGAACAAGTTAGGTTGGATCCTAATTAATAATGAATGATATATGATTTCTAATATTATGGTTAGATATTAAATATGAATCATATCCCACTCACCCCACACCTCTACATAGTCTATTGCCTTATAGAAGACTTGTTTAAGCTCATCTGTAGTCATCTTAATGATGTGGAATGAGAAGTTGTGTGAGAGAGTGGTTGGAAATCATGGCTCTAAAGGGATATGTATTCTCTTAAGGGATGAGTATATAAAAATGGTGTCAATATTTTTATTAAGAATTTAAATTCAAATAATAATACAAACAATCACTTACCTCATGATCTCCACCTCCATCCTTATCAAAGTAATATAGTCCTATCTCAAAGCATTAAAGGGTGAGAACTTATGGTCTTTGAAAGAGTTTCGTATTAAAATGAATGATTCATAAGAATATGGAGGTATTATCTCATCAAGATAATGAATATAATAACTTCCATACCTCCAATCATCACCTATAACTAAGGGCATCACAAGGGCATCACCTTGGATAACTCAAGATTATATACTAACAAGATGACAAAGTTATTCTTTAGGAAGTTATCAAATATAAAATAAAGAACCATATAGAAAAAAAATATGTAATTAGTTTCCAAACTCTTCAATAATACTCAATTTGAAAATAGAGTCTCCACCTACAAAAAGAAAGAGATCTTCATCTACAACCACCCTCACTTGGATTAGATAGTGGCATAGGGTCAAGGTTGGTTCTAAGGTAAAGATAATGGATTTATAAGGTTATAGGTTAGTTTTTGAAGTCAAATGAAGTCATTTGGGAGTTTAATTATTAGTAAATAGTATATGGATAAGTCTCAAAACTTTTAAGATCAATCAAGACACTTTAAGGCTTACACAAGTTAACAATTGAAGATTCCCAACTAGAACTAAAAAGAAAGGTAAACATGAACTATGAACATTAAAGAGATATAAATAAAACCATGAATTTTATTGAAACATTTTGAAACTAAGTTTATTTTTAGGCATTATTATAATAAGTTTCATATGTATTCATACCTACTACATAGTCCTCAAACTAAGTCAACTCATGAAGCCTATCTTGGAGAAATTGGTCATTTTGAGGTATCTTCTAGTGGAGTCAAGAATTAATTTTTTTTTTAAATAATAATTATTAAAATATAAATATTCTCATTCCATTTTAATTCTAAAATTATAATTTCAATTTCTCACCTTTTTAACATAATCACCCACTATCAGACACAGTCAATGCCTAGTGGACTTTCTGAGAACTTTTGATATTTTTAGGGAATCTACAAGGCATGTCAAAACTTCAAATTTGGTAAGAATATTATCCATGACAAAATAAATCATATAATTATATCCTAAAGGTATATTAATTGGTGAAATTTATCACTATTTTACCACATACTTCTTGTGTGTCAGAAGTTAGCCATGTTAGAAACCAAATGAGTTTTAAGAAGCTTGAGGGATTAATAGAGGTTCTAGGCTCCAATGAAGTTTTATAAGTACAATATAAGTTAATTTTATATTCCTAATATGATACTTTCGGTAGGCTACAATCAATTTTTCAATCTAAAATCCCTTGAGGGTAGGTTTTAAAGAGAAATACCAAAACATGTAGCTTAACCAAAATTTGAGAAAAATCAATCTACAAACCTTAATATGAAATATCCAAGTTTGATTCTTGGTGGAGGTGTAATTAATGAGTAATTATAACTGTATAAAATATTTTTTTGGTGTGATAAATAGTTTAGGTATCCACTATTTTTTTACAATCACCCACATGTTTAGTGGTAGCCACCATTGGAGCTGGGAGAATTTTTTCAAGACTACAGGTTGGTGGAGGGTTATGAATATCATGGGAGTGTTTGGGAAGCTTAATAATATTATAATAAGTATTAAATCACATATTTATAGGTGATAAAACTATAGGTTTAATTAAAACCATGCCCTTGAGGGCTTAAATAAGTAGGCATGCAATTATTCCCACAAGCAGTCTTAAGAGACCATGAAGACAAAGTGAAACTTGAGAATCAAAAAGAGGTAAAAAGGTATGTAAATAAATTTTATTAAATTTATTATGAGATTTATTAACCTTAATATACAATTATAGGTGCCTCAAGTCTTGAAACTTAGTTTTATGCCTAGAAGCTAGTCTTAAGGCATATAAGACCTATATAATATTAAGGCACATTCAGACCCTATAAAGGAAAGATAAACTATTTAATAGTTGTAGTGATATGGTAAAGTTATAATAATTTTTTTTATAAATAAATTAATATTAGGATAAAATGTCAATTTGGTCCTCAAGGAGAAACTCAAACTTTTCAAGTGTAAGGCACCCAATTCAAGCCCCTCTTTAGATGCTCATATCTTTCACCACATAAGGAGTTGGGACAAATGATATTAGTAAATTTTTAGGAACAATATTTTAATTTAAATTATTTATTGATTGAGTTTGGTTTATGTCTTGAGTTTTATGAACACGTATTAAGACTATAGGCAGGCCTAGAATGCATGTAAAACCCCACAAGCAAACTTATTTACATACATATCTTTTCACACCTTTTGCATGGGACCCTAATATTTTCATGTAATTTTAGGTATTATATATGATATATATTAATATAATTAATCTATATGGTTAAGTTATATATTTTATTAACAATGGTCAAGAAGGTAGTCTTGTCTAAACTACCATAAGATCCTTTTTAACAAGTTTCGAGTTTTTGAACTCATAAGTCCATAATATGACCTATAATAACTTTGAAAACACATATAATAGCTTTAATACTCTCTCAATATCCTATATAACCTATTTTAAATAAAAATTTGTCATGTGTGGGTTCTTAGAAGACATAAAATGGCCCAAAAATGCTTATTTTTGTAAGTCTTCAAAGAGATAAATGGTATAAATTCATGGAATAATCCTAATGGGACATAAATCACCATATATGGAACTTGTATCTCTTAAAATGGGGTTTTAGGGTGCCTTGTTCAGCTAAAAGGTCAAAAAGCCAAGTTTTTTGACAAATTGTGAATAATTGTAGCTTAAATGTAGTTTCTTACCATTATTGTAGGTCTTGAAGGTGGCCTAAACCTTTTTTTATTCCTCATAGGAATTATATGGATGTATGGAAGTCTTCTATAGGTTCAAAAGTGGAGCTCATGATGGCAAATAGCCTTGAGAGTAGGTTTTAGAGTAGTTGGTTGAAGATGACTCAAGCCTACAGACATCCATCAATGGAGTCCAAGATATTTGAAGGTTTCATGAAATATTTTTTAGGTTGTAGGAGTAAATATGAGTTGAGAATAAAATAAAACATCAAAAAATGAATTCTCAAAGATAACCTTCAAGGTCAATTAATTATAAAGTTCTAAGATCACTAACCATCATGTCAAGTGACTTCTAAAAGCCAAGTGGAATGGGGCATAGAAGTGCAAGTGGGAGAGTTTTGAGGTTAGAGGAGAAACTTGGAGAATTAAATGAGGTTTCTAGTCTTTGAATACTTTTATTCATGTTAGTGGAGTGTGACATCATCTTCTTCAAATATTTTTTTTCTTCTAGTGCCTTTTTAGGCTAATGAGAAGGCTTGAAGACACTTTTGACCTTTGGAGGTTAATTTTATGAGAGAAGATCAATAATTAATTACTAAGGATGATGTTGAGGCTCCATGGAAGGTGGTTGAGGGACATTTATTAAATTAAAAGAGATTTCTTCTCCTCTCTCATCCCTTTTCTCCTATATCTCCCCTTTCTTCCCTATTTTTGTAATATACTCTCATTTGACAAGGCAAAACCCTATCAAAGTTTTGTAAAATATCATTTTAAAGTAATAATATGACTTATTTTACCTATATCTTGCATGCATATAGTGCTCTAGTTAATATGTGTATGATTGCTCTGTGTAGAGGTGTTCTTCCATGGTAATTATCCTTATTTCTTGCCTTTTTGTAGGTTTTCCACCATTATTATAGGTCTGAACTTGTGCTTTTTTAGTCATTAGTGAAGGTATAGTGTGATTTTCCTACTCCTCCATACTTCATATCTTATCTAATAGGCCTAGTTTTGGAAATATTGATGAAAAATGACTAGTTTGATAGATTGTGTGAGTGAGGGTTATATTTAAACTACCTTAGTGTTTTAGTTTCATATAAATTAGAGAGTATTTAAGTTTGGTGCATCACCTTATTTATGTTTTTAGTCATCCCATGAAACCATTTTATCCCTTTTTCAAGTAGAATCAATAGTTTAGGTGAGCTACCAAGAGGAACCAATCTTCTATGGAGGTTAAACCCCATCATAAGATACCCACAACCTATGGTTGTTCCCATTTTGTAGTGAGAAGTGATAGATCTTGAAAAACACTCTCACTAGGGTATAATTTTATGATGTAATAGTAGCTAGAAAGTGCTCTCTATCTTTGTAGATAACTTGAAAATATTTCACCTACTTTGTGTTTGTTTGAAGTCAAACCTACCATTGAAATCTCATCTTCAATATTGTATTAGAAATGTTGCACAAATTTGTCCAAAAGATCATCAAAATTAGATATAGAATTATTATACAATTTTAAGAACCACTCAAAAGAATGTACTATTAGACTTTAAGGAAATAAAAGGGTAAATAAATGTCACTATAATACACTGGCTGGAAAGCAACAAAAAAAATTCAAATGGGCCTTAGTGTGTCCTTTACCCTTATATTTATAAAAATTTGGTGGTTCATATCTTAGAGGAAATGGTATATACAAATACTCCATGTTGAATGGGTATGTATACACATCATATAAATTGAACTTATCAAAATGTTTCCCTACTTTAATGGTGATGATTACATCCTTTGTTTTCTATAGTTCTTATGCCAAGTAACTAAATAGAACATTTGGATAAGATTGAGGCTACGTAGTCAAAGGTGGACTACCCTAACTAAGGTATAATGGAAAAATGGTTTGTTGTGGAATGTTGGTTTGATAAGGAAACTAAATAGGAATATGCATCCATAGATTGGGATGTGGGTTTTTGAATCACATGCATTATTGTACAATATTCTAGTTTGGAATCATTATATAGCCTTGAAATTAAGGTAATTATGGTTGTAATGAAAGGATATGGATATGTGTAAAGTATTGTTCCTACTGAGGTTTAGTAGGGACTTGTTGCCAACTAGTCAAACCTAGATAAATAAGGGGGACTTATTATGGACCAATTCCATATCATTTAATCTATGGCATGTGATAAATGAAAGGTAATTATTTCCTATTTGGTACTTGTGGGATAGTGGTACCTCTTTTTTACACAAACACCGATTATGAAGTAGATGCTTGTATGGTTTTCAACATTTATCTTTAACCAATGGACATATATTATTGTTTAGACAATGTTTTCAATTATGATGATATGTTGGTCCATGATTAGAGATGTATAATTATCATTATCTATCAATGTGGAACATTCATTTCCCCTATTGAGATAGCATAATGTTTGACCTCTGCTATGGTGGTATATTAGCCTATGATTTTTGTTGTGGAATGTTAGTCATCACCTATTATAGTGGAGTAACATTCATCATGTTTTTTTGAGGCAAGGCACTAGTTGGTTCTTGATTAATTAATCCTTGTGGTTGCATGCTTGATGAAGTGGATAGTTGAAGATTAGAGGTAACTTGTAGTGGTTTGGACATAGGAGTTCTTTCCCCTATAGTTATGAACCACTCATGGTATTACCTAAAGGCACTTATTATTGACTAGTTATTGGTGTAGTTAAATAACTGTAGCTTGGATTAGAAGACACTTGTGTGTTATCCATCATGTTTGGCACATTGTTCTACATAGAAGTAGTAGTCACTTCTTTAATAGATGGTATTTTTTTCATTTCACCAACTAAAGTGATTTGCACAAATGGGTCTATACCTAAACTATCTTATCCTATCAACTCAATCAATATCTTGTTGGAGTTAGTTCTATGATTAGAGTGTTTGACATGACCTTGGTATTAAAATTATCTGCTAGATTCAAATAGGTTTGATACACTTATTTAATTTGTATAAAGTGATCCTCCTTAAGGCTATTTCCTATCACAATCATATTAGGGTTTTGATATGTCATCAACATGAGCACTTAAGGATTTATATTAGAAGCTTGTTCAATGGTTTGACTATAAACTTGGCCCATACCTCTATGGCTTAAACTAAAACCTCATCCTTGTTTTCAATCAAGTGATGATCAAACAAATAAGGATCATATGTCTTTGGCATAATAGCATAATATGGTTATTATTGAGCTTGTTCTATAACTGATGGTACACTAAAAAGATATTACATAGTTTTCTCTTAGTATTTATTTAAGTATGGAGGTATGTTAACCAAATAGTGGGATAAAGGATCTTGGATTTTTTCCCTAGAATGAGTAGTGTAGGGAGGATAAGGATCTATCTCAAAAAATACATCATCATAGTAGGGGTCATGAAAAAAGCCCTCTTATGAGACCATGTTATCATAACCTAGATTATACATGGATCCACTATGGTTATAATGAGAAATATCCAAATTAATGACTAACATATCACAAACATAGGCCTAAAGTTCTACAAACTATGAAAAATAAGGTCTAAAAGACAAAATTTCCAAACATGGTCTAAAAATTGGAGCCATATCTCCAAAAAGGTGATAAAACATGGTCTAAAATAGTCTAATGTCAAATGTATTACACAAAAATTTCAAGTGGATGAAATAAAACTAGAATTCCAAAATTAGGTAAAAAAGTGTTTCAAACAATTTTAATCTAGGTCTAAGAACCAAAAGTTGCTAAGTCTTTTGGAAAATAAGGCACACAAGCTAAGCTCAAAATAGGAATTTCTAGGTCTTTTGGGAACAAGGCACAAAAGCTAGACTTTAAACAAAATGAGGTGTAAAAGGAAAGATATTTAATCTAATTTTTTTTAAACACTTTGACATAACCTAGGCATTTGTATTTAAACACACACTTAATCATTTGGAAAAAGGAATTAAACTTTAGGGATATGGAATACATACCACTTCCCCAAATTTAGACACAAAATTAATATTTAAATTGAGCAAGAAATTAACCATAGTTACATAGCCCAAAAGTGAAGGGTGAACACCTAAGCCAAAATTATACAAGGCATAGGTATAAACCAATCAATGTTTAACTATGAACTTGTCAATGCTAACTTTGAACTTAATTTAGAAGCCTAGGCTTATTATAATAGAGAACAAGCTAGACAAGAATGAACAACATGATGGCACTAGGTATATATCCAAAGTCACATGTGATTTTGATTTGTAAATTAGATACAAAATGATAAGTATTTGAAACAATTCAATTAGCTTATGGACATTATCACTCTCTAAAGGTGTGATAAATGTTTTGTTTCAAATAACTCTAAGGCACATGAATTAAATTGAACTAGATAGTGTAACGACACCTGTTTCAAAAAAATGACACACATAAATAAAGGTATTGATAAATAATTAATGAAAATGTGTGATTTCAAATAGATTGCATAATGCCTCTTAGAATAAAGGAGTGATGCACAACACAATATTCATTTTGGATGTGGTATGATAAACAAATAGTTTCAACTTAAGACCATGAAAGAAAAGAGGATAAAATGATAAAAACGTTTAGCATCCTAAATTATAAAACTAACAAGGTTGCATTGTACTGTCAAATTCCATATATATACTTCATCTTGAGAGGAAACTAAGTTGTTAATACAATAAGTAAAAGTTCATGAAAATTAGGGTTTTTAGGCCCCCTCTTCCATCAAGATTTTGTAATATGACATGGAACTTTGGGATATTCATCCTAAATTAATAGTATGCTTGTGACAAGTGGGGTTTATCTAATCTATTAATTTTTGTTTGTTTATAGATGGTTCCATATGTTTGGCAAACACTAGAGTAGAATCATGTTATTTAGATCCATTTTTATTGGCTTATTATGAAAAGGTCTTGTCCTTTTTACAACCAATACATTCATAAATTACTCAATGTAGTGTGATTTCCAAGTTGCCCTTACATAAGGCCAAGTATCATTAATGGATTTTGTTTTAACCTCTCAAAACAAACATCCCAATAGGTCACCCTTAATTTATATACCTAATCATGGAGTGGGGTTTAAATGATATCAGGAGATAAATTCCTATCTCAACTCTTCCCTAGGAACCTATGAGTAATGATGAACTCCCACTTACAAGACAAAAATGCATAAAATAAAGAAAGTGGAAGGACTTTAGGGTCATTTGGGGTCACCCATATCATATGGATTTGGGGAGGGACTTAGTGACATTCCTTACATGATTTTATACCAAAGTGACAAATGAAAAGAGAGAGAATTTTTGATAACCCAAGTTATCTAAAGGGGAGATGGGAAAATCATACATGTAACACTCATTTTTCTAAACAAACATTTCAACAAACAAACACAAAAATGAAAACTTTTATGAGTATTTAACTAAGGTGAGATTTCATTTTTATAACAACAAAATGAAATATGTGATAAATTTTGAACCCCCTAGTGTTATCTTGAAAACTTTAAACAAAATGAAAAATAACTTAAAATAAAAATATTTTTAAAACACCAATTTTAAATGTTGAGTTTTGCAACTTATAGTGTTAAAAAATTCCTCCTCTTAGTCTTTAGGTCTTTTAAAACACGTTAGAGGGTCCATGTACTAAGAAGCAAAACATAAGTTGACAAATGACTTTTAAATTCTATCTCTCAAGTTTTCAAAATTTTACATAGAGTGCAAAACCACATAAACACAATGTAATACCATGACTATTCTTGCAAAATTGACCTAATTAGCATAATACTAAAACTTGCCTATAAAACATAATATTAATGCAAAATCTCTAATATTATGACAATATCATAAAAATAAAGGAAAAACCATAGAACTTAGCATAACATCACAACTCTACCATACATTCACAAAAATATCTAGTCAAACCATCATGGCTAAAGATAATAGCACTAATTTTTTGGCAATATCACAACTTGTAAAGTTATGATATTTTCAATATCATGACTAAAAAGTCATGATATTATCAATATTTAAATTCTTCCCTATAAACATAGATAGTTAGTAAAACCATGGTGGTTAAGCATAATATCATTATAGTTAATGTAATGCCATATAAATTATTATAAAAATATGACTGTAAAAGTAGCAATATTGTGCAATATCACAATTTTAGAGAGCAAGAATGTGACTAAACAAATCAAATTTGTGATTTCCAAAAAAAATCCTTAAGCCTTTAGTTTTCAATTTTCTTGATCATCAAGTTCATATTTTGACATAAAAATTGTTAGGAGAAATCCTAAAATGCCTTGGGAGCAACTTTGTGGGGTGCAGGTCCCACTGGGCATGCCATCATGTCAATAAGGAATACGTAGAGGGGAGGTTAGTTCAATAAAAAAATAATAATTCACTAAAATCCTAAACCTCTAGTCTAGACACTAGGGAGAACATAGGAAGTAATCATGCACATGAAAATAACACTAAAACATAAAAAAAGAACATTATTTTACCTTCCTTGAAGCTCTAAATGGCTTGTTGAAGTGGACTGATCAGTTTGTTCATCAATAAATATTCATCAATAAAGATTTGTTTACTTCACCTTTCCTTTGAACCTTGGCTTGTCTAATATGATTATGAATTTTGGCATCATAACATTAAAGTAATGAAGCTCATGGGAAATCCTACATAATAACTCTACTCTATCAAATATTAAACATCAATAGGTATGGCCTTATATTTATAGCCTTAAAAATTAACACTCACCCAAGGTGAGCTAAGTTAAGATTGAGTGTAAACATGGAATGTATTAAAACTAACCTTAGGTGAGTTGAGAATAACTCAAATTGAGTAAAAATTTGTCATGTAATTATGGTTTTCAATTACTAGGCATAACTCTCAAATTAGATATCTTGGAAGAGCTTGACAATTCATAAAGGCAATGATGAAAAGGCTTGATATTTTGAATCTTGGAATTTCCAATTTTATTTATTAATGTTAGGTTGTGGAGCTAAAAGCTTCAATGATGCAAACAAAGGAGGAGGTTGCTAGAGGTTGTTGAGTGTCACATACACTGGCATCAGTCAGGCTAATAGACGTCGACAAGGAGCAGACAAAAGAGCAATTGACATCGGTCAAAAGTCGGCTGGTGTCGGTCACCTCCAGGCAGACAGGGACCGATGTCAGTCACTTGTGCAGTTTAGAACTACAAATTTTATGGGCAGTTAGTTAACGAACCAAGTGTTTGCATGTCAAGAGCCAAATTTAGACTAGAAGCTATGGATCTACTTATTGTAATTAGGTGTCTAATTATTGTTTGCATGAGATCTATTTAAGAGACTCATGGGTTGTATTGTAAAGCATTCTAGTTTGAGTTGAGAAAAGTTAGCTCTTTTTGTGTGTGAGGTAAGCAAGGGTGTTCCTCCTAGTTCCATAGCAGTGCCAAGGTGGGTGCTGGTTTTAGCGAATCAGCAAGATTCTTCATGTATGTATGATCTTGGTCATCAAGCGTGCATGGATACATTAGGAGATCTACATGGGTAAGTAAGATCATTGATCTAAAGGTGTATGTGTGTGCATGATCTAGGTTTACAGGTGTACAGAACTAGATTGATTTGCAGGTGTGCAAGATCAAGGAGGATAGCAACACAACAGGGAGGAGGATTAGGTAGGATCTACTTGGAGTACAGTGTGTACTTAGAAAGAGAGCAAAGAGGAAGGCAAGGAAGATCCTTCTAGAAGTGAGATCATTTGGGTTGCAAGTTGTTGCAGTTCAGAGGAGATCTACTTGAAGTATGATTGTGTACTTGTGGAGTGCGTGGAGCACTAGGGTACTGGCAGTAGTGGATACTAATTGGTTGGAGGTGAACACCAACTCTATGTTTGAGTTGTGTGTTGGGACCGTAAGAGAGAGAGCTTTGAGGGAAGATTTACTGTTTATGCCCTAGAGGTGTGGGAGCCCTAGAGGTGTGTAAGGAAGAAGAACTGTGGCAATCTTCTTTGTTTTATTTCCTTTTGGAAGAGTATTAATACAATTCTATATTGTCTCTCATATTCTGTGTTGTTTATGAATTCTAGTTACTTGTGATTCTGGTTTAATTCCGCATGTAAGTTGCTTGTATTTGGTAATCAATTATGTGCTTCCATATTTTCCAACAAAGTGGTATCAGAGCTAAGGTTACAGGGAGCAGGTTTTGTGTTTGGTTATAGGTCACTCTCAGGGGTTTCTGATTGAGTGGGAGTATAGAAATGGTAGAATAAAGTAAGCTAAGAATGGAGGAATTGAAAAGCATGAATGGTCAATTACGATCCTATGGAAAGAAAGAGCAGGAAAAGAAAGATTGTTGGTTGGTAGCAGATTAGCAAGAAGGAACTAAAGAAGTAGATGTTGCAGGGGTTGTTGCATAGGATGCTCTGGTATGTTTCTTGGATAAAGTAGAATCTTGGTTTATAGATTCTATTGCCTCCTCCCATGCAACCCCAAAGAGAGGAGTTGGTGAGCCTTGCCAAAGAATTGGCAAAGGGGAAGTGAAGCTAAAATTGTAGGCAGCCAACACATGGGTGTTGAAGGAGGTCATGTAGGTCCCAGTGTTGAAGATATGGCTAATTTCTTCAGGAAAGTTGGGTGATGAGAGATGCACAAGAACTCTCACAGTGGATGCACTTGAATTAGCTGGTGGTAAGAAAGCAAGTATCATTTATCTACTTGCTTATATTACTGATTCTTCTTCTGTTGTGGAGACGTGGATTTGTAGGCTTGGTCACATGAGCAAGAAGGAGATGCATGTTCTTAAGAGGAAGACAGATGTGTTTGATAGACTTAAAAACTAGAAAGCCTTGGTGTTCTTGGAGGAGATGACAGA
Organism: Torreya grandis; assembly: GCA_037957365.1. NCBI lineage: Eukaryota > Viridiplantae > Streptophyta > Pinopsida > Cupressales > Taxaceae > Torreya > Torreya grandis. Next base: position 113,406 of record JARHVA010007066.1, on the reverse strand, counting down.
CATAGATCAATGGAGAAGGCTGAGTAACTCTGAACAGAGCAGTTTGGATAGGGATTTGATTCAAAGAAAGCTCATAGGTAAAAAGTCATCACTCACAAGAAAACATAGGTACCAGCATCGGTCAGGAGGAACCAGCATCAAACAGACAGGTGTCGATGTCAGTCATGTGCAGACTGAAGCCGGTGATGTCAGGCAAGGTAAGACCGATGTCGATCAGGAGGATTGACATCAGAAATAGGTAAGACCAACATCAGTCAGGAGGACTGATATTAGCAATAGGGACATTGACATCAATAGAGTTGATAGTTAGGACAGGTGCATGGAAACTGACATCAATCGGATGCAGACTATGTGGTGATCGAGGTCGGTCACTGTAACAGATTTTGGGTAGACAACAAGCTATCAAGGAGTCTCAAACACCCATGGGGAGGACTGAATGTGTAAGTAATCCTCAAATTTGTTGTTCCTCTTCTTTATACTTCTTACTTACTGCAGAGCAAGAAGGATCCAGGAAACAGTGAGAGCATGGCAGGAATATGATGCAAAACCAAGCAGGAGATTTGGTAGGGTTACCAGCTAAGAAGAAAGCACTGAGAGATGAATGGATTCCTTAGTTGAAGAATAGAGTGAATGGACATGTGAGATGGAAGGCCAGGTCATATGGTCTTGAGGAAGCTACAGGACAGTGGTATAGGGCTGATAGGTGGTACCAGGTGGATGACAAAGTAGGGCTTTAGTCAATGTCAGTATAACCATTGTGTTTGTCTTACCAGGTGGATGATGGTCACAACATTATCTTGTTACTGTATGTGGAGGATGATCTTGGTGTAGGTTCAGACATATAGGTTTTTGATGAGCTAAGGGTAAGGTTAGTTCAGTGGCATGTCATGAGGAATTTGGAGTAGTGAAATTCTTTGGCATGAGAGACATGGAAGATCACAGGTTGATTTTGTCTATAGTGGGAGCTGATGTGAATTAGGTGTTAGTGAGGTTCAGTACATAAGGTGTAGAACTAGATCACACCAAGGGCCAGATAGTTCAGTGTCTGAAATCACATGAGGTCTAGTATAGACCTGAGTTTACCCAAGTAGTGGGTGCTGTCAGAGAGTTAGGAGCCAATTTGAGGAAGTGGGTTCTCAGGTATTTGAGAGGGACCAGCAGTAGGGATTCATGCTATGTAGGGTCAGGACTTCACTACATGGGTTTGTAGGTTCATATGTGGCAGGGTACTTGGATGACAGGAGGTGCAGCACAGGGTGTGTGGTGGGTGGTCTTCAGGATTGATCTTGAAGAGGGATACAAGCCAAGAAATAGATTAGATGGGGTACATGTATAGGTACAGTGTAGCTATTTATCTCCAAGTGGGATATTGTTAGGTTGTGGAGCTAAAATCTTCACTGATGCAAATAGAGGAGGAGGTTTCTAGAGGTTGTTGAGTGTCACAGACACTGGCATCGATCAGGCCAATCGACATCAATAAGGAGCAGACAGAAGAGCAATCAATGTCAGTCAGAAGTCGGCTGGCATTAGTCAACTCTAGGTAGATAGGGACCGACGTCAGTCACCTGTGCAGTTTAGAACTGCAAGTTTTATGGGTAGTTAGTTAACAAACCAAGTGTTTGCATGTCAAGAGCCAAATTTAGACTAGAAGCTGTGGATCTAATTATTATAATTAGGTGTCTAATTATTTTTTGCATGAGATCTATTTAAGAGACTCATGGGTTGTATTGTAAAGCATTCTATTTTGAGTTGAGCAAAGTTAGCTCCTTCTATGTGTGAGGTGAGCAAGGGTGTTACTCCTAGTTCCACATAAGTGCCAAGGTAGATGCTGGTTTTGGAGAATCAGCAAGATTCTTCATGTATGTATGATCTTGGTCATTAGGTGTGCATGGCTACATTAGGAGATCTACATGGGTAAGTAAGATCGTTGATCTGCAAGTGTATGTGTGTGCATGATCCAGGTTTGTAGGTGTGTAGAACCAGATGGATTTGCAGGTGTGCAAGATCAGGGAGGATAGCAACACAACAGGGAGCATGATCAGGTAGGATCTACTTGGAGTACAGTGTGTACTCAGAAAGAGAGCAAAGAGGAAGGCAAGGAAGATCCTTCTAGAAGTGAGATCATTTGGGTTGCAGGTTGTTGCAGTTCAAGGGAGATCTACTTGAAGTATGATTGTGTACTTGTGGAGTGCATGGAGCACTGGAGTACTGGCAGTAGTGGATACTGACTAGTTAGAGATGAACACTAACTCTGTGTTTGAGTTGTGTGTTGGGACTGTAAGAGAGAGAGATTTGAGGGAAGATTTACTATTTATACCCTAGAGGTGTGGGAGCCCTAGAGGTGTGTAAGGAATAAGAACTATGGCAATCTTCTTTGTTGTATTTCCTTCTGGAAGAGTATTAATACAATTGTGTATTGTCTGTCATATTCTGTGTTGTTTCTGAATTCTAGTTACTTGTGATTCTGGTTTAATTCCACATGTAAATTGCTTGTATTTGGTAATCAATTGTGTGCTTCCGTATTTCCCAACAATTAATTAATTTTGAATGGATAATTTAACTAATCATTTAATATTGTTTAATTAGATATTTCATTTTGACTAGAGTTTCAGCTCTTTTAAGATTTGATTAAGTGCCCCACTTAATGGTTCCATTTGCTAAATTGACAGTTGTTATGTCATAAGGTGGTTGGGCATGAATCCATAAGAGATTAATATTTTTTATGGGATAATATCCTTAATAGGGATGCCTCAACATGATTATGATCATTTATGAATAATGCATGGCCAAAAATTGGATATTTGGTGATTCTTAAGCTTAATTTGCAATGTTTGGTAGGAATCAGTCTGAAGTCTAGTCAGGAAAGCTAGTTGTGGCCAGAATTAGGTGTCTACAGGAGGTACCTTACCATATCTTGAAACTAGATTGATGATGAGGTACGATTAACTATAATTTCTTTGTCATTCATTACTAGAAATACCTCCTTATTCTACTGTAAGTCCTGAGCTAAGTGTTCACATAATCCTTTTCCTCTAATCATTTTAGTGACCTTTATCTACATCATGCTACATCATTATTGTTATCCAACCTAACATCTTCTCACTTATGTCTTTGTTAAAAATGAAATATTTGATAGTAGGATGAGCAACCATTAGATATATCTTGTTGTCAAATAATAAGTGTATAGGCTTATTAAGACATCTAATTATTAAAATTACATGTTTCTCTACATAGGTGTACTGTAACAACCATGTTGGGTTTTACTAGAATATTGCAATATTTTTTTTTTAAATTTCAATTGCACATATTCAAAATATAAATTTCATGACAAAAAATCCTAGCTAGTAATATTTAACTAATTGTATAAATTTAGTTAAACATAAAGGTTATAACTAATCCACTTAGCTGAGGATCACCATGAACAAATAAAAAAATCAAGAACAACATTAAATAACCACAATTACTACATCACATCATTTTAAATTAGTAAAAATTCAGCCATATGTAATATAATATTACAACCTCTATTATATAAAGAACAATGCATAAATATTATAGTTTTCAGCAATACATAAAATATATCAGATGATAAAACATGATACAAAGATCCTCTAAGTAGAGGATCCATGAATCAAGCATCAATATGTAATCTCAAGTGTAGTCTCAAGTATAGTACTCTAGCTAGGAGGGAGAGTATCATCTGAGCGCTTTTCCACACTAACCATAGACCATAGATCCTCCATACTATCTACCAAACAAAGGGATGGCCCTCCCTTCATGGATGGGTAGATAATGATAGTGTGATAATCTAGATTAATAAACCAGAACCTATGTGTTGAAGATATCTAATACATAATTTGTATCATAAATAAATTTGTTTTAATATGATGTTACACAAACATGAAATCTATATCGACATATGAAATGACAATGTTTATCAAACATTATTTTTATCACTCTAGAGTGCACATTGCTTGAAGATGTGAAAATCACACCCTAACTCTAGCTGATATAATTGGAACTTCTTAGAGTGTGGGTGAATCTATACTAAGAATAACCTCCAAAGAGGGCTGGTAACCTTAAGATTTATCTTTTAAAATTGATCACTATTATTTTTAGATGAAAAGGGGAAGGGGAAACTGAAGGGAAACCCTATCTAATGGGGTGATGCACCTAAATTATTTAAATCCTCTAGAAGCTATTGAAACTAATGAACAAATATAAACCAATAAAATTCCTATATTGCCCTTAAGCATAAATATTTTAGATGAAGGATTGAAAGAATTTTGGACTACAAGATTCCTTTTTACCTCTTCAAATGACCTACAAAAGGTGAGATAGAATGTAATAGGTGAGGAAGGGACTTTCCAAAAGGAGATATAATCCCACTTATATGATGATACAAAATGAATTATACTCTATTCTCTATTAAAACTCATATGCAAAATAAAAATCTCCATTATTAATGTATGGTCCAGATATAATTTTTGCTTCATCTCTAGGAATAAATAAAAATAACTTGAAAAAACCAATTTATATGTCCCAAAACCTAAATATAGCCCATATGGTTTTGAAAAGGGAGAAGGATTAGTCTTGTTTGAATAAATCAAGACTAAATCTTTTTACAATGTTTAAACAAATCATCAAAAAACTTCAAACTCCATACAATATGCATGATCTTTAATGTTTGGCATAAGAATAAGATGGTGGGTGCATTTGAAAAGTAAAATCTTCTTGCATGAAATGATATTCCAAAACATGGATGGATAACTCCTCTTGAAGTTGAGTTGGAAGTGATTAAATTTTTTTAATTAACAAGATCACCATGAACATATGTGGTAGTTGATAATTAGTCAACTAAAGTAAGACTAGTCAATCCCAAAATAGCCCTCCTTTACATGAAAATAGACCTTGAAGAGTGATAAGTACATGAACATATTCATGTAATAGTAGATATGAAGAGTGTAAATCCATTTGGAACTCTTCAATGACCAATTCTAATGGTAAACTCAAACATGACAAGTTAATCAATTAATCCATTTAAACCAAATAAGCCTAAAGGCTAATCTATGCTCCTAGTCACCATTAAACCTAAAATAATAAGACATGAAACATTAAAAAACCATGAATTAGACATTGAAAATATTTATTCATCATCAAATATGTGATTTTGATGAGAAAACCTTTGCCATTTAGTCAACAGGGTTGATTAGGCCTATTTTGCTTTATTTTCTAGCAGATTAGTCATTTTGATCAAGTTGGTAGGGACACTTCTAGGATTATTTCTAATCAATTGAATATTTTAGGATGGATAAAAAGTCTTAGGATTCTATCTCCATTGATTATATTCCATTGAGCTACCCTATACTATGTTTTGCATGCTTTTTTCCACAAAAACATGATTTTTGATCTCATCTATATAGCTCTATGCATAAAATTGACATTTATAGAATCCTAAGTGTAACTAAAATTTTAAAAGGTTTTAGGTTGATCCATGAAGATTTGGTCGAAAGAAAATCCATTTTTCTCAAAAACTAGTTTTTTAGGGGTTTAGGAGGGTTTTAAAGCTAAATCTTCAAACTAATGATTCATGAAGTACAAACCTCCAAATACCAAACCCTTTCCATTGATGTGTATCACATTGAGTCCCCTGACATCTTTGAAAATATTGGGTTCCCATGTAAAATATATGAAAAGTTACCATATAGATGAAATTTGCCTATAGGGTTTAGCTTGCACTTTGGGTTGTCTATGCTCTTAGCAATTATTCATAAAACACAACCCCTCAACTAATCTCAATTGTTTATGAATTATAATTGTATATGGGTCCTAAAAAAATTAAGAGTGTTCAGCTAAACTCCACATGTGGTCAACATATAAGCATCTAAATAAGAGGATTGGAAGGGTACCTAGAACTGTAAAAAGTGAAGAACTTTATAAAAATGAAAAATTTTCCTTCTTAGATTTACAAAGCATAAAAACATCATTATGGGACCTATATGTGCTATCAAAAAACTTTGACATCACATTTTTCTTGAAAATTCAAAAAACCCTTTTTGGCCTCTATCCTTATTTGCTTGAAAATGCCCATATGAGCATGGTTTGCATAAATTTTTTAGATTTGGCACTCTTTAAACGTCTTATGATGATTTAAAAACATCATCCCATGTTTCCTAAACTTTTACCTGAGCTTAGAAGCCTTTGTAGCACCCCAGAATAGTGCGTACTCCAATGGTGATCTCCAAAAGACATGTTGAGGTCTGAGACAAAGAAAAAAATACCTCCACTCATCTGATGGCCATTAAAAAATTTAATATGATTCTAAAACTCATTATGACCTTGTTTAAAAAAAATTATCTCCTAGAAACCTCAATTTTCTCTCAAAAATGACCCCTGTGCATGGACTGTCTGCATTTTATTGAGTTTTGCATATTTTAAAGTTTTTTATGGTGATTGGATGTTATAAAGGTCAAAAATCATCTTCATTTAGTAAAATATTCCTTTTAAGAGCTTGAAAATAACATCTACCCCTATTTTCAAGCATGTCAAGACCTCCAACAAGCATTTCTAGGCTTCAACATTTCATATATCTATACAACTATTGTACTATAAAAAAACCTCCATAGTACTATAATTATCTTAGTGATGAGGCAAGGATTTTTAAAATGTTCATACTACTTGGCATGCTCAAAGTAACTTTCATAGGTCATCCTTTGACATGAAAACCCTTTTTCCATATATCTTACAAGCATATGATTGTGATAAGCATTCAATCCTTGATGACTACCATAATTACTAGGTAATTGTAATTAAGATATTTTTCAACCTATATTTCTTAATCCCATGCTAAAATCACCATACCATGATAGTTTCTCTTCAAAAAGAAACATTCTAAGCTGCCATGTCCACCACATACTTGTTAACTCAAAAGGATGACTATATTTTTCCATTTGATGGTTATATGTCATCAAATTGACCTTCCAAACCCTCATTGAACCCTAAAATGTTTGATTGAGTCAAGAATTAGGATGAAAGTCTCCATATTCATTTTATTTTTTAATACTTCAACTAGCTTCCTTTCATGGAGAAGTTCTCCTTTTGTAAAATAGGCCCTCACACAGTCACACATAGGCTTGTAGGGCTTGACTAGGCATTGAAAGGTCATGTCAACAAAATACCTAAATTGGAATCCATTTATGCATTAATAACTTAATAAAGTAAGTATGATTCTCAATAACAATTTATTAACAATGAAATAGGCTATAAAACCTCCCTTACATTTCCTTGAGGCTCAAACACTCCTCAACTATAGATGGATACAATACAGGCTTGCATGATATTTTTGAGTGTATACTTGAATTATAACCCTTAAATTGTCTTGAGTTGATATGAATATAGTATATGTCCTCTAATGTTTTAAATAAATAATCTCATTATAGGATCCCCTTAAGAACTCTCTTTTTGAGCCTTTTATCTCACCTCAAACTTAGAAAATGGATGAATATGATGACTGTAGGGTTCCAATTAGGCTTATTGTAGGTTATTTTTTTAATGCTTAGGCCTTTGAAATTTTTTTATGAAAATTACAATCTCAATTCCATATATGTTTCTTGGATAAAATTTTCCTCCTTGAGCTACTGAGAGTTCCTTAGGATTATAAAAATAAGCCTTCTTGACCACACCTTCTATAGGTCATCATGACAATGGTTGTAGGTCTTGAGTTACTGAGAGTTTTGATTATGCTCCTTTAAGAGACTATCATTCCAATTAAAAATTATGAAAACCTTTTAAAACTATGAAATATCTATTAATGCACATCATCTTATGCACTTAATAGTGTTTATCACCATTAGGCTTGTAGGGTTTTGGTAACACTAGGCCTATAGGATAGTGGCTTAGGGAACTGAGGTTAGAATTTGGAAATGAAACCTTTGTTTCTTTTTTTACTTCATGAAATAAGTATTATCACTTAATACTCTTGACTTGGTAGGGTCCTAGATTGATAACCTCCATGAGGTCTACTTGATGACCAAACACCTTTCAAGTATAGGTGAATGCACCTATAGGCTTGTAGGTACTTTATAGGTAGTGAAGTCCCTTTGAATGAAGTTCACATTATGACAAAACACTTCCATCTCAAAGCTTATGATGATATTCTATCAGATAGAAAATGTCCCTACACAGTGAAGCAACACTACTTGATTTTTATCTAAGCATAATTGGTGTTAAACCTTCTATTTGAGGGCTGTAGGCTCAAATTATCATTAATTATCCCTTATCAAGTCCTCACATGTTTTGTAGCCTCCTTTTTTGGATGATAATCCCTCTTTTCAATCAAACACCTTAATGAATCTTGCATTATAAAACCCTCATCAAAACACCAACTCTCCTTACTAATTATGGCTC